>BSBM01000010.1:13557500-14157500 GCA_027924585.1 Larix kaempferi | reverse complement strand
AATGACATCCACTGCTAATTGACCAGACCATGAACCAACCTTTTCCCTCCGCACACTACGGGTCTGTAAGGGGGAAAGATCAGCAGCCAGGCCACCAAAATGAGCCCCCTTATTTGATTTCTTCAAGTCTGTCGTAGGACCCACCAGATCCGTTAGCCCAACCAGGGAGGCATCATCAACCTTACGATTTTTGAAATATGTTGGAATGGGTTCCTTCTTGACGATATCACAGTATGAAGGGATTAACAACAATTGAGAAGTAGATCCCGGGGGGCCCGAATATGCAAATACCTCCGGCCCCTCAACGGGCCTAATGAGCAGATCCGGTGGGACAGAGGGAGATGACATAGTAGTATCAACAGCCCCAAGAGAAAAATCATCCCCATCTCGTGGGGATGAGGGGTTCGAAGAAACCAATATGGTTTCCGATAGAGAACGAAGTGATTTAAGTGACTCGGAATCCGACCGGGAAGGCCGAGACACGTTCCCATCCAAAAACCCATGGGAACAACCATCCCCAACCAGTAGAACCACCGGCACAATGGCATCAATAGGACAATCATCACATGAAAGGATAGTAGAGGTAAAAGAGGATGAGCTACCAATGTTTGCATTCCTTTTAAGATCCAAATCTCTAATAAAATATTTTTCCATTTCATTTAAAGATTGATAATGAAGGGTCATAGAACTCAAGCTTACCGATGGTGTCCAAGCTCTCCACACTAGGTGGAGGGAAACGATTTGAATAGCCATCCAAAGCACCAGCCACGTCACATTCCAAATCACTACCATCCTCAGATCAAAAAATCAAGGTGCATGATCAATAAAGTATTGGTCATAAGCTAAACAATCATGTGGATGTTGTAATGGGGGAGATGTTGTAACGTTTGTTCCTAACAAAATAATTAAAAAAATTCATGTCGACTCATAAAATAAAAAATTATGGAAAGTATTTAAAAAAAATCCATGCTGGCTCATAAGTAAAATATTATGAAAAGTAATTAAAAAATAGATGTTCGTCTATAACATAAAAACTTAAACCCAGATCTATCAATCAAGAGAGAGAAAAATTCTTGAGTTTAAATTGCAAGTAGAGTACTAAAATGGAGAGACAACATGATGAAAGAAATGATAGAGATAGAAATGATGGCTATATCGCCCACAAAGCTCCAACCTTGCACATAAGTACACATATCACCTATGAACCTAACTCATGTGCTAAAAAACTCATGATGGAACGCATATCTCAATTTGAGGGAAAACATACCTTTGAATGTTTTATGAAAGGAGTTTGATTCTTATTTCATTTCATTCCTTCAAACACGGTATAAAACATTTCACATCATTACAAAATCCTTTTGTTATTTCTAGTTTGTATTGAGACTTGTAATCTAAGGATTCTTTGTGTGGGACTCATGTGATGGTTAGGTGCCCTATGCTTGGCCCATGGTCCATAAAGGAAAATATTAAGGTGTAATACTTTGTATTTTGACCCCGGATCATGGCTTGGATTGTCCTAATAACCGAGATAATTTCCTTTTCTAATAACCTATATTTTGATCTAACACCATGGAATAGGCTCCAAGAACCATCCTTAATGTTGTAAATATCAAAATGACTATCATGTCCCACTTGTAATCCAAGGATTCTTTACTCAGGAACCATGTGATGTTTAGGGGCCCTATGGATTGCCCATGGTCTATAAAGAAAATTGTTACGGTGTATGACTCTATATTTTGACCCTGGATCATGGCTTGGACTGTGGGAACCAACTTAATTGGTTTGAGAAACCTCAACAACGATGATGATGATGATGAAAATGACGATGACAATGATGATGATGGTAAGGACAATGGTACCAATGGTGAGGATGACGATGATGATAAGGAATGGTGAGGAAGTGGATGAGAATGATGAGGATTGAGCGTCCATGTCTTGGACACTTAAAAGAGTCCCTATGTAGGGCCTATATAGTGTTTTAGGGTGTTTTAATGGCCCATGATCCCCTTAGGAAATTCATATGGCCTTAGACCCTATGTTTCCTTAAACTCCATGCTTTAATATCACCACACATGCCTCTAAAGAGAATATTTGTCCCACAAGTGATGCATGGTTTCCATTACAAGTTTTTAAGCATCAAGGATGGTTCTCAATGTATTGGGCATTGTTCAAGGGGGGACACTAATTTCTTAGGGCCTAGAAGAGGCTTTTAATGCTCATGGACCATGCACACTGTATGTTGTAAGTGAGCTGGAAGAGGATTGGGACAATTATGTTTATTTGCTCAATCATAGTACACTAAAATTTTAAAGGGGGAGGACTACCTCAACGGTTAAGGAACAAAGGTCACTACATGGTTTTGTACATCGGGGATGGTTTTTAGGGTCATGAATATGGTTCAAGGAGGAAAAAAATGTCTAAGGGCCTAAAAGAGGCTTTTATCGTTCACAGATCATGAACACAAAAAAAACCACCACGCATTGCATATAGAGTGAATAATTGTCCTACATGGATCATACGATTGTTGTTGAAATATTTCAAATGCCATGGATGGTTCTTAGGGCCTTTTGCAGGGTTTAGGAATAAAAACTGAGGTTGCAGGCCCTAAAATATTCATCTTTATGTGTTATGGATATTTCCACCGTATGGAAAGATGGGAACTCCCTTGGATCACTTTCCCAAGACCTAAGACAGACAGGGGCAGTATACCAATATGTTTCCATCACCAAATATAATCAATCACATACAACACATGAGAAAATAAGGAAGAAATATTAAATCACCTTAGCTTATAAGCGCTCCTTTGATGATGGCCATGATTGATGTAGATCAGGCTGACTTGGCTCTAGCTCCACTTGATGATCAACCTACACACATATAGAAAAAGAAAAACCTTCCTCAAACCTTTCTATAAACATGTATAAAATATGCATGTAATTGACATAAAATACTATATTTGTACTAGATATAAGCTAGATCTATCAAGTGACTATTCATTACTGTAGTGATACTTGATGTGTGGTCAATCACACTAGCATTGTTTCATGCAATACTTTATCATTTTAACCTCAAATAAAAAGTTGGAATCTAGGCGCTACTTATGTCAACATGCCTGGTGATTTCCGTAGCGCAACATTGGAGTTTTCCTAGTGCAGTTCCTTTCAAAATTATTGGTGAAATTCCTGGTGCTATACTTCGCTCTATACGTGGTGCTATGTCAGACGATTTTCCTAGCACAATTCCTGGCGTAATCCCTGGCTCTAGACCTGGTGCTATGCCTGGAGCTATTATGGAAGCTATGCCTAGCACTATTCTAGAAGCTATGTTGGATGTTATTCTGGAAGCTATTATGGACGCTATTCGGAATGTTAATTAGGATGGTAATTAGCATCTAAAAATAACATCTAATTTTAAAAAAAGACGCAAAAAACGCCGTTAAAAGCGCCATCCCGTGGAGAAGCGCCAATTTTGTCCAAAAAATGATGAAAAATACACTAAAAGTGTTAGTGGATGCAAAAGAGGGAGATAAAAGAGACGCTAAACACAAGTTTTGTTGTAGTGATAGATTATCAAAACAGAGGCAAGACAACCATCCATTTACAGTCAAAGGCTATTGTCTAGTGGAAATGGAAGAGGTGATGAACAATCCATTAGCATGGCCGTCTTACAAGGGAAAATCCGATGCTAACTTAAGTGGAAAAGGCTTCATGTGAATGCTTGAAATTAAAAAGACAGAGCATGAATGCATGTATTTTGTCTTAATCTATACTTATCCACGCACGAAAAGGAATACAATATGGAAAAGAGAAATAAGGAATACATTCACATGAGAAGAAGGAAATACAGACTACAAAACAAACAACATATGAATCTCTGTTAAACACCAGCTGCAACACTACAAATTTGTTAAGAATTATGTCTCAAAACAGAACTCAGCCTTCTCAGGTCTCAGCCCACTGATTTTCCAACCCTTTACTACTTCTATTAAATTGCTTATATAGGCCCTTAGGCTCGAATTCTCTAACATAAAACCATTATAGTTGTCTCGACACATGTATAAATCAGCCCACCATCTTTGAAATCTAATTACAAGAAAAATGAAAGTTGATGGAAAAACATGATCGACTTTGCAGATGTCACTGCATGATTGTGGACTACGACGGCCCCTGATCCGCTGGAAGGCTCTAAGAGGCCTCAAAATATAGGAATATTGTGCAAAACATCTGCAATAGACTGATTGTGACAGGAAACAAAACATCATGAGCAGGTCTCCACCTTACTTTGGAGCTATTATGTGGCCTTGTTGGTCGAATAAATCCTCCACTTTGAGGGAATCAGCTACCTGCGCTTCTTCTGCTGGAGGAGGAGGTGCTACGGCTTTGATGTGCCCCTTCTCCATGGGCAATGATTTTTTATCCGGTAGAAGTGTCATTTAACCCTTCATTCCTGCAATTTACTCAATGATGTCGATTTTGGTCTTCCCCCACATCTAAACTGTCGAATGATGTGGCCCCTACTACACTTCGTAGGTTTTGGCCCTATAGGCCTCACGTGCAGGTCAGATTTGTGAACCAAATCCCAACCGTGGATCTCCGCCCAGCTCGATCCACACCATTGGAAAGTGCAGGGCTTTAACAAAAGTTCACAAATATGGAAATCATACCTCTCCGAGCATGTCCGATACATGAACCACTTTTCGACTGTTGATCTGCATCGATGATCATTGATTTGCCTCTAACATGGCCATCGGTTAACACTCCCACCCATGATTAAACAACATCTAACTCCTTTTGCGAAGGAGGCTCATGACCGTAGATCTCAACCGATCCAGATTTATGCCATCCATACATGTCGCCCTATGGATGTATGCGGACTTTCACCGCTTTACCCCTTCTTTGCAATATTTAGGGTTATGCCTTGGTCATCTCTTCCCTCCAACCACGAAATTTTGACCTAGCTGTCGCAGTTGGGACTTTTCTGGGCCAATTTGCATGAACCCCTGAGGCTTTCTTTATTCGCATTCAAGGTCTAACCCTCCATTTCATCGAGGTTAAAAATTGTGCTAATAGTAGGGAACAAGGTTAGAGCATGAATCCATGAAAGAAACTATATTATGGAAATATAATTCACATAACAGATTCTGCTCAAGGAAAATGCTTGCCATAAAGGTATCTATGAACTGAAGAGAGGTCATCAATTGATAAGGTCTACCCTCATTTAAAGATTTCAATTTAAACAGGTTCATTTTTTCATACAAAAACACCGGATAAGAAGGGGATGGAGCTCTGGAACTAAGCAATTCCTGAGAGGAGGCATACATTTGGTCTTTCTCTTTCTGCATGTATATGAATTCCTTCAACTCCTCCAATTCTTTTTGCACCTCTTCCCACTAAGATCTCTGAAAAGTTAATTCCTCTGCCAATTTCTCCCTTAATTCTTTGATAGTCCTTCTATATTAAAAAAAGGGAAACCATCCCTTCCTGACACTGGTTAGCATGATATTTCCACTTCTTCACTTCAAGTTTCAATAGTGAAATCTCTTTTAGGAGGCCCTAAACCCTTCTATCATATGCATATTTCTTCTCATCTGCATCTTTCTCATAATCAGAATCTAAATTAATAATTTCTTGAGATAATTGCATTCCTACCTTGTCATCAGATGTCTCAGCCTTCTCATTTTGTATTGGTAGTGTAACAACTTCCTCTTCCATCAGTGTTGCAGTGGCCTTTATCTGTGTTGCAGTCTCAACAAATAATTTTGGTAATGTTGGTTCTTGTGTGACAGCATTCCCCTTTTGAATCCTATCCTCAGTAGCTTCCGTTTGAGTTGGAATCTCCACAAATACTTTTGGGGATCCTAGTTCTTGTGTGGCACCATCCATTCTCTACAATTCAATCCTGGAAACTTCAGTTTGAGTTGCAACTTCAACAAATATGTTTAAGAATGTTGGTTCTTGAGTAACAACATCCTTCTCTTGTTTCTCAATCTCAACATCCTTTGTCTGAGTTGCAACTTCAACAAACATTTTAAAGGACATTGGTTCTCGTGTAACAACGTCCTATTTTTCAATTTCTTTAGATTGCTAAGGTTGCTCTTGTGTTACTTCAATGTCTTCTAAAAAATGAGACTGTCCCAAGAATAATTCAGTATCCCGCAATGGCTAGGATTGCATTTCTTCATCTTCTCCTAGTTCTAGATCAGGGATTATGTCTATTTCTCTCTCATTTCCTTCCATTGGATCCACTGTAGGTTCTTCTTCTCCTTCTTGACTTGTTTGTGCATATTTTCATGCTGCTAAGTCCACAACTGTGACTTTACACCTTGTCAATTTGAATATATCTCCACATTCTGGGCATACCACTTCTACATGTCCTTCATCCCCCATAACAGGAGGTGAATTTTCCAACTGATCTGCAGCCTCTACCAACATGTTCAAGCTCTTCTCTGCCTGCTTCCTACATGCTTCTTTCCATTTCTACAATTCATTCCAAAGCATTTGTACCTCCTCTTTTAGCAACCCATCTTCAAAAAGAAGATTTTCAATTTGGGGTTCTTTTGCAATAGGTTCTTCTACAACAATAGGTGATTGGGGGTTTAAAATGGGAATTTCAATATCTACCCTGATCCATGATTACATGCACCGCTTCTACTGTAGTAACAGCTCTGGTTCTTCTCTTTTTCGCCAGAGTGGATGTCTGGCCCTTACTCCTTGACCTGTTCCTTCTTTTCCATGACTCAGAAGTCTCTATATTTTCAGAAATAGGGATGAATTCCTCCTCTTGAATTATAGTTCCCCTTATTTCAAGGGAGGATTCAACATCTAGAACCCGCATGTCTCATCCTTCCATTGCCGTTGTTTGATGTTCTTCCTCCACCATTGCAACTTTCGCAGCTATAGCTTCCACTATCGCAGCTTCTACAGCTGCTCCAGTTTCAGGTTCCTCTGCTACAACTGCTAATGATGCCATCTCTACTGCTTCAACTACCACCCTAACTGTTATTTCTATCGGGTCTGTTGCTTCTTCTATAGAGCCTGCTACTCTTGCAGCTTCTAACACCATAGCCTCATTTTCCACAGCTTCCATCGTATCTTATTCTGCAACAGGGTTTGTTGTTGTCACAGCTTCCCCCATATCTACCTCCTCTTCATCCTTCAATTGGCCTTCTAATACTCCATCCCTACCCCCAGCTGAATCTAAGGAGCTCTGGTCCTCACCCACTATTTCAATACCCCCTACTTCCAAGGCAGGTTCTCGGGGTACCCTTGGCCGAGCAAGTAATTGTTCTCATGTCAAATTCTGGTGTGCAAGGGCCCTTAAGACTAGCAATTTAATTAAGCCATAATTTGTGAGGGAAGATAAGGGATGTCGATCACCTATGACATAATCAGCCATGCTTTGCAGGGATTTTAAAAGATAATATGGCATAGTTAGCAGTCTGCGATGGTGTAAATGGGAATGGAGGAAAAATTCATATATGTAAATGAATTGGTACCTACCCTCACAAGTGATGTATTTCATGAGAAAGATTGCAACCTGGTCCCAAGGACTTGGAAAGGTCTCCAACGTTGTTCCTTTGCCCCGTGGTCGAATACTTTCTCCTCCTGCCAGAAAATCTTCAACTGCATTCAGGTTATGGCGCTTCCGACCAAACCATTGCCTCCCAATTCTGGGCAATCTTGTTACTTCCGCCATGCTTTCCTATGTAACATCTATCCTTATACGACGAACCTCTAAGTGGGTGCTAGTCAGGTTTTGAGCAAATTCAAGTGTTGTTTCCACATGAAAACCATTCAATCGTTGGAAATAATTCGTCCACCTAGATTCCTGAAAGATAACAAAAAATCTCTATTCTCATGCAGAAATTCTATCGTTAAAGGTTCGTATCTCACAACGATACCCATATTTCTTAGCTTTTGTGAACTCTACTAGTGAGTGCATGAGTTACAGTTTCAAACGTTGGAACGACTGCATGAAAACAAGGTTGATGGATAACCGAAGTTGATTTGGGCATTTTTGGAAAGCTGGCACAGTTTATTTTGGGGAATGGGCATGGTTATTTTTGGAATAAAATTGGTGGTAGGATTATCGCACGAGTCAGATAGAATGATGGTCATAACATAAGTACGAGTAACAGCTTAAATGTGGTTTTTGTTTTAGTTGATTGGCCGCGGATTAATGACAGGGACTAACGAAAAATATAATCATTATTGCTTGTTGTGTCAACGCATGCCTAATAATGGTTATAGTTAGAACCCGTACCTTTGAAATTAATGCTCGAACCGTCACTTGGCCATGGTTGCGCCATCTCACAGTGGCATCACTAGTGGGAAGATAAATGTGCACGTGCTTCCATGAGTTGGTCGTCGTTGACTAGGCAGATAAGGTACATTCATGTTCATGTCAATCATAAGAGTGCATGGTGAAAGTGGAGTAGACTAACAAAGGCTGGCGGAGATAGAATGATGTTTCAATTGTAGAATTAGCAGAGTCACCGCCAAAATCAGAAAGATTTGGCGGAGTCATAGTTGTGAACTTATGAAAATTCGACAGGATTTGGCGAGATATGTCGGAGTTGCAGCTGTGGAAATAGGGAAAAGAGGCCAAATCTAGCGGAGTTACAGCTGCGGAAAAAGTAAAAAGTAGGCAAGATTTAGCAGTGTCGCAAATGCAAAAATAGAGAATGGCAGAATTTGGTGGTGTTGCAATTGCGGAAAAAGGGATATATACCGGATTTAGCAGTGTTGCAGCTGCAAAAATAGAGAAATGAGCAAGATTTAGCAGTGTTGCAGTTGCAGAATGAGAGGAAATTTGACAGGATTTGGTCGTGCTGCAGCTGCAAAGATAAGGAAATGGGTGGGATTTTAGCAGAGTTGCAGCTGCAGAAAAGGTTGGCAAAACTTTTAACTGAATAATTGGCGCTGAAACATTGTTCACTTTTCTTTCAAGGAGTCTTCCAATGGGAGGAAGATCAACCAGAAACCCGCAATCGCTTGGCCCAAACTGCGACTTCCTCCATTCGAGTAAATCTTTCCTCTTATACCTGTACAAAATTATATAAAAAAAAACAAACCCATCAAAGATGAAAAATAAAATAAAAGAAAACAATGATTTATTTATGTACAGAAAAATTTGTGTAGAATTGCAGCAGTTTTTTTTTAAGAAGTATCAGGGACAGGGAAAAATCCTTGCTCCTGAATCAATTGGTAATCTAAATCAGCTACAACATGCGAAATGAATGCATTCTTTGAAATCGGTTTATGATACAGTCGCAGCCGATGATCATTGGAAAATAATGGTGTTTTGTTTTCATCGATGGTGATCAACCAAACTGTTCCATTGTCAAACACTTTGTCTATCTGGTAGGGTCCTAGCCATATTGTACATAGTTTTACCTTGAAATCCCTTTTAAACTGTGAATCATACAACATAACCTAGTCTCCTTCACATAAGTCTTTCTTCTTTATACATTTATCGTGCGATTTGGAGCGCTGTTGTAGGATTAAGGATGTATGGTGTATTGTAGCTATGTGCTTCTCATCCAATTCATTTAGTTGATTTAGGAATTTCCTCTGAGCTTCTGTTAAATCAAGGTTTGCTTCTATAGCTGTCTTCAAAGTTCTGATTTCAATTTCAATCAGGAAGACAACATTTTTTCCATACACCAATTCATATGGGTAAAACCCAATAGTGTTGCGACGTGTGGTACGGTAAGCCCATAATTCCTCTTGGAGTATTTCAGCCCAATCTCTGTGGTGTCTCTTCACCATTTTTGTCAAAATAGCCTCAATTAACTTATTTGTGCTTTCCACTTTTCCATTGGCCTGTGGATGATATGGTGAGATTAGCTTATGTTGAATATGATATTTCTGCAATAGGGCTTCTAATTTATGAGACACAAACTGTGGTCCTCCATTTGTAATGATCTCTTTGGGTACTCAAAAATGGGTGAAGATCTCTTCATATAAGAAATCCATGACAGCTTGATCATTAACTTTGACCAAAGCTACAGCCTCCACCCATTTGGTCATGTAATCTATGCAAACTAGGATATAAAATTTATGCTTCAAGGGAGGGTCGATAGGCCCTACAAAATCCAGATCCCATCTATCAAAAGGTTCAACCACTAGTTGTGGCTGAAGAGGCATTTCATCTAGCCTATTTCGCTGGCCCATTCTCTGGAAGTTGTCACAAGCCTGGACATATTTTTTTGCATCTTTAAATATTGTTGGCTAAAAATACCCCATCCTTAATACTTTATGACCAGTTCTTTTGTCTGCAAAATGTCCCCCACATGGATCATCATGGCAAGCCTTCAAGATGCTGTAAATTTCATCCTCTCTTACACAGCTTCTGATTTCCAAATATGGACCTGTGTAGAAGAGCTTCCCATCTATCCAACAGTATCTAGCACTTTGTTGTATGATCGTTCTTTTCTGTCTCTTTGATAGGTGTGCTGGAAGCTTTCTTGCAGCCAAATAGTTAGCAACATCTGTGTACCATGGGGAATAAGATGAGACTGCAAACAAATGTTCATCAAGGAAGGAATCTTTGACTGGTAAACTGTAATCATTGTTAGTAAGTCGAGATAAAAAGTCAGCAACAACGTTTTCCTTCCCTGGTCTGTCAATAATCATAATGTCAAATTCTTGTAATAGTAACAGCCAACTAGTTACTCTTGCATTGGTGATAGGTTTATTCATTAAGTACTTAATGGATGAATGATTAGTGTGCATAAAAGTAGAATATCTAGTAATGTAGTGTCTAAATTTATTGATGGCATACACAATGGCAAGGAACTCTTTCTCTGTAACAGTGTAGTTCAATTTAGCAGGGGCCAGGTTCTTACTGATGTAATAAATTACATATGGAGCATGACCTTCCTGTTGTCCCAACACTACTCCAATGGAAGTATCTAAAGCATCTGAGGAGATATGAAAAGGCAGAGCCCAATTGGGCCCTCGTAAGATAGGTTACATGGATAGCCTTTTCTTAAGTTCAATAAATGTTGGTTGGCATGCATCTTTCCAATCAAACTGTGCATCCTTCATCAATAGGGTGAATAAAGGAGAAGCTAGTTTGGAAATAATTTCTAGAAATATTCTGTAGTAACCCATACCTCTTTTTGTGTCCCAGGAGTGGGTATGTTTTCAATTACCTTAATTTTTTATGGATCTACCTGGATACCATCAACAGAGATAAAGTTCCCTAGAACTATGCCCTCGCTCATCATCATATAACACTTTTCAGTGCTTAAAGATAGCTAGTTTTGTTCACATCGTTCTAAAACTCTTTCTAAATTTTTTAATCCTTCATCAAAGCTACTACCATATGGAGTGAAGTCATCCATAAAAATTTCCATGCAATCATTTACCATCTTAGAAATGATCCCGATCACAGCTCTGTGAAATGTGGCCGGTGCATTACACAACCCAAAAGGAAGTACCCTGTATGCAAAGGTTCCCTAGGGACAAACACTCGACTAACAAGATCTACGCGCAATTAAAACTAAATGACTTTACTCCTCTAATATTAAATGAATTATACACATAATTTAAATTTTATAATCCCTTAACACCCTTAATAATAGAGCCAATATATTGAGTTATCTTTGCTCAATATGAAACTGATTTACCACTAAAAATAAATTAATAACAACCAAAAGAACCACGTTGAGTCTTGAAAAGGGGGAGGTGAGGAGTGTATCATCATGGACCCACGTTGAGTCTTGAAAAGGAAGAGGTGAGGAGTATATCATCATGGACCCTAGTGGACAACAAGCACTAAAATTTGCACGAGTAAATGGTAGGACATGGTGTAGAAACTAAAATCATACAGGAGATTCACTGAAATCTATAACTATGCCAGAGAAAATTAAAAAGCATTCGAGAGATTCACTGAAATCTATAACTAGGCAATTATGTTATCATAGGAAATTATGTTATCAGTAGTTCGAAGTTGTTCTGGTGATCGACAGCTGTTTCCCTATACCTCATCGGCGCAAACCTTTAACTAGGCATAATAATTTTGGCATGCAATATCATATTGATAAGCACGCTCTCACGTGGAAAAAGCACTTCGTTCCCAGTAAAATTCATGGATAACACAACCAATAATTTGTCGGTTGTGTTTGATTATGGAGTCTCATTGATCTTCTCCATATAACGCGGCAAATTTTGTTCAAATAACCCGCAGAAACATATATATGTCTCCTTCATTCAGGCTGCCGAATCCGGTACAGCATTTTTTGCTGAAATTGTAATTTGGAATGTTTAAATCTTAATTTAAGCGATCTGGGTAGTTTTAAAATGACGTTTAATCTAAAACAAGCAATTAAGATTGCTGAAATTGTAAAATCGAGGAAATAACATTTCATTTAATGTTTCAGCAAGTTATATAATTTAATTAATAAAACAAAAAATTCCTCACGCCTAAATCCTCCTGGCATTTGAAGAAATGAAGCGACATCTGTCCTAACGAACATTAAACAAGTTCCTCGAGCCTTCCCCGCCTGTATCAAATAATCAAACCACGTGTCGTGTTCACTGTTACGCTTCAGGCGCTTGATAGAATAATCTAATGTTAGTGTTTTTATGGAAGACTGAAACATCTGATCGATTCATCCTTCTTGGATTCAGCGTAAAAGTCCGTTTGCCTTTGGCTTTGGTTTTACTTTTTACAAGGCATTTTTTATAATCAACGACTACGCGTATTAACATATTTAGTACTAGTTATATCTATTTCTTTATCGGTGCAGGTTACTATTTAAAAAAGAAACGATTCGTTGCAGGTACGATGTACGATGACTGATTATTTATTTTAAAACGTAGTAGTGTAAATGAATTGGACTTTATATTTGGTTGTTATTGGTGTGGGTTGGGAAGATGACATTTTTTATTTTTTGGGGATTTTTTTTAAGATTTGAATTTTGTGTGGTGTAAATTGAGATTTCGAATTTATAAATGAGTTTAGCGTCCTTAAAAACTCTAGGGTATTTATCTTCTGTCAATTTAAACATTAATATTTGGAATTTCTAAACATTATTATTTTTAAATGGTTGGTTAAAAGTTCTACTTTTTGTACTTGTATTTTTAATGCTGCAAATTCAGCTAGAATTGTTGGAATTATTAAGTTGAATTTGTGTTTTTTATATTATTTTTCTAAAAAATTTATTGGCCTAAATCTATCTAGAATTGTTGGAATTGCATATATAAATAATTGATTAGGATTGGATTTATTTTTATAATATGAAGCAAAACATGTCTTTTTATTATTTTTCTGTAATTTTTATGGCCTAAATTTATCTAAAATTGTTGAAATTGCATATATATATATATATATATATATATATATATATATATATATAATTGACTAAGGCTTGGATTCATTTCTATAATAAAAAATGAAATCTGAAGCAAAACTTATTAAAATAGTGTAGAATGTTTAGCTAAACAATTATTATCATTTGAAATTTGGTTATAATTTTTTTATTCAATTGTAAATTTTAATTATTTAAATTGAGATTCTGAATTTATAAATGGATTCAGCGTCCTAAAAAACCTTAGGGTATTCATCTTTTGCTAATTTAAACACCAATATTTGGAATTTTTAAACACCATGATTTGGATTCCCTGGTTAATTGTTTGAATTATAGATATATTAGGTTAAAAGTTGTGTTTTTTTATATTATTTTTCTGAATTTTTTATGACCTAAATTTATCTAGAATTGTTAGAATTGCATAAATACATAATTGACTAGGAACTAAATTCATTTCTATAGTAAAAAATGAAATCTAAAGCAAAACTTATTAAAGTAGTGTAGAATGTTTAGCTAATCAATTATTATCATTTGAAATTTGGTTATAACTTTTTTATTCAATTGTAAATTTTAATTATTTAAATTAATTTTTTAATATATAAATAAATAAATTCAACCCACCAACGATTCTGATTTATTCGAAAAAAGAATGTATATTTTTTCTTAATAAAAAATATTTTAAAATGTATATACTTAGATACGTCCATTAAATATTAAATATTTATTGTTGTTTAAGATGTGTGGTTCTAAAATTGTCACTTTTGACTAGAAGCTTTGGTAAATATTGTACCAGTCACAAATGGGATGTACACATGGCAATTAGATATATGTGATCCAAAAAAATGCTCACATTCTTTTCATGGGCACGGATGGGAATGTGGTGAATGCTTTGGTAAATATTAAATATTGTACCAGTCACAAATGGGATGTACACATGGCAATTAGATATATGTGATCCAACAAAATGCTCACATTCTTTTCATGGGCATGGAAGGGAATGTGGTGAATGTTTTGGTTCCCTTGAATATTTGAGTCAATTTGATCTTTTGTCTTTAGTTGTTGTTATTATCATGATACAATATGTGCTTCTTTGAAGTGTATTTGGAAACATAAGTATAGTAATTACAAAGAAATGGTGGATTGGATTTATTGTTTAGATCAATTTTTCGATTTTAGGTGTTGTATTTTGATGTGACATATAGATAGTTTGGTTTTGCAACCAACCCTATGATGTTCTGTGGAGAAATGTGTCATATTCTTCATGAATGTGGGGTGGGTCACTTGTCACTAATGTGCATACTACATGGTTGGTGTCAAGAATGAACATTCATTTTATGGATTTCTTTGTGAGGTGGAATGGAATGTTTGTGGACAACAACTTGGTTATATATATCCCATTAATGTGGTCTACCAAGTACTTTAGTTAGTGAATACCAATTTTCAATTTTCTTTTATAGTTGGTAAAATTTCAGAATACGTTTTCCTAAGTTAGCCAACCCTCTTTAAGATAGGTATTTTTTTTAAATTCTCTTGTTTACTAATATTTCTAATATTTTCCTTTTGGCCTTCCCCCTTCTCCTTACCAATTCATGTGGGTCGAAATTGGGCTTAAGAGTGAAATTACAAATATCAAAACCAAGTAGCTAATATTTTGCATGGCTACTTATAATCCTTTTGGGGCCCTTGGCATGCCATTGTGGAGTGTGATAAAGTTTATTAGAGGCTAAGTGATAGTAAGATCATTGAAAGGGTTTCCATTGTTGAGTGTGATAATGTTTACTAAGGGCTACAATGGTAATAAGACCCCTAGCCACCACACCCTAACAACTTATTGGGGTGTTGTAAAATATAAGCATCTCCACCACAAAGTTTGACTAACTTAGAGTTCGACCTATGATAATCCTTTGGGATTTCAGTGAGTACCTCTAGAGGGTTATGTGTACCTAAATTTCCCCATCTCATTGAGCTTGATCCCTACTTAAGGAGGTAGCTTCATTGTTTGGGTGGAAAATAAAAGCATGGGTGGAAATTCTCCCTCTTTGTTAACAATCAAATCATGGAGAAATAGAGCACTCACTAGTTCAACACTAGGAATTTCATAACCTAAGGTCTATAGGTACATGATATCATGTGTAATTTCTGTTATCTCTAAGTGTTGTTGGTTAATGGTGATTAAATGTGAAATTATTTAATGTATTCTTGAACTATCAAATGCCATTCTTACTAGTTAATTGTTGTGTTTAATGCCGAGTTTGAATATATTTGAATTACCTAGTCATGGCTTAAAGGACAAAAACCAAGTTATTTAGGTAACACCCTCTTGGACTACTCAAACTAGTATCAAAAGCTTCATAATTCTACAATTAGGATCCCCAAAAGGAAATTGAAGGACCAATGAATTCATTGCTTAGAGTGATTGTCCTAAGAACCTAAGATAATGAAGTACCTATGAGTGAATATTGAAAGTAATGAAGAAATAAACGTCTTAACATTGCATTAACTAATGTAAGCTAACTATGTTTATTTTCTTGATTTATTTTGAATTCCAATTAAATTATTAGCTGGTTAGTTTAGGAGTATTGTTAAATAGTTGCAAGTATTGATCAATTTCCTTAATTTCTATAATTTGAAGTTAGTAATTATTTGATTGTTAGTTATTTGCTTGGAGGTGTAATTATTTAACCCTTACTTTTCTAAGCAGTAGAATCACTAGATGCTATTACTTTTCATTTTTCACTACTTTAAATTAATATAATTACAACCCATTTGAATCTCGTATGACATTAATTATACTAAATCAAAGGTTTATCTTGGAACAAATAAACCCTAGGACCAATGGTTAATTTGATAGACAAGCCCTTTCTCTTCTTAAGTGCCTAGATATTACCAGCAAGCACCAATAAACTATGAAAATTTTGATAATTAGGATCTATTAACATTAAAGAGAATTTTCTCTAACATAATCCCTTATTTTCTAAAAACTTAAACCCTAATGTTTCTAAATAAAACCTAACATAAGATAAAGATGTCTTTTCTTTAATTATTCTAGTCTAAATAGCAGTTCATTATGTACTCAATGCTTTTGTTTATTTCCATTAACAAAATGAGAAAACCACATTTAACATCTATTTCCAAAAACGAGAGAGAGATTTCATATCCTATATGTTCGATTCAACATTATCAAAAGATATACATACATGTGACCATGTGTTATGACCTAAATTTTGCACACTTGTGACATTGGCATCCATTACTAAAGGACATCATCACCATACATAATTTAGCTTATAAGCAGTCTTTTCATCATTAAACAATGCAGGGAAAGGAAGGAAAAACTTGTTGTTGACCTTTCCTTAAAATCAGTTGGATTTTACTTTGGTCACATGACCGTTAGAGCTAATGCTCGAGCAAATTCATGTGGAAAATCTCATGATTCCCATGCAACCTTGGAAAAACACATAGCCAAAAATTATGTGGTTCATTAATTATCATTAAATACAATTGGGTGCCGAAGAGGTGAAATAAACATCACCTACTAGGTACTTGGGCATTAATGGGACACATTCGTATACTTTGGAGCTACTCCATGGTAAAAGATTTCACATTTGGAACTAGTTCTTTCAAGAACTCAATTTTGGCTATAAATAAAGTCCATGAACATGCATTTCATAAGGAAAGGTCAAAACAAGGTCATGCCATAAGAATTTTATTGGAAATCATCATATCCATATTTTCTCCCATTATCTATTGCCCTTCATGATTGCTTGATTCTTTCCCTTAAGAAGTAATCATTTTTGTTCATCATCCCTAAGTTGATTTGAGAGCATTTTGCAAAGTTAAATAACTATTCTGAAAGGGATTATTGACTGCCATATACCAAAATCATTCCTCAAGGTGATACCAATATATTTATGCCTTCCATTGGACATTTTCAATAGAGTTGAACTTCCCTTCATTTGCTTGTTTTGATGATATTTATAGTCTTAAAGTTACAACATCATGACTCATTCTCAAGGTCAATATTTTGTGTCAATATTGAGCCTCGTGTGTCGAGGTAATGCCTTATAGGAGACTGATTTGGACTTGGGAAACTTGGAGAAGGAATTGAGTTGGACTCAAGAATGGTTAAGCTTGATGTGTTGAGGCGAGTGTTTTGTTTGTCAAAGTGATGATGCTGTACAATATTGTTGGTCAAGTCTAAGGTATTGTGTGTCAAGATAGATCATCATGTGTTGAGGTGTTGCCTCATGTGTTGAGGTGATGCTTTGCATGTCAAAGCATGTATGGTTTGTGATGTACTAATAAACATGGTTGAGCTATTAAGTCTCCCCTAGGGACTAGCCACCCCTAGAGTGAATTAATTTAGCATATAACCACTTGGAACGATAGTAGGACACTGTGATCACATCATTGGGAAAATATACGTAGTATATTCGATAATTATGCTGGAACATGTGGACCATGTAGATAAGAGCTAAATATAAGATGTACTAAGATATGAGAGAATTCTAATTGCACATAAAAGAATTAATTAAGAGAGAATTCGAATTGTTAAACTTTAGTGAAGACTTCAGTAAATCAAAGGAGAAATCGAATCGATCATTAGAGTGATGTTAACAAGAAAGAATCTGTTAAGAAAGTTAACTAAATGATAACAATGAAGATCTAGTTAACTAAGCATTATTGCATGACGACACTTATGTTAAGGTAAAAGACGTCACTTATGTTAAACTAAAATATGACACTTGAGTTGCGGCACTTGCCTGACGACACTTTAGTTAGGATCCTAACTAAGTGGGAAATCTTTCAGTTAAGGGGTCAGTTCATCCTAAGAATCAGTTCAGTGAGTAAATGCACTGCATGAGAAGTGGGGTGCTCTTCTTCATGCAATATTGATACATCCAGATAGAGGGAGATTTCATCATGGAGTCAAAAGATACAAATATAAGCTAATGCATGTGAAGAATGCATAAATATGTTATACGGGATTGATGAATTCAAGGTGAAGTGAATTCTCTTCTACCTTGAAGGAAATGCAATTTTCTTTGTGTAGGATATTATTCTAAGTCTATGTTCTTTATCTTTATCTTGCTCTGTATTTCATGAGGGGTGATTGATGTAAAATAACTTCTCTGCTATCTATCAATATACTAAGGAAGGTTTTGCTTGGGTTTTCTCCTTAAATTCATAGGGGGTTTCCCCAGAGTAAATTCATGTGTCGAATGTGATTTCTTATGTGTATCATTGTTATTTTATTTCAAGTACTATTTCATTTTCGAATTAAAGATAAATTATTAACATGGTATCAAATCCTAGGGCGTGAAAGAGCTAAGTTCACCAATCAAGCTTGAGACTACATAGATCTTGAGTGTGCATAGTACTTGAAGAATTATGGCTTCAATCTCAGTAAAACCAGAAGACCATCTTGAAGGAACTTCGAACTTCAATACTTGGAAGGACAATATCCTGAATATACTTGAAGAGCATGATTTGAATGGATAAGTATCTAGTGTTATTGAAGAGCCTACCTCTAATTGAGGGCACATTACCTTAAAAAATAATCAAGACAAAGAAAAGAGAATCATTTATGATTCCGTGAAAGACAACTTGATGCCCATGATTAATCCATTCAAGACCGTAAAGGAATGCTTCGACACTTTGAAAAATATTTATGAGAAGAAGATGCCCAGCCAAAGGAGAACATTGAAGAAAAAGCTTCGAAATATGAATATATAAAAGGACAAAGATGGTCAATGATGATGATCTCATATAGACTGTTGTAGATGGTATTCCATCATCATGGGAGACATTCTTGGCTATAGTAAATGGACGATAAGTGCAGCCTAACTTTTAGAGACTGAGTAATGATTGCCTACAAGAAGAAGGGATTATCCAGAGCAAGTGTACTACCTCCAAAAAAGAGAACCTCTCTCTTGCGGAACAGATGAAGAGAGGTAAGAAATTCTCTCATCGAAAGGAGAATTATTTCAAGAAATTTTACAAGTCTAAAGTTAAATGTTTCAATTGTAATAAGAAGGCTCATCATGCAAGAGAATGTCGTGTAAAGCAAAGAGGAAAGTTCAAGGGTAGGTTTCATGCTTCTACTGCTACAAAAGATGAACCTACAAAGAAGAATTCATCCGATGATCAAGATACGAGGAAAGAGTACTGTCTTGTATCATCCCTTTCTGGATCCATTACCACTAGTGCTAAGACATGGCTAGTAAACAGTGGCGCATCCAAGCACATGATTGGATATAGGAGAACTATCACATATATGAAGGAGGATAATTTCTACTATAAGGTGGAGCTTGGAGATAATACCACCTATTCAATCCAAGGAGTTGGATCCACTTCTTTTCAGTTTGAATCTAGGAGATGTACTACACGTGGATGAAATTTTGTTTGTCCTCGAATTGAAGAAGAGCATCCTATCTATTTTGGTTCTAGAAGATAAAGGATTTAGAGTTATCTTTATGGGCAATAAAGCACTCTGGTAGCCTACGCATGAATATTTGAACTCTGAATCAGTGATTGGAGTTAGAGAGGGATGTCTCTACAAATTTCCTAGAAAATTCATTGAAGCCATGATCCATGACACATTAATTCCTTGTGAGTTGTGTCATAAATGGCTTGTCCATCTCCATTTCAAAGCACTACCCGGACTGTGAAAGATCGTGAAAAGTATGGCCATGTTTAAATATGATTTTGATAGTGTTTGTAGAGGTTTCCCTCTTGGAAAAAACATTAAGAAGATTTTTCCAGGTAGTACCAAAAGACCCATGGGGATCCTCGAATTGATTCATTTCGATCTACATGGTGCTATGTATGCACCCTCGATGAGTTGTTATTCGTATTATGTTCTTTTCAAATATGACTTCTCTCGCAAGTCATGGGTTTATTTTCAGAAAGAAAAAGTAAAACTTTGAACAAGTTTCAAGATTTCAAAGCATTGGTTGAGATTTTTTTTTTTTTTTTCCTTAGAAAAATTCGTAATTTTATTTCAAAAGAGGAACAAAATTACATTCTGCATATGTAATAGAATCACTAAGATTCCTACATTTTCACATATTAACTCCCATATAATTGTCAGCTGATATCCATTCAGAAGTGATGATATGGCTGTCCTCCAGCCTGCATCTCCGACTACTGTCTCAGAGAACCAGAATGTTGCTGTCCATACAGCCTGCAAATAATAACCCATACTAATTCAAAAACCATAGCTGTCTTCCAGCCTGCAACTCAACATACTATTTCTCAATATAATGATGGTCGTGTTCAACTCTGATCTATGATTGCTGTCCATACAGCCCGCCATAGTGCTTCATTTAAACAACCCATGTACAGATGTGACAGTGGATTGATACGCGCTAGATAGCAGCGATCAATAGATCCAGCCTGTCCTCTAAATTATTTCCTGTGGGCATCCTCCCGTTGGGTGAATTCGGCTTTCAGCCAACCCTATCCCCAGTCCTCAATAGCGTGGTGGTTTAAGGCAGAGCCTCAACATTTTCCTCATAAAATGGACTGTGATTATATCTGAAAGTGCCTTCCGGAGAATGTATAGTAATCCTCCAGGTTCCCTGTGCTAAGTTCTGCTGCGTTGCCACCTTGGAAAGCTGGTCTTCCATCACATTCCTTTCCCTGTACACATGTGTAAATGTGATGTGGTTAAATGATAATTTAATCCGGTTCACCTCCTCCAGGATAGGTAATAGAACCATCACATGACACTGTGAGATCTCCTTTTCCCAGTTGATGACTAACAAGGAATCGCCAAAAATCTGAAGCGATAAGCATCCTTGTTCCAGAGCAAATAACATCAGCAATTTAAGAGACATGAGTTCAGCATAGTTATTTGTTCCTCTGCCCAAACCAGCCACCAGATGGAAATAATGCTCCTCTGTTTTGTGAAGAACTCCCCCCCCTCCACAAACCGATTGTTGGTTTATGGAGGCGCCGTCAAAAAAAGCCCACGGCATGGAGAAATCTATCGTTTCTACCCGCACAGGTCGATTTCTGTTCACTTGTACAGGGACCACATAATGAAGATAAACCGCCACCATTTGTGCCAAGACAGATTCCATAGGTACCCTGCAGTCCTGGAATAACACCTTATTGCGTGCGATCCAAATGCCCCAAGTGTAAATACACGGGAATGCCCGGAAAGTGGAGGAATTTTGAACAAACCACCACAATTGGAAAGCTTCCAGCACATTTGTTCCACTCCACCTCACCTTAATACCCAATGTCTTGCAGATTTCATTCCAAACCGCCTGTGAAAAACGACAATGTATAAAAAGATGAGCCAAGTTCTCTTCGTCAGCCCTACAAAGTGGGCAAATCCCCGGACCCTGGAGAAAACGTTTTTGCAGAATGTCCCAAGTAGGGGCCTTATTTTCCAGGATCGCCCAGAAAAGTAATTTAGCTTTACCTGGACATCTTAGCTTCCATAAGTATTTCCACCACCACACCAATTCCCTGTTATGTAATTCCAGATTGAGCTGGATATATCCATTTTTAGGTGTATATACTCCGGAGGGATGGTGATCCCAGATAAGTACATCAGTCCTATCGGTCAATCGAATATGAGAATGTTTTAATATCCGTAAATAATCCTCCCATGCCCCCTGTAGTTCAGCCGAGATCCCAAGATGTCGAGCAGTACTCCACCCCTGTTGCCATATAGTAGAAGCTCCCGGATCCGCTAAATCAGCCAGATAAAGACATCCTCTAGTAGCCAAAAGGGACCTCAGTTCCTCAGAAAGGATATGACCACCCCTGCAACCAATCCACGGGTCCATCCCAATTCGAAGGAGGCGCCCATCGCCAATCTGCCACACTAATCCAGATCTGACTAAAGAGAAATGCTGCACCACTGCTTTCCAGACCACTGAGCAGTTTGCCCTCGTCTTATTTCTCAGTCTGATCCATTCGAGAAGAGTTAAAGGGGCAATATATTTATGATATACCACTCTAGTCCAGAGACTCCGAGTGTTGATTAATCGCCACGACACTTTTGCCCCCAAAGCTTTGGCAAACATAAAAATATTCTTTAATCCCCACCCTCCCAATGCTTTAGGGACAGCAATCTTCTCCCATCTGACCCACACCAATGCACGATGCTCACTCGTACCCTTCCAAAGGAAGGAAAAACACAGTCTCCTAATCTGCTCCAGCACTCCTATGGGTATCCAAGCCAGAGACATCCAATACACCGGAACATCTTCCAATACTGATTTTATCAAAACCAGCCTCCCAGCCCGAGAGAGCCATTTGTGACTCCAACCATGAAGACGCTGTTCTAATTTTGCAATTAACCAGCACCAATCTGCCTTCATGTATGCATTCGGTTTTAAGTGAAATCCAAGGTACTTTAATCCATCGTCTATATCCAAAATCCTATATGGTAGTTTGTTAACCATACTAAGAACCTCCTGCTCGGATATATTCGAGCATGTGATAGTAGATTTGTCAATATTCACTAACATACCCGCTGCAGATTGCACTAAATGGAGGCCTTCTACCACCTTGTCAATATCCGATCTCGTGCCATCACAGAAAATTAGAATGTCATCAACAAAAAGGAGATGTGTAATGAACAGTACCTGTGATATAGAAATGCCTCTAAATGAACCCTCAGCTTTAGCTTTCAGTATGAATCGGCTAAGTCCTTCTGCAACAAGGAGAAACAACAGCGGAGACAGGGGACATCCCTGTCGTAGCCCCCTCCCAGCCTGGAAGAAAGGGCTAGCAGAACCATTAATCAGGACAGCAAAGTCCACCGTGGTGAGGCAGGCCATTATCCATCTGATAAATTCATAGCAGAACCCCAGATGTGTAAGAAGCATCCGGATATAAATCCAGCTAACCCTGTCAAATGCTTTGGAGAGATCGATCTTAATCACAGCACCCTTCTGCTTCTGCACCTTGAGAGTGTGTAATCCTTCCTGTGCAACTCCAATTGCCTCATGAATTTGGCGTCCTTCCAAGAAGCCAAATTGCTCACAAGAAATATGCTTAGACAAGATATTCTTGAGTCTGCGCGCCATAACCTTAGATATGATCTTGTAGATGCAATTGCAGAGGGATATGGGTCTGAATTCATCAAAGCTGACAGGCTTGTCCGTCTTCGGTATAAGTGCTAAAAAGGTGGAGTTGAAGGGTCCGTGGACAAACCCAGCCTTGCGTGATTCTTCCACCACATTCAATATCTCCTCCCCGAAGAAATCATAGAATCCTATGAAGAATTCTATAGGCCATCCATCAGGCCCCGGGCTGCTATCTTTATTAAAGGATTTCATAACCAGCTCGAGCTCAATCTGCGTTACCTCCTCCATCGACATACTGTTATCGTCCTCCCCCACAAAACTGGGAAATAGCTGAGTCACCCGAATTACCTCAGCGATGGAGACTCCAGATGGAGCCGAGAATAAATCTCCAAAATGTCGAACTCCCAGCTCCGCTAGTCCATCAAAGCTGGAAACCTGTTCCCCATTATCTGCAGATAGTTCCCAGATAGAGTTTGTGAATTTTCTCCCCTTAGCATAAGCTTGAAAAAATTTTGTATTCTCATCACCGCACTGAAGCCAAACCGCCCTGCTTTTCATTCTCCACAGCTCTTCTCTCTCACACAGAATCCCATTCCTGCGTCTCTCCCATTCCAACAACTCACCTTTCTGCAGATCATCCAAGAATCCCATGCCCAGACTATTAATTATCCTTGCAATGTTTAATTCAGCCTCTTGCAATTTCAAGTCATCCAACACCCTTTTGTCATGAGCCCAGGTTCTCGTGGCCTCTTTAATTCTCTTTAGATTGTGATGAAAGTGAGCGCCAGCCTGCATCTGAGATTCCTGTGGTCGATGAATCCAATGCTCCTGAACCAGATTAATGAAAGACTTATCCTTCAGCCAGCTAGGATTGAATTTGAAGGGGCTGGGTGGTTTATTCCTGCTACCTCATAACTCCAGGAAGATGGGGCAATGGTCTGAAATCCCACCTGAACCTACCCACTGTCTGACAACATCAGCACCAAGTGCCAATCCTTCGGCCACCAGAAACCTATCCAGTCGTTTGGCCACTCTATGAACACCAGTTCTCATATTCCTCCAAGTAGGAGATAGCTGGGATGGTATGATGTCGAGAAGATCCTTCCGGACAAAGGCATTAATGAAATAGTTTGCTAAATTATCAGCAGCAGCCCGAGGCCCCCAAATTTCAGAAGACCCCAGTTTAAGATTGAAATCCCCGCCCAAAATCACATCCCTTCCATCAAATATATCCATACCTAACAAGGAGTCCCAGTATCCCACCCTATTTATGTAGGGCCCGTAAATATTGAGAACCGTGATCATCCGACCAATGTCGGCATCCCATACCTCCAAACCGAGACCAGAGGAGATTCCCCAAGAACTATCACATCTGCAGCTCTTGACCTTCCACCCCGAGGCCAGACCGCCCGAACGCCCCCGAGCATCCACTCCTACAAACTTCCAGGCAGTAAGCAAAGATTCTAAAGTACGAACTACGTCCTCGCTGCCACCCAAAGTTTCTTGCAGCAATAGTACATCCGGTTGGTTTAATTCTACCAGCCGTCTCAGCGACGATTTTTTAATGGGACTCGCCAACCCACGACAATTGAAGGACATAATTTTCATAAAGAACCCCCATCATGGGCTTTCACTGCTCTAAGTGCCCACTCGATTGATGATTGAGTACCCATTACTACATCCACTTTATCCCGATCTTTAGCTTTTGACATATGGGATTTACGTCCACGACCTTTCCCCCCAACACTGGTGGCCAATTCAGGTAGACCCTTGCCCCCCGTTCCACAAGCAGGAATCTCCCTACTACGAAGGGCATAACGGATACTTCCCTCGGAGCTGGATGAGTGATTGGTTGTAACCATAGTCGGAGTGACAAAACTATCCACATCAGGCCGTTGACAAGGAGCAGCCGGATGTGGTGGAGACCCATTGCAGCCCCCCCCCAATACCATAGAGTCGTCCAATAAAGAACCAGCAGGGGAAATTAAAGGAGACATACCTGATTGGACGGCAGATGTATCCCAACGAAAAATAGGCAGCTCCAGGATATTAGCAGTCGGTGGTATGGAAGATGAATCTCCCTCAACAGCAGGATGCGCCCTCTCATTATGATCCAAACCTCTGTTTACCAAAGGTGGCAGCAAATCCTCTGATCCTAGCCTCCCACAATGAATAGATGGCACCTCAGAGCCATGATTCACTCCCCCAGCCATAGCAGGCCCACTCCCCTCATCCACCACCGTCGGAGAGTCCACCTTAGACACAGGAACAGCCTCTACTTCTGCTGCTATACCGGACAGAGGCTTACAGGTCCTAAACGAAAGAGTGCAGCAGGCGACAAGATGACTATGAGAGTGACATCGATGACACCGAAATGGCACACCCACATAATCCAGTAATTGTGTAAAATCCCCATCCTTGGAGTGAATTTTAAGCTCAGCCGAGAGTCCCAACCGAATATCGATATTTACCAATATTTTAGCTACCGTGTAGATGCCAGTCTGAATATGGGAGGAATCAGAACACACATATTCACCAAGGTAATTCCCAATCTCAGAAAACCTTGTTTCATTCCACATATGCATGGGCAGGCCAGGAAGATTCACCCACAAAGGTTCTTTCGCAACTCTCTCCGATTTCGAGTCAAAGAAGGGTGACCATCTTTTCAGAACAAGAGGTATTCCCTGAATCGACCAATTTCTACACAAGATAGCCTTGACCTCTCCTTGGTTCTTGAAGATAAAAGAAAACCAGCCTTTCATCAAAAAACAGACCTCAGGAGCTGATGATACGATTTCCATCCACTGATCAGACACCCAGCGTTGAAGGAAGCCACGGCCAAATCTACGTCCCCTCACGCGACCAACCACAACTGTATTCGAGAAATCCTCTGCCTCTGCCATAGTGACATCCACCCCCAGCACTAACAGGTCTTGTCTCTTTCTTTCCTTGACCGTTTTTACAGGTTGTTTTGGAAAGCCAGCTTTAGCAGGCCTCCCTGTGCTGCGCCGGGAGTCTTCACCAGGAAAGTCTCCTTTCCCCGGATCGGCCATCAGAGCACCAGTAGAACAGTTCACAAAATGGCAGAACAGAAGTGGCTTAAATCCCAACCTAAAGCCAACCCAGCCGGACTACACCGACAGAATGCAAGGGATCCCCTGTATCCACGGCCTTCAGACAAACTTTAAAAAACCAATGCTGAATCAAGATTCTTCACCGCACCCACGCTGAGTTCCAACGCGATTACACCATTGTTCATAAGGGAATCCGATCAAATGTAAAACGAGCAGCAAAGCTTTCTCAAGCGTACACTCCATCAGACAATTACAAGGTGAAGGTAGAACTGCTGGGTAGTAGAGATGCTCTACTGCAAACCAATCTCGTGCCCATTCCGGTGTCAGCTCTATTAACAATGGTGAACAGCTAAAATCCACCTCGAAGCCATCCAAGATCCTCTGTGTAATCCCAAACTGGGTTTAACGTACACCTTCATACTGGAATTCTTGCAGTGATTCTTGAACCTCCCATCCCAACAATTCCATACTGACATTGGTTGAGAATTATACTAGGAAACACATTCGTTCTTTGAGATATGATAACGGAGGAGATTTTGAGTCCCATGACTTCAATGAATTATGTAGAGATGTAGGAATAAAAATACAACCGACCGTACCGTAAAATCCCCAACAAAATGGGGTTATTGAAAGAAAGAACAGAACAATATGTGAGGCTGCAAAAGCCATGATGTCTGATCAAGATCTTCCTACAACCTTATGGGTAGAAGCCTCCAACACTATTGCTTATATTCATAACAGAAGCCCTCATGCTATCTTGTGAGAAAAGACTCCTAAAGAGGTTTTCATTGGTGAAATAACAGATATTGGAGACTTGAATATTTTCAGTTTCCCTGTTTACATTCACATACCAAAAGAGAAGACGACAAAGATTTGTTGGATATAGTGAATCCTCCAAAGACTACATAATCTATGTTCTAGGACAAAGAAACATTGAAGTCAACAGAGATGTAACATTTCATGAAGAGGTTGCATTCGATCACTCCAAATAAATTCAGTGTGATTCAAATATGGAGGAGCATGATACTCCTATGATGGAGGATCCAATTTATGATTCTCCCCTTTCATATTGTGAGAGGGAGAATCCAAATGAGTCCGTAGATCCACTTGATCCTAAAGATCACGAAGATCTGATAGAAATATCTCTTGATGAACGTGCTACTAAGAGGAGATATGCATGGTGTTGAGACATTCTACAAGAGGCAGAAAAGCATGGAGCACCTCCAGGCTCATCTAGAGAGCGAAAAAGACCTGAAATATTTTCAGGATATGTAGCATAGATGAGTCACATCAGTGATTTAGAGCCCTCTACCTATGACGAAGCTTCAAAGTATCAATTATGGAAAGATACCATGGTATAAGAATACAAATCTATCATGAAGAATGATGTGTGAGAAGTAGATCCTAAACCTGACATGAATTCAATAGTAACTTCCAAGTGGCTTTATAAAATCAAGCATGTAGCTGATGGAAGTATTGAAAAGTATAAAGCAAGATTTGTGGCCCATGGTTTCTCACAGAATGAAGGGATAGACTATGATGATACATTCGCTCTTCTTTCTAGGTATAATACTATCCGAACCATAATTTCCCTTGCTTTAGTTTTGGGTTGGAAACTTCACCAAATGGATGTGAAGAATACCTCCCTCAATGTGAGGTTGAGGAAGAGGTTTGCATACAACAAACTAATGGGTTTGTAATTAATGGGAAGGAGTCCAATGGATGAAAAATTAAGAAATCCTTGTATGGGCTTAAGCAGGCTCGGAGGGCTCGGTATTCAAGGTTTGACGACTATTTTCTAATCTTGGACTTCTCAAAAAGTGAAGCTGACCCCAACCTGTACTTGAAGGTTGTGAAGAACCAACCATTGATGTAACCTCCCCATTTTGACCCTTAGGGTTTATTGGCTTCAATGTAAATAGTGTATACATACAATGTGTGTTTTCCCTAGTGTGGAGCTCAAGGCCAAGGCACAAGTAGTGGATCCTCAGGTTTTATTTAAAAGGAAAGTATTTGACATTCTGATTATCCATGTGCTTAAGCCATGATGCATTGTAATTGATGTAAATATTAAATATTGCAATAAAATACCAAGAAAACTAGCTATGGAGGCAACAAATAAGAGGGGGCCATGTGTATCCACTAGGGAGAGGTGAGTGGGTTGTGGGATTGGAACCCATGCTTCCACATGTCATTTTGTGAACCCATTTGAATCCCTTACTGAAATTTAATTATGTTGTAAGGAGGTGGTTGAGACAACCCATTCATGAGGTTGATGGAGTATGGAGTATCCCTAAAAATCCGTATGGTAGGGTATGGCTCTATTTTTTATTGTCACTTAATCCACTCTGACTCCGAGTAATTATCTCACCCTAATCCCTATCCCATTGTTGACCAACAACCAGGGTTATCACGCATTACAGAGCAGCAATAAGGAAGATAGGAGAAAGAAAATCGCGATTCTATGTAAGCACGAATTTGCAGAGCCAAAAGCACATAGAAACCATGCGTAGGAATTAAATCGATTGGGATATCCATGGATCATACCCGGAGGATAAATTATAGAGCGTGAGAAGCTTAGAAAACCCGTGAGAACACTTGGATCTGATAGCACAAGACTAAGTTGCGAGACAGAGCTTCGACCGCAACCCTGAGAAGATTCCAGCTAGAATAATAGAGAAGAGGATTACACAGAGGTTGGACTTGCTTGATAAACCTGGTGAAGGCTAAAGTCTCATGAAAGAAGTAGTTTGGACCTTTCTATGCCCACCCTGAAGAGCACTGGAGGGAAGGGTCCTTGAGGGACTGTGCAGTAGAGAAGGGGGCCTTCCTTGTGTTGGGTGAGGTAGGTATTATGGGTGTCATATTTTCTCAATAGTTTGAGATTCTTGTAGTTATTTGGTTGATCTCAATGGCTTAGCATCATCCTCCCTATTCCATTACATGCTTGATAAACCCAAATGTATGTTGGGTTAGAATTAGGGTGGAGCCTTGATTGTGAGAGAGCCTATTTATCCCTCCTTAGTGTATAACCAACCCTGTGATGTTATGTGGAGAAATGTGTCATATTATTCATGAATGTTGGGTGGATCACTTGTCATTAATGTGCATACTACATGGATGGTGTCAAGAATGAACATTCCATTTTATGGATTTCTGTGTGAGGTGGAATGGAATGTATGTGCACAACAAATTGGGTCATATATATCCCATTATTGTGCTCTACCAAGTAATCTAGTTAGTGAATCACACTTTTCAATTTTCTCTTATGGTTGGTAAAATTTCAGAATACTTCTTCCTAAGTTAGCCAACCCTCTTTAAGATAGGCAATTTTTTTTCTTTTTGGCCTTCCCCATTCTCCTTACCAATTCATGTGGGTCAAAATTGGGCTTACAAGTGAAATTACAAACATCAAAACTAAGTAGCTCATATTTTGCATGGCTACTTATATTCATTTTGGGACCCTTGGGATGCCATTATGGAGTGTGATAAAGTTGATTAGAATCTAAGTGATAGTGATATCCTTGCAAAGGGTTTCCATTGATGAGTGTGATAATTTTTACTAAGGGATACAATGGTAGTAAGACGCCTAGGCTCCACACCCTAACAACTTATTGGGGTGTTGTAAAATATAAGCATCTCCACCACAAAGTTTGACTAACTTAGAGTTCGACCTATGATAATCCTTTGGGATTTCAGTGAGTACCTCTAGAGGGCTATCTGTACTTAAATTTCCCCATCTCATTGAGCTTGATCCCTACTCAAGGAGGTAGCTTCATTGTTTGGGTGGAAAATAAAGGCATGGGTGCAAATCCCCCCTCTTTGTTAACAATCAAATCATGGAGAAATAGAGCACTCACTAGTTCAACACTAGGAATTTAATAAGCTAAGGTCTGTAGGTACATGATATCATGTGTAATTTCTATTATCTCTAAGTGTTGTTGGTTAATGGTGATTAAATGTGAAATTATTGAATGTATTCTTGAACTATGAAATGCCATTCTTACTAGTTAATTGTTGTGTTTAATTCTTAGTTTGAATAGATTTGAATTACCTAGTAGTGGCTTAAAGGGGAAAAAACAAGTTATTTAGGTAACACCGTCTTGGACTACTCATGTCACATACCCCAATTTTATAAAAATAATGTAATTATTTTATTATATTCCTGAGACATTATGATTAATTTAATGCTAAGTAGGAATTGATGACTTAGCAGAGTCACTAGAAATGGAATGTAAATCAGAATATTTTATTATTAATAAATAAATTATGGAGACAACAGCATGGGAGAGCTGTTAAAAGAGGTTACTGGTCAAACTGGTGGATGGAACTAGGTGGAAAGGTAAAAGACAAGTGGCAGCATCCTCAAACACTTCCTAAGTTGCAGGTGGCAACTTCCCTATATTTGGGGTCATGATTCCCCAAGAAAGTGGAATCTGAGCAGGTGGCTCATTAATGACAGTTAACCCAACAAAGACCTAGGCAATCTTTTAAATAGTACTCAATGAACTGAGCTGGGGGTTCGAATTGTTCTGGAGGGAGAATACATTCAGGTGGATGTTATTCAGGAGTCCCATTGAGGAAGAGGGAAATTTACAGTAAGGAAGTTGTTTGAGAGGAATGCTGCAGTAACTTGGTTCCATTGTAGTTGTTTGGGCTGAGAGAATTATTTGCTGCACCTAGTTCCATCCAGGGAGACCAGAGCAAGCTCGGGGGTCCTGAGAAGTGCTGTCTGGGCACTCTCCAGGAGTTGGTAGGGAGGAACAGCCTCCCATAGCTATTGTTGTCCACAGATCAAGACAGGTTCTGGCATTTATTCCTTTATGTTTATTAAGGATGAATGAATGCATGTTGTATTTATTGTTAATATGTCTGAGTAGTAATTAATTAGTTAGTAGATTGAATATCCCAGAATATCAGTAATAAGATTGTTAAAAGTTACTGTGATTTTCTGTATTGTTAGTATGATTTAATATCCCTGTTTTATTACTATTAATGTATTTATAATTTGTGCAGAAAAACTATTCATACTTTATGAGCTGTAATTATAAACCTAGTTTATTTATATTTGTTGAACATATAAGCAGAGTTTGCATATAAGTAATGGTACTTTGTTTAAAATAAAATTAAATAAACAATAATAGGAATAATAGCAAACTTTGGATAATCAAAATTTCAGTATTTACACTCTGATAACTAATATTGCAGAAGAATGATAGCCACAGTCGGGTTATGTTTAACAGGGTACAAACCCTTATCAAGTTTGATCAGTTTAAAATCTATTATTTAAATCAAACACAAACCCTAGCTAAAGGTTATCCATTCTTCACCTACCCAATTAAAATGATTGTGCAGAAACCCTAACAGAACTTCTTCACACAGATTTATTTAACAGTTCAACAAGCTAGTTATAGTATTAAAAACAAAAGAAGTATCAGAACAATATCTAGCTCGACATCGAGCTTAAACAATACAGTAATATCGTTCTCTTGACTTATCTTCTGCCTCAGAATCAAAATCAAAATGACAGAACAATAAACCAAATTGTTTCATAACTACAATTTTTGGATCGAACCTATTACTTATTCAGTATAGTATTAACTTTCACTAAACTCTCTTTCTCGACAGAGTCTTAAACATAACAAAAGATCAAGCAACAAAATAGAAGCACGACCGTAGAGATTGAATTGTAGCCTATCATTCCAACTCTTACTACAATAACTTTCTTTTTTCCAGTAGTTAAATAACCTAGTTGTTTGTTTAAAAACCAAAGAAATATCAGAATAGTATTCTAGTTCTTTGTCGAGTTTCAACATCTTTTTATTCACTTTTATTTGGCTCTCTAATTTATCCGCAGAGTCATAATCTCATTAATGAAACAAGCTTTTAAAACTACACTTCAACTGTAAGATTTCGGTAGAACCATAACAGACCTGTAAGTACGAGTAAAAGAAAAGCTGTTAATGGAGCCAAAGCTTCCACTCACAGTCGTATCATAAATTTAAAAAGGTTGTACACTAGTTACATTTGTACCTAGGCAAGCCCCAACAAAATGCACACTAACGAGTTCAAAATTTCAGAAGAAAGCTATAGCAGGTCGTAATAAAAACAAACCCTGGGTAAAACCCAGAATGAATTTAAAATCCAGTATTAAAACAACACGGCCATAACATCATCTACAACAGGCTCATAGCCTTTTTCTTCTCTCCTTTTATACATCAAAATTTCTGTAGCAGATCCTATCTATTAAAAACGAGAAGAATAAATTACAACCTTGACCGAAGCCATAATATTTCATTCACATCACAAGGATTACACCTGCTAAGAAAATTTGTGATAACACGCAGTTTCAAGACCCAACAGAACGGATTTAGTCACAGAAGTTGACCTTTCAAAGTCCAAACCCTAATCATTCTAACCAACCATCAAGGGAGAAAATGCCATGGTGAAAACCAGGCTTACCCGAAATTCCATTCGTCAAAAGTTTGGTGCTATCCATGCCTTCGATAGGGACCAGGACCTGCAGCAATAGAGTAACACTAGTTAAAAGCTAAATTTTGAACAAATCCTTTTCTATTAACTGAAAAAACCAAGGAGCACTACAAGTAACTTACCAGCGAACTAAAGAAGTTCGAAACACAGTATTTATTTTGTCAACCACAAGTAGGGAAGGTGCAAAAATCCTGTCCTTGACACTGGAAGAATAAGATGGTAGAAGCAACAGGTGCCTTCCACGATGGAAGCTTGATAAGCACCAACTTAGCAGATACAGTCACACCATGACAGAGGTTAAGATGGGTAACAAAGAGGTTAAACCATGGACTCATAACAGACTGATAGTTTCCAACAGCAAATTACAATGATCCCTAGCAACACTTTGGGTAAGCACGAAGGCTGGGAGCAGCTGGGAAACTGCTAAGCACACAGTAATAGTAGCACAGGTAAAAACCCTAGTTGTTTAAATAACAGTCGTATTGGCTAACAGCAAGGTACCCAAATGAAGCAAATGAACAAGCACGAAGCAAACTGTAGCAGCATGGAAGTTGCTACCACCAAAACCTCGACGAAACTGGATAGGAGGGTTCACAGAGCGACCGAGCCCGAAGGTGAGGGATAAGTGCCCAGCTAGGGTTAAGTCAACATTATATATTACCAACACTTGGTCTAAAAGCCACCACGTAGCACCAAATATTTTCCATGTAGTGGGTCGAGGATCAATGTTCCACGATGAGTTTTAAATCATTGGTGTTTCGATTAAAATCATAGCGTGGGTACTTTACAATCAAAGGATAATCAAACATGAATATTCTAATATGGTCGAGACACCATAATTTCTACACCCATTATATAATCCATGTTAAACAATGCCTTCGAGGTTTGCCTAGTGAACATAATCACTTTGTCCTACAACCAACAAAATTATGCATTATCCATAATGTTCAAAGTTACGATGAGACTTTCATCATTGATTGAGAAATAAAAATCATAGCATGAGTAATAGAATTATTCATGGTTATCCATAAAGGTTGAAGTAGCATAGTTTCCATGTTATCCTTTTAACAATAAAAACAATAGGATAAAACCTTCAAATCTTACATTGTATAGATTTAACCTTGATTTAATAATTCATGTTATATAACCATTGTTCAAAACTCAGTCTTGAAATATTCTAGACATAGAGAAAGTGTTTTACATTATGAAAGTTATAGGGATAAGGGTGTAATGTAAGTTATAAGTGATTCAGAACAATATTTTCCACATACCCTAGTCTCATGGGAAGAGACAACAGATATGGCATCTCTTCTAAGTCTCCAAGATAAGGGTGACAATGTTGGGTAACTCATAGTTCTTAATACTTTGACAATCATAGAAATAGGAATAATTTTTCAATCCAAACAAACCCTGAAAGGTCAAAGGAGACCTGTAACTGATAGGATATATTGTAAAGGCTAGAAACAAGCTAAGTATATTTATGGATAATTTCAGTTCTTGCATAATGGAAAGTGTGAATCAAAAATATACTCTGACATAAAACTGGGCTTGATACAATAATTATGGTTGAGTAAAAACTGAATTTCGGTATGGTCACCCGTTGTATTTATACAGTGTTAGAAATGAAGTACAATTGCATTACCAGAACAAATACTCATAGAGTTAGTTAATCCATCTGATCTCAAGAAAACATAGCTATCTTACTCTCTAGTAGTTCTAATTCTATAACAGTAAGATCATAAGTAAGTCATAGGATGAGAGCTACCTTTTAAAGTTTGATAACAAGGTTAGACCTTTTTACTGAATGGTTAGGTACAACTAATTGACTTATAACACTTTAAAATATTTAATGGCAATGGCCCGAACTTACCTGTATATCTGTAAAGGGAAAGAAACTTGTTGCATTAGCTCGGAAGCTAAGTAATCCCAGTCTGTCATAGTAATTTCCCCCTTGTGATTGAAGAATAGAAAACAATCAGTAACGGTAAAGAAACTCATATCAAAATCTAAGTATAACAACAGATCATTCAGACATATTTATGATCACTTAACTAAAACAAACAGATCAAGGAATGCATTTAATAACATTTAATGCTATTTAAAAATTTTAAATTTTTCGGAATTTTTGGGTTTTGACAACTCAAACTATTAACAAAGCCTCATATTTCTACAATTAGGATCCTCAAAGGGAGATGAAAGAACCAATGAATTCATTGCTTATAGTGATTGTCCTAAGAACCCAAGATAATGAAGTACTTATGAGTGAATATTGAAAGTAATGAAGACATAAATGTCTTAACATTACATTAACTAATGTGAGCTAACTATGTTTATTTTCTTGATTTCTTTTGAATTCCAATTAAATTATTAGCTGGTTAGTTTAGGAGTATTGTTAAATCAAAGGTTTACTATGGAACAAATAAACCCTAGGACCAATGGTTAATTTAAATACCCAATCCCTATCCCTTCTTAAGTTACTAGATATTACCAACTAGCACCAAAAAACTATGAAATTTTTTATAATTAGGATCTATTAGCATTAAAGAGAAATTGGTTTAAGATAATCCCTTATTTTCTAAAAACTTAAACCCTAATGTTTCTAAATAAAACCTAACATAAGATAAAGATGTCTTTTCTTTAATTATTCTAGTCTAAATAGCAGTTCATTATGTATTCAATGCTTTTGTTTATTTCCATTTAAAAATGAGAAACCCACATTTAACATCTATTTGCACAAACGAGAGAGTGAGATTTCATATCCTATATGTTCGATTGAACATTATCAAAATATATACATACATATAACCATGTGTTATGACCTAAATTTTGCACACTTGTGACATTTGCATCCATTACAAAAGGACATCATCACCATACATCATTTAGCTTATAAGGATTCCTTTCATCATTAAACAATGCATGGAAAGGAAGGAAAAAATTGTTGTTAACCTTTGCCTAAAATCAGTTGGCTTTTACTTTGGTCACATGACTTTTAGAGCTAGTGCTTAAGCAACTTCACGAGAGAAATCTCATGATTCCCATGAAACCTTGGAAAAACACATAGCCACAAATTATTTGGTTCATTAATTACCATTAACTACAATTGGGTGTCGAAGAGGTTAAATAAAGATTACCTACTAGGTACTTGGGCGTTAATTGGCCACATTCTTATACTCTGGAGCTACTCCATGGTTGAGGCTTTCACATTTGGAACCAGTTCTTTTTGGACCTCGATTTTGGCTATAAATAAAGTCCATGAACATGCATTTCATAAGGAAAAATCAAAACAAGGTCACGCCATAAGAATTTTATTTGAAATCATCACATCATATTTTTTTTTCCCTACTATCTATTGCCCTTCATGCTTGCTTGATTCTTTCCCTTAAGGAGTAAGCATTTTTCTTCATCATCCCTAAGTTGATTTGAGAGCATTTTGGAGAGTTAAAGAATTATTCTGAAAGGGTGTATTTACTACCGTCTACCAACATCATTCCTCAAGGTGATACCAATGTATTTATGCCTTCCATTGGACATTTTTAATAGAGTTGAACTTCCCTTCATTTTCTTTTTTTATGATATTTATAGTGTTAAAGTTACAACATCATGAGTCATTCTCAAGGTCAATATTTTGTGTCAATAGTGAGCCTCGTGTGTCAAGGAAGTGCCTTATATGAGCTTGAGTTGGACTCAGGAAACTTGGAGAAGAACTTGAGTTGCACTCAAGAATAGTTAAGCTTCATGTTTTGAGGCAATTGTTTTGTTTGTCAAAGTGATGATGTTGTACAGTCTTGCTGGTCAAGTCTAAGGTCTTATGTGTCAAGATAGATCCTCATGTGTTGAGGTGATGCTTTGCATGTCAAAGCATGTATGGTGTGTGATGTACGAATAACCATGGTTGAGATATTAAGTCTCCCCTTGGGACTAGCCAACCCTAGAGTGAATTAATTTAGCATATAACCAATTGGAACGATAGTAGGACAATGTGATCACATCATTGGGAAAATATTTGTAGTATATTCGATATGATAATTACGCTAGAACATGTGGACCATGCATATAAGATAAGATCTAAATATAAGATGTGTTAAGATATGAGAGAATTCTAATTGCACATAAAATAATTAATTAAGAGAGAATTCAAAGTGTTAAACTTCAGTAAATCAAAGGAGAAATCGAATTGATCACTAGAGTGATGTTAACAAGAAAGAATCAGTTAAGAAAGTTAAGTAAGTGATAACAATGAAGATCTAGTTAACTAACTATTATTGCATGATGACACTTATGTTAAACTAAAAGACGACACTTATGTTAAACTAAAAGATGACACTTCAGTTGTGACACTTACGTGACGACACTTAAGTTAGGCACCTAACTAAGTGGGAAATATTTCAGTTAAGGGGGGAGTTCATCCTAAGACTCGTTCCCGTGAGTAAATGCAATGCATGAGAAGCAAGGTGCTCTTCTTCATGCAAGATTGATACATCCAGATAGAGGGTGAGTACATCATGAATTCAAAATATAAAAATAGAAGCCGATGCATGTGAAGAATGCATAAATATGTTATATAGGATTGATGAATTCAAGGAGAAGTGAATTCTCTTCTCCCTTGAAGGCAATGAGCTTTTCTTTGTGCAGGATATTATTCTAAGTCTCTATTCTTTATCTTTATATTGGTTTTTATTTGCACCATGGGTGCTTGATGTAAAATAAATTCTCTGCTATCTATCAATATACCAAGGAAGGCTTTTTTGGGGTTTTCTCCTTCAATTCATAGAGGGTTTCACCAAAGTAAATTCATGTGTCGAATGTGATTTCTTATGTGTATAATTGTTATTTGATTTCAAGTACTATTGCTTTCCTGAATTAAAGATAATGTATTAACATGGTATCATAGACTAGGGAATGAAAGAGCTAAGTTCACCAATCAATCTTGAGACTACGTAGATCATGAGTGTGCATATTACTTGAAGAGTTATGGCTTCAATATTGGTAAGGCCAGAAGACCATCTTGAAGGAACTTCAAAATTCAATAATTGGAAGGACAGTATCCTGAATATACTGGAAGAGAGTGATTTGGATGGATATGTATCTAGTGTTATTGAAGAGACTACTTCTAATGCAGGGTGCATTACCTTCAAGAAGAATCAAGCCAAATAAAAGAGAATAATTTATGATTTCGTGAAAGACAACTTGATGCCTATGATTCATCCATTCAAGACCGCAAAGGATGCTTCGACACTTTGACAAATATTTATGTGAAGAAGGTGCCCAGTCAAAAGACAACATTGAAGAAAAAGCTTTGAAATATGAAGATGGAAAAGGACAAAGACGTGGATTCCTTCTTCACAAATATCTCTAAAGTAAGAGATCAACTCATGAGCATTGGTTTGATGGTCGATGATGATGATCTCATATAGACCGCCGTCGATGGTAATCCATCTTCATGGGAGACATTCTTGACTGCACTAAAAGGATGAGAAGTGAAACGTAACTTTGAGAGACCGTGGCATGATTTCCTACAAGAAGAAGGGCTTATCCAGAGCACGTGTACTACCTCCAAATAAGAGAACCTCGCTATTGTGGCACAGATGAATAGAGGTAAGAAATATCACAAGAAATTCTCTCATCGAAAGGAGAATTATTTCAAGAAAATTTATAAGTGTAAATTTAAATGTTTCAATTGCAATAAGAAGGGCCATCATGCAAGACAATGTCGTGCAAAGCAAAGAGTAAAGTTCAAGGGTAGGTTCCATGCTTCTACTACTACAAAAGATGAACCTACAAAGAAGAATTCATCCGATTATCAAGAGATAAGAAAAGAGTATTGTCTTATCTCATCCCTTGTTGGATCCATTACCACTAGTGTTGAAACATGGCTAGTACAGAGTGGCGCATCCAAGCACGTGACTGGATATAGGAGCACTATCACATATATGAAGGCAAAGAAGTTCTACTGTAAGGTGGAGCTTGGAGATAATACCACCTATTCGATCCAAGGAGTTGGATCCACTTCGTTTCAGCTGGATTCATGAGATGTACTGCATGTGGATGAAATTCTGTTTATCCTCAAATTGAAGAAGAACCTCCTATCTATTTCGGTTCTAGAATATAAAGGATTTAGAGTTATCTTTATGGACAATAAACCACTTCGGTAGCCTAAGCATGACTATTTGAACTCTGCATCAACGATTGTAGTTAGAGAGATATGTCTCTACAAAGTTCCTAGAAAACTCATTCAAGCCATGATCCATGACACATTCAATCCTTGTGAGTTGTGGCATAAAAATCTTGGTCATCTCCATTTCAAAGCACTACTCAGATTGGAAAATATCATGAAAAGTATGCCCATGTTTAAATATGGTTTTGATAATGTTTATAGAGGTTTCCGTCTTGGAAAAAACATTAAGAAGATTTTTCCAAGTAGTACGAAAAATACCCAAGGGGATCCTTGACTTGATTCATTCTGATCTACGTGGTCCTATGTTTGCACCCTCCATGAGTGGTTATTTGTATTATTCTATTTTCATAGATGACTTCTCTCGCAAGTCATGGGTTTATTTTCAGAAAGAAAAAGTGAAACTTTCAACAAGTTTCAAGATTTTAAAGCATTGGTTGAGAATTATACTAGGAAGCACATTCGTGGTTTGAGATCTGATAATGGAGGAGAGTTTGAGTCCCATGACTTCAATGACTTATGTAGAGATGTAGGAATAAAAAGATAGCTGACTGTACCCTACAGCCCCCACCAAAATGGAGTTGTTGAAAGAAAGAACAAAACAATTTGTGAGGCTACAAAAGCCATGATGTGTGATCACGATCTTCCTACACCCTTATGGGTAGAAGCCTCTAGCTTTGTTGTTTATAATGGAACATAATCCCTCATGCTCTCTTGGGAGAAAAGACTATTGAAGACATTTTCATTGGTGAAAAACTAGATATTGGACACTTGAAGATTTTTGGTTTCCCTATTTACATTCACATACCAAAAGAGAAGAGGACAAAGATGGAGCCATATGGAAACAAAGGAAAATTTGTTGGATATAGTGAATCCTCCAAAGACTACATAATCTATGTTATAGGACAAAAAAAACATTGAACTTAGCAGAGATGTAACATTTCATAAAGAGGATGCATTCAATCACTCCAAATAACTTTAGTGTGATTCAGATATGGAGGAGCATGATACTCCTATGATGGAGGATCCAGTTTATGATTCTCCCCTTTCATACAGTGAGAGGGAGAATCCAGATGAGTCCGTAGATCCTCTTGATCTTGAAGATCCTAAAGATATGATAGAAATATCTCTTAATGAACATCCTACTAATAGGATAGATGCAAGGTGTTGAGACATTCCGCAAGAGGCAGAAAAGAATGGAGCACCTCTAGGCTCATCTAGAGAGTGAAAGAGACCTAGAATATTTTCAGGATATGTAGCATAGATTATTCACATCATTGATTCAAATCCCTCTACCCATGAGGAAGCCTTAAAGGATAAAGTATGGAAAGATACCATGGTAGAAGAATACAAATCTATCATGAAGAATGATCTTTGAGAAGTGGTTCGTAAACCTGATAAGAATTCAATAATATTTCCAAGTGGCTTTATAAAATAAAGCATGTAGCTGATGAAAGTATTGAAAAGTATAAAGTGATATTTGTGGCCCAGGGTTTCTCACAGAGTGAATGGATAGACTATGATGAGACATTCACTCTTCTGGAGAGGTTCAATACTATCAAAACCATACTTTCCCTTGCTTCAGTTTTCAGTTGGAAACTTCACCAGATGGACGTGAAGACTACCTTCCTGAATCTGAGGTTGAGGAAGAGGTTTGCATATAAAAAACTGAGGGGTTTTTAATTCATGGGAAGGATTCCCATGGATGCAAACTTAATAAATCCTTGTATGGGCTTAAGCAGGCCCAAAGGGCTTGGTTGTAACATCCCAAAATCCTTGTCATTTTCAAGAGGAAATGGGGAGATTTTTGTTTTGTTTTTAGTTATCATACTTCGACAATTGTATAATCATCAATTCACCTACCATCAGTGAATAACATCAAGACAATTAGGTACATAGCTTTACTGCAATATTGAAAAGCCTTTCCAAGCATAGAGACATGAAAACCAAGTTTCTCTTTATAATATTATAAGGCAGGTTCTAAGTAGAAAATCACTTTCAACTTCGCATACAAAGTTGGGTAAGAGATACCACACAAGCTTCAAACTTGGTACAACATAGAAGAGCATTCCTTCTAAAGAATCAGTTAGTTCCATCACTTCGATGTTATTTTTAACAAAGATCTCTTAACAAGAGTTATCTAACATCAGAAGCATGCATATGTACCATAAGTCTCACATAGATATAAACCAATATATACACACCTGTCTTTCCATATAATGACATACAATACTTGCTCAACATTATATCAAATAACAAAAGATATATCACGGTGCGATTACTTGTAGAGTAATGAATCAGTTCAATACTCAATCATACTTGGTAATTATAACATTAAATGAAACGGTGCATGAACATACATTCATATGCTAGATTCCATTTCATACAAAGATACTCCTCATTCAATAAGTTACCTACTTATTAGACCTTTAGAAAACTTGCCGACACATCTTTAGTGCATGATGGAAAACCTTTTAGAGCACAAAAGTATGCAAACCAAATAATATTCAATATCATGGTGTCGTAGTTTTCATTAACAAGAAATTCCACTAACCATTAGATGTAAGTGTGTTATTAATCTCACCATATGTCAATGAAGAGAAGGCTATGCACCTATATATTAATATGAGAACATTTCAAATTTTTTCTCTTACATCCATTAAATACTATGTCAACCATAGATTATGTCTAAAGGTGTAATCATAACCTTAGGAATATTTGGCTAGGTTATGTTGACTATTCTCCTTTTCATCATTCACAAAATGCATACAAACATGTTCTTTTTCACACATACTCTTTCATAGATCACTCTCAATGCAAATTGATCTAAGATATTATCTTATTCTTAGTCAACAAAAGATTTTAACACATTTATTCAAATGCACAAGAAGCTTCTCCATTCTTCTATTGCATCCACAATCATATGATCACACATTAAACATAATTTCTAATATATGTTCTCATATCAAAGACATGGAATTGTAAAACCTTAAGCATGGGTATGATACTATTCTTCCCTATGGTTAGTATCATACTGAAATCTCTTTTTCAAACAATGGTAGCCTCTTTCATTTTTCCATCTACCAATCATCTTTACATGAATACATGAAGAAGTAAACATAATAGATATTACTCTTCACTTGCATTAATCGAATACAATTAAAGACACAATCAGATGACTCTCTCTCTCTCTCTCTCTCTCTCTCTCTCTCTCTCTCTCTCTCTCTCTCTATATATATATATATATATATATATATATATATATATATATATATATATATATATTTCAATGAGTATGATAACTTTACAAGCATACTTTTCTTACCAACTCGGTAGAACTGAAAAGGGGTCATTCTTCCTGACTTCTTCTTCTTGTATTCATCATACTTACAACATTTATTAATATTATAAAATGTACTATAAAACATCTAGGTGTCTTATCATTATTCACGATACATTCAAATGAATCACATGCATAAATATTTAACTAGGGGAACTATTTTGGGCATTGCAACGTTCCACCCAACCGTAGGCTCTTCGACGACTTATACTCAATCCATCTGAAGGCCACCCCCAAGCTAGGAATGGTGATCCAAAAATAGGATACAGAGTGTTTAAGTCTCGTCTCCCTAGAACTAATCACACATAGCCTTAGAGGTTATTGCAGTGCTCTTGCAAGACCAAAAGGTAGTGCTCCTACCTAGACACTTCTCGTGTCCTAACCTCTTGGATAGTTGTGGTGTTGTTCTCGGCGGGCCCAAGTCTGTACTCCAGACTTGACCTTCTATGCCCCATGGCATATGCATGTGTTTACCGACTTTTTTTCACGACAGTCATAACATAAGTAATATAACCAGTGCATTGGACAAGCCATCCAAGCATTTCGACATGCACTCAAATGATTCACATGCAATCAAAATATATCATGAGATACGGGCATCATAAACATGTATATCAAACATAAGAAATGCATTTTACATGCAAATAATGCATTCGACATGCGACCACAAAATACTATGCATCATAAGTATGTGTATGTAAAACTTCAATGCATTCAACATGCATCCCATGCATTCGACATGCAACCAATAGACATCATGTAATGCAAATAACATGAACATATGTGTGTAACATTTCCAATGCATCCCATGCATTCGACATGCAACTAAAAGACATCTTGTAACACAAATAACATGAATATGCATATAAAACCTGTCCAATGCATTCGACATGCAATTCCATGCATTCGACGTGAAACTAATGGACGTAATGTAATACAAACATATTGAATGTATACATGAAACATGTCCAATGCATTCAACATGAAATCTATGCATTCGACATCCAACTGATGGACGTAAGGTAACACAATTATCTTGAATACGTTCATGAACCATGTCCAATGCATTCGACATGCAATCTATGCATTCGACCTACAACTAATGGACCAAATGTGATACTAACATTCGTTATATCTATGTAAACAAAATCAATGCATACAATGTACAATACATTCAATGCATACATAGTCCATACATATGATAATCATAATGCACCAATAGATACAAATCTTTAGGCATCCAAATTCATACTCAACCGATGCATACAATGTATGAGACATACAAGGCATACATAACATACTTCATATGTTTTACATGTACTATATATATATATACAAATTTATATAGATATCTATATCTATATCCTATGATATTAGCATTTATATACCTATATACTCATGTTAATTCTTACATGCGTCCCCTCACAATATAATGTATACACATTGATAGCATCTTTTAAAGCTAACTAACATTTTCTTAACTTTGAAAACAAGATAAAGTAGAGGCTACGCTCTCTCGAGGTGTTGATCCATTTTATATATTCATGCTCTAGAAGAAACTAGTAACTCTGTTTTAGAGCGAAGCAAAATGAAACTAGTTTACACACCAAAAAGATCTTAATAATAAGAATTGTTAAATGCATATGTTGTTAAATGTATAAATCATAAGCCTTACGATTTCGCACATGCAACGTATCCCATGCATCCAATATACTTTTGACGCTTACAATGAAATTCTGATGCATTCAATGTAATTCTTTGGCAACATAAATGCGTGTACATAAGCAATGCATATAAAATAATATCTAACGCATACACTATAATTCTGATGCATACAGTGTAATTATGATGCATATAATGAAATTCAGAGCAACTTAAAATCATATACATAAAACAAAACATCGAAATGCTAGTCTCCGGCTCTACGTTTAGTTTCTGGCTAGACATATATGATTACACACATATCTATATACTACATAAGGAGTGTAGACAGGTGCAAACAAAGATCGACTCTCCGGGCTTGTATGGGTCGATTCCTCACTGGAATCACCTTGCCCATCATCGAAAATATAATTTCAAGGCATTATTTTAAGAGACAGACTATGTGCCCACCCAAACAAAGCACCACGAACTAAAATGAAGAGCATCCACAAAAACTGAAAACGCAGAGCATCCACGCTGTATTCTCACTGGGCATTTTCGTGTTTTTGCTCCTAACAATAAAATGAAAACAAAAATAACTTGAGATGCAGAGCGTGGAGCTCTCCAGCATCCATCATTCTTCAGCAACCAAAAATACTAGCAATTAAATGGACAATGTAGAGCATGAGAGCTCTTCCAAACCTGACGCAACAACCAAACGAGAGTTACTTTGCCATATAAAAATTTATACAGAGCCTAAAACGATTTGATGTCATTACTGGAAACATACAGAGCCTACAACGAATACCACAAGGGCATTCTCATTTTGAATGAGCAAATGCTGAGACTCAAAACCTATTCCAAAACCATAGCGAATACCACAAGGGCGTTTTCATTTTCAATGAGCAAATGCTGAGACTCAAAACGCATTTCAAAACCACAACGGATACCAGAAGGGCATTTTCATTTTCAATGAGCAAATGCTGAGACTCAAAACGCATTTCAAAACCACAACGAATACCACAAGGGCATTTTCATTTTCAATGAGCAAATGCTGAGACTCAAAATGAATTTCAAAACCACAGCTAATTCCACAAGGGCGTTTTCATTTTCAACATACTATGAGCAGGAAAGAAATAAAAAACAATTGCTTCCTCTGCAAGCATTGTTCATCAAACCAAACCCCCCAATACCGAGATCCCAACTCCCTCCGTGTGAAGGCCAGAAAAATGAAAGGATCTTCCCCCCAAAACTAGGTTAAATGTTTTAACATATATCATATATATACCACATTTTTTTCCATATATAAAAACATATATCTCCAAAACCTCCACTTAAATTTAGTTCGATGGCTCCACTCCTCCATTAGGAATACATAAATAAAATTAATATATATACACTTGGTTAAAAAATTAACCTAAACATTTTCCTCCTATAAAGGCATAATCAAATAAATAAATAAATATGGTTCTCCACTTAATAGCATAAGCATACCAATGTAATGCAAAGGCATAACAAAGTTTGGTTTATCATTATAGGTTTGGCGATTAAAGGCATAATCAAATAAATAAACATGGTTCTCCACTTAATAGCATAAGCATACCAATGTAATGCAAAGGCATAATAGAGTTTGGCTTATCATTATAGGTTTCGCAATTGTAATTATATTTCAACCATAATAATAAACACGACCATCATTATGTTAGCATTATATTTTAAGCTCACTTCTAAAAGCTTTCATCATAAAAATGACAAATATATATATATATATATATATAAAGTCTCTATGGTAAAAGTATGCATTTATATATATATTATTTATATACTTTCATATGCATAACCAAGAACATAACCATAAAATAGATGCATAAATGTATAAATAAAAATCTATGCATATAAAATAAGATATATGCATTTAAAACAAACATAAGCCTATAAAATACATATACCCACATTAATTAATAGATATTTATATGCATTCAAATTAATGGTTAAGAGGCTTCTAAATAAAAAGCCAACCAAAGGATACACCTTTAAGTACTAAGTGTATTTGTATAAAGACTTAGATCATACATTAACTTAACTTAACTCACATTAGAAAGCTGGACAAAGCCAAAGGCTACGATGACTTTTACAACTTTAAGACTCTCCCCCTTGTGGTTCACCATTCCCTTTTGACACTCTAGGTTGCATTGCGGGGACTAGTTTAGTTTCTAGGTAGTGTCAACATGCAAGATAGACAAAAATTGAGTAATAAAATATTTTAGCAGAGATGGAGACATTATAAAACTCTCCATCTTGGAAGAACACCGTCCTCGACGTTGTGCCACTTTTTGCACTATTTCACCTATTCATCTTCCATCCTTGCATTTCTATTGCATGCAAAACATTCTCTTTCCAATATATATTAACGAAAAAATCATCTTATAACAAAAACATCATAAAGATATGGTTTTATACCTTCAATACTTATCCCCCATATCGCTTTGCTCCCTATCTTGGGAAATTGCAAATACTTTGCAAGGTTGCTACCAGGTCTACCTGGTTCAAATATTAGTTTCATAATATAAAACATAAAACTTCGGAGCTACATGCTCCCATGCATAATCACTTCTTGTTTTACTGTGCTTGTTTGTTTAACTTGCACTGTCTTGCTGAAATTCCTGCATGTTAGCTTACAATATACACATATTAAGTTTTGCAATGTGATATTAAGGTTGCTCAACTTCAGCCTGAAACTGTATTCGCCGAAATACAAAGATAACTAGCAACCATAGTGCTTTCATCTTATCATGTAACAACAACAACTGCCACACCAAGTGACCGTATCACAACCAATGTGTAAGAAAACAAATATACATGCATAATGCTATCAGTATACCAAGCACGATGTTAAACCAAGACATTACATGTACTTCAATATTTTTACAATTAGCATTAACATTTTATTTGAGTAACAACTGTATGACACATTCAAGTATCTCAACAATACAAAATACATCACAGTATTTTAATTTCAACTTACGCTATTCATAAATTCACATATACATGAATTTAAATAAACATTATTTTTCCACAACATTTTCCATTTGCATACCTGTGGTATAACCATACCAGTCATAGCATCATTGGAATGTGTTAGTAGGTGATCTTCAAGTTTTTCCACTCAAGCCCTCTCGCTTGAATTCCGGAAAATTCTCTTTCCCCTCAAGCCCTCTCGCTTGAGTCCAGGAAAACTCTATTTCCCCTCAAGCCTTCTCGCTTGAGTCCAGGACAAATCTAGTTCCCCTCAAACCTTTTCGCTTGAGTCTATGACAACTCTATTTCCCCTCAAGCCTTCTTGCTTGAGTCCAGGAACTCTTTTTCCTCTCAAGCCTCCTCGTTTGAGTCTAGGAACTCTATTTACCCTCAAGCCTTCTTGCTTGAGTCCAGGAAAACCTTTTTCCCCTCAAGCCTGCTTGCTTGGGTCCAAGAAAATATTTTTCCCCTCAACCCTGCTCGCTTGAGTCTAGGGAAAATTTCCAATTTTTCTCGGTGTGCACCAAGCACAAAATGGTACTCAACACCTTTTCGGTGTCATGCCCCTCAGAGCGTGCATCACGCACATGACAATTCCCAACACTCACCCAGTGCTCCTGAGTTACACAGTGCTCTATGGATTTTTACGATACCCAACACTCACCTAGTGATCCCAAGATACAGAGTGCTCCAGGGACTTTTACGTCATTAAAATCATGGAACCACCTCTAACAGCTATTCAGGGTATTACAGTGCTCTTGCAGTAAACTAGTAGTGCTCCTGCCTGAACACATCTCGTGTTCTATACCCAACAGTAGGTGTTCCTCTCTTGCCCAAATTTGTGCTCCAGGCTTGGCCTTATTGTTTTCATTCTTCTTGCTTAGTTTTATTTTAAATTTTTAAGTTATATTTATTTTAAAATTTGCAGGGAGCCTCCCTTTCCCTCCTGCTTGTCTTATTAAGGTGAGGGTTTTATTAGTTTTAGAGTTATCTTTCAAATTTCTCTTGATGCTCTCAATATTTCAACTTTTCCAATCATAATGTCTCATGTGCATGCAACAATGTCTCATAACATTGCGTTAGTGAACCCTTGGTTATCATTGTGGCTCTAATGCCACTATCATGGCCAACAGGCTTGGCCTCACAAGCTTTAAGTTGAGCCTACTGCACATAAAAATATATTAAATTCAACAACCATAAAGAGGCATTCACTTACACTGATTTTTGCGAAATCCTTTTAGTCTAGCGATTCTCTCGCCATTGATTAGCTTTGGTTCTTAACTGCCAAGCCTTTACATTTGTGCGCTCAATTCCTTGCACACAACAACCAATTATGTATATTAGTTAAATCCTCATGGATGTCAATAGTCAATCACAAAAACATAATCATAATAGATTTTTCATGATTCATATTTCCTTGCGACTCTAAATCTATGTTGCAACATCAAGCATAAATGAGCCTATAGGTCCTAGAGTAGGAACCTTCGCTCTGATACCATATGTAACATCCCAAAATCGTTGTCACTTTCAAGAGGAAATGGGTAGAAATTTTTTTGTTTTTAATTAACATACTTCGACAATTGTACAATCATCAATTCACCTAACCATCAGTGAATAAAATCAAGACATTCGGTACATAGCTTTACTGCAATATTGAAAATCCTTTCGAAGCATAGAAACATACAAACCAAGTTTCTCTTTATAATATTATAAGGCAAGTTCTAGGTAGAAAATCACTTTTAACTTCGCTTACAAACTGGGGTAAGAGATACCACACAAGCTTCGAACTTGGTACAACATAGAAGAGCATTCCCTCTACACAATCAGTTAGTTCCATCACTTTGATGTTATTTTTAACAAAGATCTCTTAACAAGAGTTATCTAACATCATAAGCATGCATATGTACCATAAGTTTCCCATAGATATAAACCAAGATATACACAGCTATCTTTCCATATAATGACATGCAATACTTGCTCAACATTATATCAAATAAAAAAAGATATATCATAGTGCGACTACTTGTAGAGTAATGAATCAGTTCGATACTCAATCATACTTGGTAATTATAACATTAAATGCAATGGTGCATAAACATACATTCAGGTTTTAGATCCCATTTCATAGAAAAATACTCATTCAATAAGTTACCTTCTTATTGAACCTTTAAAAAAATTGTCAACACATCTTTAATGCATGATGGAAAACCTTTTCGAACACAGAAGTATGCAAACCAAATAATATTCAACATCATGGTGTCATAGATTTCATTAACAAGAAATTCCACTAACCACTAGATGTAAGTGTGCTATTAATCTCACCATAAGTCAATGAAGGCAAGGTTATGCACCTATATATTAATATGAGAACATGTCAAAGTTTTTCTCTTACACCCATTAAATACTATGTCAACCATAGATTATGTCTAAAGGTGTAATCATAACCTTAGGAATATTTGGCCAGGTTATGTTGACTATTCTCCTTTTCATCATTCACAAAATGCATACGAACATGTTCTTTTTCACACATACTCTTGCATAGATCACACTCGATGGAAACTAATCTAAGATAATATCTTATTCTTAGTCCACATAAGATTTTTAAAATTTATTCAAATGCACAAGATGCTTATTCATTCTTCTATTGCATCCACACTTATATGCTCACACATTAAACATAATTTCTAATATATGTTCTCACATCAAAGACATGGATTTGTAAAACCTTAAGCATGAGTATGATACTATTCTTCCCTATGGTTAGCATCATACTGAAATCCCTTTTTCAAACAATGGTATTCTCTTTCATTTGGCTATATACCAATCAACTTTACATGAATACATGAATATGTAAACATAATCAATATTACTCTCCACTTGCATTAATCGAATACAATTAAAGACACAATTAGATGTGTCTATATATATATATATATATATATATATATATATCAATGAGTATGATAACTTTACAAGCATACTTTTCTTACCAACTCGGTAGAAATGAAAAATGGTCATTCTTCCTGACCTCTTATTTATGTTTTCATCATACTTACAACATTCATTAGTATTATAAAATGTACTATAAAACATCTAGGTGACTTATCATTATTCACGATACATCCAAATGAATCACAAGCATAACTATTTAATTAGGGGAGTTGTTTTGGGCAATGCAACGCTCCACCCAACTGTAGGCTCTTCGACGGCTTATACTCAGTCCTTCTGAAGGCCACCCCCGAGATGGGCATGGTGATCCACAAATAGGATAGAGAGTGTTTAAGTCTCGTCGCCCTAGAACTAATCACACACATCTCTAGAGGTTATTACAATTCTCTTGCAAGACCAAAAGGTAGCGCTCCTACCTAGACACTTCTCGTGTCCTAACCTCTTGCATAGTTGTGGTGTTGTTCTCGGTGGGTCCAAGTCTGTACTCCAGAGTTGGCCTTCTATGCCCCATAGCATATGCATGTGTTTACCGACTATCATTCAGGGCAGTCGTAACATAATTAATATAACCAGTGCATTCGACCAGCCATCCAAGCATTTCGACATGCACTCAAATCATTCAACATGCAATCAAAAGATATCATGAGATATGAGCATCATAAACATGTATATGAAACACAAGAAATGTATTCAACATGCAAATAATGCAATCGACATGCGACCACAAAATATCATGCATCATAAATATGTGTATGTAACATTTCAGTGCATTCGATATGCAACCAGTAGACATCATGTAATGAAAATAACACGAACATGTGTGTGTAACGTTTCCAATGCATTCGACATGCATCCCATGCATTCAACATGCAACTAAAAGACATCACGTAACACAAATAACATGAATATGCATATACAACATGTCCAATGCATTCGACATGCAACTAATGGACGTACTGTAATACAAACATCTTGAATATGTACATGAAACATGTACAATGCATTCAACCTGCAACTAATGGACCAAATGTGATACCAACATTCATTATATCTATGTAAAAAAAATCAATGCATACAATGTACAATACATTCCATGCATACATAGTCCATACATACGATAATCATAATGCGTCAATAGATACAAATCTTTAGGCATCCAAATTCATACTCAAGTGATGCATATAATGTATGAGACATCCAAGGGATACATAAGATACTTCATATGTTTTACATGTAATATATATATATATATATATATATATATATATATATATATACAAATTTATATAGATATCTATATCTATATCCTATGATATTAGCATTTATATACCTATATACACATGCTAATTCTTACATGCATCCCCTCGCAATATAATGTATACACATTGATTTCATCTTTTAAAGCTAACGCAAATTTTCTTAACTTTATAAACAAGATCAAGTAGAGGCTATGCTCTCTCGTGGTGTTGATCCGTTTTATATATTCATGCTCTAGAGGCATCTAGTAACTCTGTTTTAGAGCGGGGCAAAATCAAACTAGTTTACACACCAACAAGATCTTAATAATGACAATTGTCAAATGCATATGTTGTTAAATGCATAAATCATAACTCTTATGATTTCTCACATGCAACGTATCCGATGCATCCAATATGCTGCTGACGCTCACAATGAAAATCTGATGCATTCACTATAATTCTTTGGCAAATTAAATGCATGTACATAAGCAATTCATATAAAATAATCTCTGATGCATACACTATAATTCTGATGCATATAGTGTAATTCTGATGCATATAATGAAATTCTGAGAAACTTAAAAGCATATACATAAACAATGCATAAAACAAAACATCGAAATGCTAGTCTTCAACTCTACGTTTAGTTTCCAGCTCTGCGCAACAGATCCCCGGTTACTTATATGTTTACACACATATCTATATACTAGATGAAGAGTGTCGACAAGTGCAAACAGAGATCAACTCTCCGGGCTTGTATGGATCAATTCCGCACTAGAATGGACTTGCCCATCATCAAAAATATAATTTCAAGGCATTATTTTAAGAGACATGGTATATTCCCACCCAAACAGATCACCACGAACTAAAAGGCAGAGCATCCACGCTCTATTCTCACTGGGAATTTTCCTTTTTTTTGCTCCTAGCAATAAAATGCAAACAAAAATAAATTGAGATGCAGAGCGTGGAGCTCTCCAGCATCCACGATTCTTCAACAACCAAAAATACCAGCAATTAAATGGACAACGTAGAGCATGAGAGCTCTTCCAACCCTCACGCAGAAACCAAACGAGAGTTACTTTGCCATATTAAAATTTATATAGAGCCTAAAACGATTTGAAGTCATTACTGGAAACGTACAAAACCTACAACGAATACCACAAGGCGTTTTCATTTTCAATGAGAAAATGACGAGACTCAAAACGTATTCCAAAACCACAACGAATACCACAAGGGCGTTTTCATTTTCAATGAGCAAATCCTGAGACTCAAAATGCATTTCAAAATCACAGCGAATACCACAAGGGCATTTTCATTTTCAATGAGCAAATGCTCAGACTCAAAACGCATTTACAAACCACAACGAATACCACAAGGGCATTTTCGTTTTCAGCATACAATGAGAAGGAAAGAAATAAAAAACAATTTCTTCCTCTGCAAGCATTGTTCATCAAACCAAATCCCCCAATACCGAGCTCTCAACTCCCTCTGCGTGAAGGCCAAAACATGAAGGAGCTGCCCCCAAAAACTAGGTCAAATGTTTTAACATATATCATATATATATGTATTCATAAAATAGAAAATCCGATTTTGGATTTATCTGCTACGTTTTGATCAAAACCAATTGCTCCAAGAAAGAGCTCAAACTCCCTTTGTATGAAGGCTCCCTTTATGGTCCGACCCTAGGTCAACATATAATAATCATATATATACCACATTTTTTTCCATATATAAAAACATATATCTCCAAAACCTCCACTTAAAGGTAGATTCCACTCCTCCATTAGATAGATAGATAGATAGATAGATAGATAGATAGATAGATAGATAGATAGATAGATAGATAGATAGATAGATAAAAACATATATCTCCAAAACCTCCACTTAAAGGTAGATTCCACTCCTCCATTAGATAGATAGATAGATAGATAGATAGATAGATTTGGTTAAAACATTAACATAAGCATTTTCCTCATACAAAGACATAATCAAATAAATAAAAAAATATGGTTCTCCAAGTCTTAATAGCATAAGCATACCAATGTAATGCAAAGGCATAATAGAGTTTGGTTTATCATTATACGTTTGCCAATTGTAATTATATTACAACCATAATAATAAACATAACAATCATTATGTTAACATTATACTTTAAGCTCACTTCTAAAAGCTTTCATCATAAAAATGACAAATATATATACATATATATAATATCTCTATGGTAAAAGTATGCATTTATATATATATTATTTATATACTTTCATATGCATAACCAAGAACATAACCATAAAATAGATGCATAAATATATAAATAAAAATGTATGCATATAAAATAAGATATATGCATTTAAAAAAAGCATAAGCCTATAAAATACATATACCCACATTAATTAATATATATTCATATGCATTCAAATTAATGGTTAAGAGGTTTCTAAATAAAAATCCAACCAAATGATATGCCTTTAAGTATTAAGTGTATTTGTATAAAGACTTACATAATACATTAACTTAACTTAACTCACGTTAGAAAGCTGGACAAAGCCAAAGGCTATGATGACTTTTATGACTTTAAGACTCTCCCCCTTGTGGTTCACCATGCCCTTTTTACACTCTATGTTGCATTGCGGGGACTAGTTTAGTTTCTAGGTAGTGCCAACATGCAAGATAGACAAAAAATTGAGTAATAAAATATTTTACCAGAGATGGAGACATTACATTGGTATTCAATGATTGACGACTATCTTCCAAGCTTGGGATTCTCAAAAAGTGAAGCTGGCCCCAACTTGTACTTCAAGGTTGTGAAGAACCAACCATTGATGTAACATCCCCATTTTGACCCTTAGGGTTTATTGGCTTCAATGTAAATATTGTATACATACAATGTGTGTTTTCCATAGTGTGGAGCTCAAGGCCAAGGCCCCATTAGTGGATGCTCAGGTTTTATTTAAAAGGAAAGTATTTGACATTCTGATTATCCATGTGCTATTAAGACATGCGGCATTGTAATTGATCTAAATATTAAATATTTCAATAAAATACCAAGAAAACTGGCTATGCAGGAAACTGATAAGAGGGGGCCATGTGTATCGACTAGGGAGAGGAAGGGGGGTTGTGGGATTGGAACCCATGCTTCCACATGTCATTTTGTGAACCCATTTGACTCCCTTACTGACATTTAATTCTGTTGTAAGGAGGTGGTTGATAAAGCCTGTTCATGAGGTCGATGGAGTATGGAACAACCCTAAAAATATGTATGGCAGGGTATGGCTCTGCTTTTGCTTGTCCCTTAAGCCACTCTACCTCTTGAGAATTCTCTCACCCTAATCCCTATCCCATTGTTGACCAACAACCGAAGTTATCAGGCATTACAGAGTAGTAAGGAAGATAGGAGAAACAAAATCGTGATTCTATGTAAGCACGAATTTGCAGAGCTGAAAGCACATAGAAACCATGCATAGGAAGTAAATCAATTGGGATATCCATGGATCAAACCCTAGGGATAAATTATAGAGCGTGAGAAGCTTAGAAAACCCATGAGAACACCTGGATCTGATAGTAGAAGACTGAGAAGGACAGAGCTTCAACCACAACTCTAAGAAGATTCTAGCTAGAATAACAGAGAAGAGGATTAGACGGAGGTTGTATTTGCTTGATAAACCCAGTGAAGTCTAAAGTCTCATGAAAGCAACAGTTTGGGCCTTTCTATGCCCACCCTAAAGAGCACTAGAGGGAAGGGGTCCCGAGGGACTATGCAGTAGAGAAGGGGGCCTTCCTTGTGCTGGGTAAGGTAGGTATTGGGGGTGCCATGTTCGATGAGTAGTTTGAGATTCACTTACATGCTTGATAAACCAAACTATATGTTGGGTTAGCATTAGGGTGGAGCCTTGATTGTGAGAGAGCTTATTTAGACCTCCTTAGTGGATACACAACTAAGCTTGGCGGTGGTCTCTCAGCTGAAATAGTATAGGTTGGACAAAGACCTATGGTTGGGTGGAACGTTGCTCTCACTTAGCAAGTTGCTTGGACAGTTCCATTTAAAGATAAGTGCTTTCTATGATGTTAAATGATGCTAGTTTTCCTATGTTATTTCTACTTGTTATGTTCAAGTTATTTGAATGAATGATTGCATGAAATTGACTAGTATGAAGATCATGTATAGGCTTGAGTATGAGACTGAGTTCATGTTTGACAAATTCACCATTTGCTTGAGCTTAATATGTTTCTAACCTTGTAGGTTGTAGATACATTGATTAGTTTTAGTTTCATTAGGTGTGTTGTTATGTATTGCATGCACTGTTAGATGGACTGCATGGCATCACCTGGACTTGGGGAAGGAATTAGATAGCCCTGTTGTGTTCAATGACCCCTTTGCGGGTTAGGTGAAAGGTAAGTCATGGTAGAAGGTAGGCATAACTCCTTGCAGAAGGGGAAAGGGGCATTGATAGAGTTTTAGAAAGTATTCAGTTGGAAATATGGCCAAGTCAGAGTACTTAGATGTGGTAGGGGATCACACTAGTGTATAGATATCTCGAAGATATTTCCAACGATACCAGACTTGTCCAACATGGTCTAAGGATGAAGAAGTTATCAGGTTGGGAAGTTGGCAGAACATGGGTATGTCCAACTCTCGACCTTCCAAATCCGCACTGTGGAATGCAGAAGTTAGGGGCACATTTCTGTAATGCCGGGCATTTTGGCATCCAGAATTTCTGACTCCCGCATTGCAGATGCAGAGTGTGGAATTCAGGGGTGCTTTTTCTTAGGCATGGTGAATGTGGTGTTCTAGCTTTCGACTCCCGCATCATGGATGCAGATTGTGGAAGTCAGAGGTGGATTTTCGTCAAAACGGTGGAGTGGGCGCTCCGAATTTTCGAATTCCGCATTACGGATGTGGAGTGAAGAATTTTGAGGCACGTTTTTCATCGAAACAATGGAGTTGGCATTCCGACTTTTTGACTCCCACACACGGATGCAGAGTGCGGAAGTCAGGGGCACATTTTCATCGAAATGGTGAATTGATGTTCTAACTTACCGACTCCCGCATCGCAGATGTGGAGTGCGTAAGTCTGGGGTATAAATTGTCAAAGTTGTATATTGGGTGCTCAGACTTTATGACTCCCGTGCTGCAGAATGTGGAAGTTGGAGTTGTATTTTCTTTAACGTTGTGATTGAGCGTTCCACCATTCCAACTGTGGCTGCAGATTGCAGAGTTGGTGTCCAAGGATAATTGTGGCTATGTAAAAAAGATCAAAGTTGCGGATAAGTTTTGAAAAAAAAAAAATGTATCAGGGTGTCTCCCATCGCCTTTGAAGGGAACCAAGGTGACTGGTGACGTGACAAATGGTATCAGATCCAAATTTACAACACTGGGGATGCTTGGGATGAAGCATGAATGCATTTGCAGGAAGAAGAATGCTCATGGTGTGGCTTTGATAAACATTAATTAGTATTGTTGTTGTTTGAATGAGTAGTTTTCATATTTGTATGGATATTTTATGTTGCATATGAATTATTATGATGCCTGATAAATTTCTTTGTAATGCACAGTATTGGAAGTGTGAAATTCAGTTCACACCAAGATATGATCAAGAAACTACACTCACTCAGAAATATCTTAGACAACTTGTCAAAGAACTTAGAAAGTTACTCACAATAATACAAACTGTATTAACTCTCATGAATAAAATACATTAGCAAACCTTTGGAAAGTAATAGGCTGCCATTATATAAAATTACAACAGAGATTGGAAGGGCTAAAGATTCCATTTGGATCATCATAAAATCATACTTACGAAAACTATGCAAATCCCCCCTAAGTGGCAAGTGTGTTCTCCAAGTCACTCCAAAGGCTCACGAATTTCTGAATTAGTGACCTGTAGCTGATGTGTGATGAAAAAAATGCAAAATCCAAAAAATGGAAAGAAGAAACATCATAGAGTATTTGTGGTCGAAAAAACAAGTTTCCCTAGATGACTAGCTTTTGCCCCTAGGGAAAAAAGCAGTAAAAATCAGTGGAGTGCCTTTTTACCAAGAATCTTATCCAGAATCATTTGGAAATGTGCCCAAGTGGTTTAGGAAGCTTGTGGTCCACACAATGGCTCAAATGGAAATTATATAGTCTAATACATAGGAATTAATCATAAGATGATTAATTAATGATACTAATGTATTAAATGGCATAGATAGGAAGATTTAAATATTCCAACAGGAATCTATTAATAATTGAATCGCACAAAAGAGGAAACATGTAGGAAAAGAAAGGAAATGGTGACCATAAATGATGCCCAAGATCCTTATGAGTAGGAGGAATATGTTATGGGAGAGAGTGTGCAAGAAGCACATATTGAAACATAATCCAATGGGAGAAGGGAGGAAATAAATCCACTGAACTTAGTTGAAACCATGGTTAGCTTCAATGAGATATTGATGAAGGCTCAAGAAGAGCAAAATTAGCTCAATGCCGCTCTTTTGTAGTGCCTCACTGATATGCATCAGAGGTTAAATATTGGGTCTAACCTAAGAAATGTGGGAAAAGAAGGAAGAGATGCAAGTAGTCACTCTATAGGTCATTCTAGGAAGAGGACCCCAAGCCCTAGAAGGAGTTCTATGAGAAAATATCCTATAAGACCCTCTCCAATATCTCTTTCTAGTAGGTAGTGCGACTCCAGAGACTCTCAGATAATTCTAAGGCATACTTACAACAGGTTTGAAGGAAGAACACCTATTTCATTAAACTTGGACATATTCTAGTCTAGGTCACTTTGAACACAAGTCAAAAACAACCTTTCTAAACTCCAAAATCAAGCAAAATCTTGTTCCAAAAATGCCAAATCTAGGTTCCAAAATTGCCAAAATAGGTTCCGAAAGTGCCAAAACCGATTCCAAAATATCCAAAACCGATCCCAAAAGTGTCGAATTAAGGTTCCAAAAGTGACAAAACTGATTCCTAAAGAGCCAAAACTGGTTCCAAAAGTGTCAAATCCGGTTCCAAAAGTGACCAAACCTGTTCCGAAACTGCCAAATCTGTTTCCAAAAGTGCCAAATCCAGGTTCCAAAACCATACTTTTTCTTTTGATATTGCCACCTTTGAAATTGTTTTTTGTGGGGTTCCGATATGATAATTATGACGGTCATTTGAAGTTGTAAAAAACATACAAATCAACAAATGAATTCGTGTCTGTATAATATGACAGTCACTTGAAGTTTAATTTCATTAACCAACACCCCATTTTGAATGAGGCTCGAGATAAATGAATGAAGGGGTGGATGACCCTTCTTCTACCCACTATTATTTTCATAATAGTTCTAGACTACAAGAAGGGTGGTTTGATCCTTCTTGTGTTCACCATTCTGTATATAGGTGAATTGTCGGATATTGGTGTTCACAATTATCTACTAAAATAAGGGGCGACCGATCCTTCTTGTCAGCAGTCAGAAGTCCAGATAAATATTGTTTAGATGTTATAACTTAGGCAATGTCCTCATCCCTACCATATACTGCGAAAGTCGGTAGTGGGGAATTGTCATCCCAACCTTCGTAGATTAAATATTTTTTCATTTCTCTTTTAATTGAAGGGTTGGCTGACCCTTCTTGTGGTTATTATTTTGCAGTATTCACCATTCAGGATATACATGAATTGATATCCTATACTTTATACATTGAATATTTGCACAATCCCCTCATAAATAAAGAGGTGATCGACCCTTCTTTTGCCCAATATTATTTTCATACTAGTTCTAGACTGCAAGAAGGGTCGTGCGATCCTTCTTGTGTTCACTAGTCTGGATACAGGTGAATTGTTGGATATTTATGTTCACAATTATCTACTGAACAAAAGGTTGGCCAACCCTTCTTTTGATTTATATTTTTCCAGTCTTGACCATTCTGGTTATACATGAATTGATCTCTATTTTGGCAGTCCAAAATCTCACACATGTGAGCCTCAAAGAGAGAAATGACACCATAGGAAGTGATGACATGGAATGTATGATGACATGGAATGTGTGATGAGGCTGGAAAGACACATGATGGTGTTCTGGTGCTGTCATTAATTCAGTGTCTCAATCTGACATCATTCTAGAAAAGTATGACAAGTTTGTGAAACTTTGGAAATTGACAAAGTATGAAAAAAGTAGTCAAAATTGCTTTGAGAGAATTCCCACCATAATTCATGGTTTGATAAAAATGCATGCACCATCATATAATGCTATAGCTTGTTGAAGTGGCTATCTATTCATGGTCTCAGTTTTCCTTAATTATTTTTTAGGAGAAAGTTATAAGTCTGCCAAAATAGGGTTTCAAGATCAACCTTGCAGAAATTCTTGGAAATAACATAAGTGTTGGAAAACTAGTTCAGGTGGCCTTGGGAAAATTCCTTCCATACCTCATGGGATAATGATAAAGGGCAGTTAGATCAACAAATATTCAATAAAGGGAGGTTAGATCAACAACCCATAATATTTCTGCGCCACCAACATGCACGAAGTAATGGAGGCTGGAGCGATTGTGAAATACCATACCACTGTATGCATGTCGTCTCCACATCATTCCATAATCAAAGAAAGCAGTAAGGAAAACCACCATCCCACATTGCGAAACCACCTTCGGTGGTGTATAAAATAGAAGGGCACATCAAAATTTAACTTTTGTGTTATGAACGACGGAGGATTGGAACATGTCTGTGTTGCTCGAAAGCGACAAAGCATAGTTTATTCAACCTGTCTGTGCTAGGTAGGTCCTCTTAACTCGTGAAAGTAACTAGAATTGTTTACATAATGGAAGTAAGTAGTGAAACCATCTGTCAAAATGTTGAAACTATGAGTAAAAAAGAAACCCTAGTGGACATAGATAGTGACATTCGTGACCCCATAATGGTTAAATTCTCAGTTTTAGAAATCAAAAGCAAGTTGGAGAGTTTATATAAACAAAATTTGGATGTGCACAATGTTTATAAGTCTCGTTTTATGCATTTATGTCTTGAATAACCTTCAGGGTTTCTGGAATTCATTTCGTGGTGTGCAGTGAATTATTCTCGGAGTGAAAGAGTCATTATGAATTCATCATGTAAGAAAATTCTTTTCCCTATAAATGTGTCTACCATTAGGAAATCTCTAGCAGTACCCCTGTTTTCCTCCCACGACTAGGAATATTTTTCCGAAGAAGCCTTAGTTAGCCAGTACAGAGAGTCATCCCTAGACACCAAACAAACCTTCTGACCAGTTTTCTGAAACTTGGCCTTTCCATTGATAACACCCCCTATCCACTTGACATTAATTTCTTTGATGAAAATTCACAGTTATTTTTGTCACTCATTTCACAGGTTTTAGGGTTTGATGATGATTCCATGGTCACAGAGGTCGAGCTAAGTTTGCTTTTTAGATTAAGTGTTGCTAAACCAGAAATGGATTACAGTCAAGTACCCTACCTTAAAATTTGATGAATTCTTGGTTGGGAACATCCAATCTTAGTTAGTGAATTTCCACACTTCGAGACATTTTAGATTCCAGACACACCTAATGAAAATGCTCTTATTTAGCAGTCAAAAAGATTTACATTTCCCACAGTCTGTGTTTTTAGAAACAGTGGAAGATAATATGTTTAATTTTATGAATTTTATTTTATCAAAAGTACACAGATTGATGTTTAGAGAAAATTTTCCTAGAGTATTATCAGAGATGAAGACCCTAATGCAATTAAACCCCCAAAAAACAATTGGAGACTGGTTTTTAGGGAAGAAAGATGCAGTAATCAGACTTTATGGATTTTCTAAGGAGCCCTATATTCTACCAGCCTTTTTGACTCCGAGAGTTTTTGCTTTGGATTTTATCAGACAAACATTGACAGTAGAAAATGACCATTTTCTACATTTCAAGAAAGCTACAGATATAAAGTTCCTTTTAAAAATTGGTCCTTTTATCATCAAGAACAAGAATGCTCTCCCATTTGTACAAAAACATTTAGAAGCACTGATTTTTAGGAAAGCGACAGCTATTAATTATGATCCTTGTCATGTTATTTCTAACAGAAGGCAAGAGAACAAAAATAAATCCTTTGTTCACCAAGAGGTTGAAGGATTTCTGAAGATGGAAAATTTACTACAATATGAAATAGACACATAAGTTTCGGGAAGTTCACATGCTAATCCTTCTACCTTGGATAATGTTTTAGCTGAGTTGGTACCTAAGATGGTACCTACCCCAAGAAACGTTGAAGAAACAAGTAAAAGATTTTTTTATGAAAGTACTGATATGCAGGTGGAGGAAGAAAGAGAAGCCAAAAGATTAAAATCAAGCTAGCAAGATGAAGTAGTTGTATCTGACAAAGAAAAGGGAAAGAAGAAAGAAAAATAACAGGGACCAGGAATTCAAGTACATGGATACGAATTTGATGAGGCAAGAGCTGCAGGTGATTCTAGAAAATTTCATTGAAGAGATGAAATATGTGTAAAATATGGCAAAGACAGACAAACAGCAGCAGAAGAAATGCATAATTGTTTCCAGAATTCAGGAATGTTGTTCATTCAGAAATTACTCTGATGACTAGGAGAGATCCAGACAAAAATACTTTGGATTTGGTCATATTGTCTGATGATAAGGTCACAGAAATAAAATTTAATTTGCAGAAGATAACAATCCCTAATTAAATTCACCTACACAGATATACTGGAGAGGTGATTTATGCTGATATGATGAAAGCTACTTTAACAGTGGAAAAACTAGAGAAAATAATGAATAGGTTGCAAATCCAGTTGAGGCAAGAGAAAACAGAGAAGAAAGCTCATCAGCTGCAAATAAAAAGATTGCAAGATGATCTAGTGAAGAGCAATGATGAAGCAAATAGAGGGCAGGAAACTAAAAATCTTTTAGCCGAGAAAGAAAAGAATATCCATTTACTTCAGCAAAAGGTTAGAATTCCAACAACTCGGATAATTCAAGCCTTTGAATTAACTGTGTTAGAACAAGAAAAAGAAAATTTATTTGGAAAATTGGATGTCTGTCTTTCGAAATTGCTCAAGTTTTTAGGAAAAAGAATAAATTTTGGAGAAAGATAGATCGAGTCTCAAGACTGAAATTGAAGATCTAAATGCCAAATTGGAAAATACAGCACAAGAGAAGCAAGGAAAAAATCAAGGCAACAAAAAAACAAACAAAGATGATATAGTTCAAGCTATGTCACAAGTTAGCTTGAAAGAGGTGGAGATCATAGAACTAAAAGAAGAAAAACAAATACTAGAAGAGGAAAATCAGAAAAAAGAAATTGAAATAAAAGATTTGACAAAAAAAATAAAAAATTTGTAGACAGAAATCAAAGGATGATAGGCCAAGTGAAAGGAAAACTAGCGTTGCAAGGTGCAAAGCATTTGATTTGGGATTCAACCATTGATGATGCTGCAAAATTGAGGCCTTATTTATATTTTAGGAAGACAAAGGAAGCCATAGAAAATGATAGCTTACAAAGTTGTAAAGCAATGAGAGAAGTTTTAGATAAGATACCAAAAGATACATCCCAAGATACCATAAGTTTCTTAAATACTCTGATAGAAGGTGATTTGAAAGCAATGGCTATCAAAAACAGGGTAATAGTCATAACTTGGTCTAGGAGAATCCTTGGCAAACATTCTCACATTGAGAATGTTCTGGCTAGTCCAGAACACATGAAGGAACAGGTTGAAGCCTTCAAAAAGGGAATTGAAAAGATAATACAAATGGGATTGCCTTCTTTTTGGGATGAAAATAATGAGTTAATTTCCCAGGACAATTATAAGGATTTACTATATAACATCGGGAGAAACCATGAGCAATTTCAAGGTTTGACTCATGTTCTAACAGGGAAAATTCTACTGAAGAAACTCTCCCTTGATTTTGAAATTCTAAACCCACTGGCCATGATAGTTGAAAAGATTCCTCCAACATCCATTGCAGAGCACATAGAGAAGAAAGTTCTGGTCAAGGAGATGAATAGTTATGAGGTACCTTCTACAGAGCAATGGAAGATATTGGAGAGATATGGGAAAATGAAGTACACCTTACACACTTGAAGACTACTGTTCGGGAAATAAGCCCTGTTAGTAGCTATAACCAATAGAAAGACATCAAATGTTATATTCTGATAAATTTTGGAAATTGTATAAATTTTGACCGAAATGGAATGTAATAGTTAGTTTATAACTTTCTATTTTTAGTTATGAAGCAATTAGGGTTTTACCTCGAGAGGTTTTACAATGTACAAAATACCATTTTTGGCAATGTAGTAAGTGTTGGAACCCATGAAGAGATACTCATGTTGTATTGAGCCCTTCAATTTTGAATAAAGATGGTTGAGCAGAGTTTATGCATATTTTCAAAAGTAAAGATTCCGCTGTTATTTTATTCAAAGGATTAGAGGTTTATTTTTGGCAATGTAGTAAGGGTTGGAACCTGTGAAGAGATACTCATTTTGTATTGAGCCCTTCAATTTTGAATAAATATTCTTGAGCAAAGTTGGTGCATATTTTCAAGAGTAAAGATTCTTGTGTTATTTTATTCAAAGGATTAAAAAGAATGTGACTGTCCTGTCAATGATGAGCTAATTAACAAATTAAATTATGATGATAATGAATGCATTGTGATTGCAGAATGTGAGACAATATGAATCAAGTAAAGAAATTGGTTGATGTATAACCTGCATATAAATCATCTAAATGATAAATCAAGCACACAAATTTATATGTTTTATGATTTAACAATACAAAATAGAGTTATTAGATGCATGTATGAAAAACCAAAATCAATCAAGGAAACTTGATACACATAACAAAAGAAAGTAAAATAGAAACTAACTGAAATTCTTTAAAGATTGTAAAACATTACAAGTCTCCAAGTACAAAGTGTCTCTAGTTCTCTCCTTCGATGGTCCCCCCCCATTCATGATTTTTTCCCAGTATTATTTCCATACTAGTTCTAGACTGCAAGAAGGGTCATCTGATCCTTCTTGTGCTCACCATTCTAGATACAGATGAATTGCTGGATATCGGTGTTCTCAACTATCTACTAAATGAAGGGTCATCCGACCCTTCTTGTGATTAGTATTTTTCCATTATTGACCATTCTGGTTATACGTGAATTGACGGCCTAGCCTTAGTATTTTTCCATTATTAACCATTCTGGTTTTTCGTTGTAAATGTTTTCCAATAATCGCAGATTTGATGCCCGCAACCCACAACCTGCAATTGTGGATTGTGGGAAGAGTATTGTAAATGTTTTTGTTATGCATTTCCACAACCGGCAACCCGCATTGTGGATTGCAGATTATGGGAGCTATTTAAATAATGGATTTCTGACATGCGTTTCCACAACCCGAAACTCCCAATGCGGATTGCACAAACTTTGGTTTGTTTTCATTTGAAGTTGAATGTCATTAACCAACACCCCATTTTGGAATGAGGCTCGAGATAAATGAATAAAGGGGTGGTCAACCCTTCTTCTACCAACTATTATTTTCATAATAGTTCTAGACTGCAAGAAGGGTGGTTCGATCCTTCTTGTGTTCACCATTTTGGATACAGGTGAATTGTCGTATATTGGTGTTCACAATTATCTACTAAAAGAAGGGGCGACCGATCATTCTTGTCGGCAATCGGAAGTCGGGATAAATACTGTTTACATGTTGTAACATAGGCAATGTCTCGATCCCTACCATATACTATGGAATTCGGTAGTGGGGAATTGTTGTCCCAACCTTTGTAGATTAAATTTTTTTCATTTCTCTTTTAAGTGAAGGGTCGATTGACCCTTCTTGTGCTTAGTATTTTTGCAGTCTTCAACATTCAAGATATACATGAATTGATAGCCTATACTTCGTAGGTTGAATATTTTCATAATTCCCTCATAAATGAAGGATCGACCGACCCTTCTTCTTCCCAATATTATTTTCATACTAGTTCTAGACTTCCAGAAGGGTCGTCCGATCCTTCTTATCTTCACCAGTCTGGATACAGGTGAATTGCTAGATATTGGTGTTCGCAATTATATACTAAACATAGGGTCAACCAAACCTTCTTGTGATTTATATTTTTCCAGTCTTGACCATTTGGGTTATACATGAATTAATCTCTATTTTGGCAGGCCAAAATATCACACATGTGAGCTTCAAAGAGAGAATTGACACCATAGGAAGTGATGACATGGCATCTATGATGAAATGGAATGTGTGATGAGGCTGGAAAGTCACATGATGGTGTTCTGGTGCTATCATTAAGTCAGTGTTGCAATCTGACATCATTTTGGAAGAGCATGACAAGTTTGTGAAACTTTAGAAATTGACAAAGTATGGAAAAGTTGTCAAAACTGCTCTTAGAGAATGCCTACCATAATTCATGGTTTGAGAAAAATGCATGCACCATCATATCATGCTATAGCTTTTTGAAGTGGCTATCTAGTTATACATGATTGCGGATTGTGGGAACTGTTTGAATAATGGATTTGTGACATGGGTTTCCGCAACCCGCAACCCGCAATGAGGATTGCGGAAACTTTGGATTGTTTTTATTTCGAGTTGTAGTCCTGCAACCCGCAATTGGAAGAATGTTGTATATATTTCCAAACAATTAAACCCCTACAACTCGTCTTCTGCATTCCCCATATTATATCTCAGCTGTTGACTTCTCTTAATCTCACGGCCCAGATTTAACTCGACGGAATTAATAAATATGTTCATTTTGTTTACATTTCCTTTTATTATTTTTCATCTTCGAAATTAACTATTGTTTGGATTTTACTGCAAGTTTTTACCAGGGGTCATTTTCGCTATTTTTCCAGCCTAAATGAAGGGTCAGTTGACCCTTCTTGTGCTCATCATTTTTGCATTCTTCACCATTCAGGATATACATGAATTGATAGCCTATACTACGTAGGTTGACTATTTGCACAATTCCCTCATAAATGAAGGGGAGGGTGCCCTTCTTCTGCCCACTATTATTTTCATACTAATTCTAGACTGCTAAAAGGGTCGTCTGATCCTTCTTGTGTTCACTAGTACGGATATAGGTGAATTGCTGGATATTGGTGTTCACAATTATCTACTAAACGAACGGGAGGTCGACCCTTCTTGTGATCTATATTTTTCCAGTCTTGGCCATTCTGGTTATACATGAATTGATCTCTATTTTGGAAGGCCAAAATCTCACACATGTGAGCCTCAAGGAGGGAACTGACACCATAAGAAGTGATGACATGGCATGTATAATGACATGCCATCTATGATGACATGGCATGTATGATGACATGCCATCTATGATGACATGGCATCTATGATGGCAAAGAATGTGTGATGAGGCTGGAAAGACACATGATGGTGTTATGGTGCTATCATTAAGTCATTGTTGCAATCTGACATCATTCGGGAAAAGTATGGCAAGTTTGTGAAACTTGACAAAGTATGGAAAAAGTAGTAAAACATTCTATGAGAGAATACCTGCCATAATTCATGGTTTGAGAAAAATGCATACACCATCATATCATGCTATAGCTTGTTGAAGTGGATATATAGTTATACATGATTGCGGATTGCATAAAATTTGGTCTGTTTTTATTTTGAGTTGTAGTCCTGCAACCCGTAATTACAGATTGCGGATTGTGGGAACGTTGTTTATATTTCCAAAAAATCAAACCCCTGAAACTCATCTTCCACATTCCCCATATTAGATCTCAGCCATCGATTTAACTTGACAGAATTAATAAATATGTTGATTTTCTTTCTGTTTCCTTTTATTATATTTCATCTTCGAAAATTACGTGTTGTGTGCCTTTTACTACGAGTTTTTACCAGGGGTCATTTTCGCCATTTTTTCCAGTTTAAATGAAGGTTCCGTCAACCCTTCTTATGCTTAGTATTTTTGTAGTCTTCACTATTCAGGATATACATGAATTGATAACCTATACTTGGTAGGTTGAATATTTGCACAATTACCTCATAAATGAAGGGGCGGCCAACCCTTCTTCTGCCCACTATTATTTTCATACTAGTTCTAGATGGCAAGAAGCTTGATGGAGATCGACAGCCATAAGCGATGTTCGCAAAAGTAAGATAGGATGGTTTAAGCATGGGCGGAGTGTTGGTAGTCCGCGAGCAAGTTGGAAATTACATTAACAGGCGGAAGGATAGATCTACGGATGACAGGTACTTCGGTGATTTAAGATGCCCAGGGAAATGGAATTTTCAAATTTGTGACGCTTTGGTAGGGACTGCATGTTTCGACGGTGCAGATATGGTGGGGAAGGGCATCAGCGGTGGAGGTTTAGTTCACAGATTGAATATGCATGGAGTATCGGCACATTCCAAATTCATGAACCTCGATAAAGGCCGCACCTTTGGACGGTCAGGATGGGGACAGGGTCCAGATCGAAAGTTGATAATAACTATGCTGATCTAAGGTGCGAGGAAGGCGTCGTTTGAGAGATTGAAGACTGCAAACGGTCGTGGGTCTAAGCATGGAAGAAGATCAACGGTACCAGATTGATCATGCAAGATCGATGGCTTAGAGAAATTCCTTTATCACTAGAGGTACAAGAATGATAGGAAATGATAGATAATATAAAAAGTGGAATGCACAGGGATCTGAGTATTGTTTGATTCGGTTTCCCCCTTTCCCCCTTGGTCGAGGTCAAGGGGGAAAGTTAATTTAGATAAACAAATAGACTCTAGCACCTTGGTGACTGCACATTCTATTTAGGACCAAGTCCAACAAAACTGATGCAATAACTAAACAACTAGCTCAAAGAAAACTTCAAAGAATCAGGTAAGAGAGCTACAATGGAAAGTCACATAACACATATGGAACAAAGTTATAATCATTTTGAATCTTTGATATATAAGCAAATCTAGGGGTTTAAGCTTGCTCCCATGCATGCATGAAAATTTCCCACTTCCAAAGGTATATTCTTCCTACATGAGATCAAATGAGCTAAGACTTAAAATTGGACAAAATTATATGCATGCCACCCAATAATTTGAAAAGATTTATGGTTTTAAAAATGGAATTAATATGCATTGAATAGATGGCAACCTTAATTTACCTGTTGTGTGGATTTCATTGCAAGTTTTTACCAGGGGTCGTTTTCACCATTTTTTCCATCTTAAATGAAGGGTCGACCGACCCTTGGTCGACCCTTCTTGTTATTAGTATTTTTGCAGGCTTCACCATTCAATATATACATGAATTGATAACCTATACTTCATATGTTGAATATTTGCACAATTCCCTCATAAATGAAGGGGTGATCGACCGTTCTTCTGCCCACTATTATTTTCATACTAGTTCTAGACTGCCAGAAGCTTGATGGAGATCTATGGTTATAGAAGATTGACGGAGATCGATGACCACAAGCATTGTTCACAAAAGTGAAATAGGATGGTTTAAGCATGGGCGGAGTGTTGCTAGGATGCGAGCAAGTTGGAAATTAGATCAACGGGCAGAAGGACAGATCTACATACGACAGGTACTTCGATGATTTGAGATGCATCAGGAAATGGACTTTTCATATTTGCAAAGTTTCGGTAGGGACTACATGTTTCGACGGTGCATATCTGGCGGGGAAAGGCATCAGCAGTGGAGGTTTAGTTCGCAGATTGAACATGCACGGAGTATCAGTACGTTCCAAATTCATGAACCTCGGTAAAGGCCGCACCTTTGGACTGTCAGGATACGGATAGGGACTAGATCGAAATTTGATAATAACTACGTAGATCAAAGGTGAGAGGAAGGCGATGTTTAAGAGATTGAAGACTGCGGAAGGCCGTGGGGCTAAGCATGGAAGGATATCAATGGTACTAGATCGATCATGCAATATGGATGGCTCAGAGAAATTCCTTTATCTCTAGAGGTGCAAGAATGATAGGAAATGATAGAAAATATAAAAAATGGAATGCACGGGGATCTAAATACTCTTTGATTTGGTTTCCCCCTTGGTCGAGGTCAAGGGGGCAAATTAATTTAGATAGACTCAAATATACTCTAGCACCTTGGTTACTGCACATTCTATCTGGGACCAAGTCCAACAAAACTGATGCAATAACTAAACAACTAGCTCAAAGAAAACTACAAAGAATTAGGTAAGAGAGCTACAATGGAAAGTCACATGACACATATGGAACAAAGTTATATTTATTTTGAATCTTTGATATATAATCAAATCTAGGGGTTTAAGCTTTTTCTCATCCATGCAAGAAAAATTTCCACTTCCAAAGGTATATTTTTCCTCCATGAGATCAAATGAGCTAAGACGTAAAATTGGACAAAAGTATATGTAGGCCACCCGATAATTTGAAAAGATTTTTGGTATTAAAAATGGAATTTGCATGCATTGAATAGATGGAAACCTTAATTTACCTACTGTGTGGATTTTACTACGATATTTTACCAAGGGTCATTTTCACCATTTTTTCCAGCTTAAATGAAGGGTCGACCGACCCTTCTTGTGCTTAGTATTTTTGCAGTCTTCACCATTCAGGATACACATGAATTGACAACCTATACTTCGTAGGTTGCATATTTGCACAATTCCCTCATAAATGAAGCGGCGTCTAACCCTTATTTTTCCCACTATTATTTTCATACTAGTTCTACACTGCCAGAAGGGTCATCCGATCCTTCTTGTATTCACCAGTCTGGATACAGGTGAATTACTGGATATTGGTGTTCACAATTATCTACTAAACGAAGCGTTGACCGACCCTTCTTGTGATTTATATTTTTCCATTCTTAACCATTTTGGTTATACATGAATTGATCTTTATTTTGGAAGGCCAAAATCTTACATGTGTGAGCCTCAAAGAGAGAACTAACATCATAGGAAGTGATGACACTTTTTTTTGTTTTTATTTCGAGTTGTGGTCCCGAAACCCGCAATTGCGGATTGCAGATTGCGAGAACGTTATATATATTTCCAAAAAATTAAACCACTGCTACTCATCTTCTGCATTCCCCATATTAGATCTCAGCCGTCGATTTGTCTTAATCTTACGACCCAGATTTAACCCGATGGAATTAATAAATATGCTGATTTTGTTTTTGTTTTCTTTTATCATTTTTCATTTTCGAAAATTGCTTGCTATGTGGATTTTGCCTTATGGATTTTACTGCGAGTTTTTACCAGGGGTCATTTTTGTTATTTGTGTGGATTTTACTACACAAATTTTACTGCGAGTTTTTACCAGGGGTCCTTTTTGCAAATTTTTACTAGGGGTCATTTTCGCGAGTTTTTACCAAGGTTTGTTTTCACGACTTTTTACCAGGGGTCATTTTCGCTATTTTTTCCATCTTGCACAGGTTGGTTTCATGTCACTATCTTATTCAATTGTTCACAGTTTTTTTCTATTTTGAGTTTTTTTTATTGGTGTTTATTTACTCATCAAATTTCTCCAGTTTTTCAAACATGTCTCGCAACACTGGATGCAAAACTCCTTAGAAATATCTTTTGAACAAAGACCGAAACTTTGACATCCTTGCCGACACTAGCGATGAGGTTTATGAGACATACCAAATCGATTGGAAAGAAATTTACTCTGTCTTTGACAATGATGACCTAACTGATATTCATAGTGACCTCCCCTCCTATGAAACTATTAGGGATTCACAAATCCACACTATATATTCTAGGTCTTCTATCCTTCCCTACACTGATGCAGTTAAGTGGATTATAGACCATGCTAACCTTAAATACTGCTCTTTCAATGATAGCACAGGGTCTCAATTGGCTACTTTTTTCCCTGAGGTTTTTACCAAAGCTTACGCCCTAAAACTAGTTGTTCAACCCCTTAATGTTGCATTCCTTGAGTCTTCAAAGACTAGGTACAATTTCAATGAATTGTTGAAGTCTTGGATGCACAGACCGACAAATTTCATGCCCAGGGCTGATAATTTATACCCAATTTCCTAGTTCAAAGAGCCTTATTCTCTTTGGCAGCCATGCTCTGCAGAATTTATGGTCTCTCTAATTGTTCAGTATTCAAATTTGAAGGGGATCCTATTGACCATCATGTCCTAAAAATGGGGCAGTCATTCCCTTGGGATTCAATTTTATCAGCAGAGTTAAAGAAAACCATTGAGAAATATCAAAAAACAACAACTACAAGAAAGCCATACTTCTTTTTCTCTGCATTTGTAAATGATGTTTTCTGTACAGAGTTTCAGTATCCCACCATGGGGTGGAGTTGGAATAAGTCCTCACCACCTATTCATATTTATTGTTTTGCCTTATGGGAAATAAATTTTGTTCCCTTTCTCTATGACATCTCTGACCATTTCTTTGGTGCAATTTACTAGCATATTTCCAGGGAAGATGCCCCTGCCTTTTCTCCTGAGGAAAAAAATCTCATCCCTACATTGGGTGACTGGTATGTGGGAAAATCCTTTGCTTACGTTAGAGTCTGGGGAAGCAGTACTGTACATTTTCTACCAAGAGTTGTCCCTGACAGACTGTTACTTGAGGAGATATATTATCAGACTGTTACAGATGGTGTCTACCTTAAGCTCACTTATCCTAAAAGGAAGGGATGGCCTAAGTTCCCTTTAAACCTTGGGCCTTTGGTTATCCCAACTTCAACTTGGGCTGCAACATTGGGAGACATGATTGTTTCTTTGAAATTGGGATTTGCTCCCAAAAGAACTCATGAACCCAAAGGATTTATGGAGGCTCACTTCAAACATGAGCATATGAAGATTGGTTATACACATCAAGACACCCATGATGACTCTATTTATCAAGGATTTAATATTTTCTCTGAATTCCTACAGAGGGAAAAGAGAAAAGAAGAACAGAGCCATATATTTCAATGTCAGCGAGAGCTTAAAACCAAGGTTTTGAGCTATAGAAGCATGGAACTCAAGCTTGATGAGAAAACAAGAAAAGATAGGGAAGAAAAGGAAGCTCACAAAGCTTGTGCTCCATTGATGCTAACCTACTCGAATGGAGACAAAGGAAAAGGCCTGATGGAGGATACTCTGAAGTTGAAAACTGCTACACAATTAAAGATGTGGATGCATAAATCTCAACAATTGAAACAGAAATTAGCACAAATGAGTTCGGTGCTCGATACCCAAGTGGTTGCAGTATCCAAAACCACTACTAATATTCAAGTGGCTACTACAACCAACCTGATTAGTGATGTTCAAGTGATTGTTGTGAGTAAACCAGCTAAAAGACAAAAAATTCAAACTTCTGCCTTTGAAATTCCTACTCTTACTATTGAAGACAGTGATGTTGAAGATGAAACACTTCCTTCTGTGACTCTGGTGCAGGAAGAAACTGAAATTTATTAGGAAATCACAGATTTGTTGGATTCCATAGTCATGGATGATATTGTCCCAGATCAATAGTCTCTTGAAACCACTACTGTTGTTGATACCACAACTTCAGCACTCTTACTTTCATCCATTCAAGATATTTCCACTTTATCTTCTAGGGTAACAACACCATCCACCATATCCGAGTTATTTGATACAATAAATTCCATTATTGTTCCATCTCCAACCCTGTCAGTTGCACTTTCCATTCCACCATCAATTGTTGTAGAGATCGAGTCTTCAACTGTCTCTCTGCAACCACCATCATCTATTTCATCACCACCAGCCAATGATGTCCAAATCCTGGTTGTTCCATCTTCACCATTAGATGATGGTGCATCTTTTTCACTTCCTGAATTTTTTACTTCAATCCTTACTCCAACCTCTTTACCCTCAGTCCCTGAAGTTATCCCTTCTCCACTAACCACCTCTCATATTACTATGACAATACCTAATACCACTGTTACTCAGACAACCCCAATAATTGCAACAGGAGATGTAGCTACATCTTCCACTGAATTGGTAGTTACTTATGAGGAAAATAATGTAACCTCCATTGGAGACTATTTCTATAGAAAAAAGGCTAAGGTAGTGGTGAAAAAGGGTAACAAAAGAGGTAGATATCAAGATGTGTTGCAGGGCCCCTTTCCTAATCAAATTATTTGGGCCAAGCAATCATATGACATACAACAAGAAGCATTGGATACTGCTCCTGCCATGGGTGCTTTTGCAGGTGCCAATTTCAATTCAGTAATCACACTGAATAAAGAAATTGATGTCAAGAAGGAGGAGCTCAAGAAAATTCAAGAGCAGTTGGTTAAGGCCAATGAAGAACATGAAGCTGACATTCGTGAATTGAGAAAATCATTTGAAAATAAGATTGAATACCTTCAAGAACATAATGCTTCTCTTCAAGTCCAATTGCAAGATGTTGAAGCTTTGGACACTGCCAATGCTAAAAAGATAGTTGTGCTTGAACAACAGCTAAAGGATGCAACTGGAAGTGCAACCTCCTCTTTCTTTTCTAAGTTCACTAGGCATGAATTTAAAGATTTGGCCAATCAGGTGAATGAGGAGCATCACAAACTCGTAACAGGACTATTTAATGCATTGAATGAAATTCGAGAGACCCATAACGCTTTTGAAAAGGTGTCTGTCATCTTTAACCAACAAATGGATAGGACAAAAAAACATTCCAAAGATATTGATGACTTCATTGCTTGGAAGAGGTAGATTAAGGATAAACTAGATGATATTCCAATGTTGGACAACTTCAAGTTCAGGAAAGTCAGAACTTCCCTCAATTCCTGGCAGAATGTTCTTGAAATGGTAGATGAAACAATAACTAAGGAAAAATCTATTTGTGGAAGGAGATGGTATGATGTGGATGGAATCATGGAAACATTGAAATTTCCTATGATGTATCTCATAGAGGAGGATTTCCCCCCTAAATTTATGATTGAACAAGTGGAAAGTAGATGTGAGGAGGTCAAAGAAAAGATCCGACAGCTTGAGCATATTCAGATTGAGGATGTGGATCAGTTCATCAAGCAGCTAATGAGCCTGGAAGGCAAGGTACACATCTATCTGCGCACTTGGCATAAACTTGATAAAAATGAGATGGAGATCTTCACATGTGATGCCCAACTGGGGCTTGAATCGCACAACTATCTCGATGTTGATGAATTGTTAGAAATTAGGACCAAGTGGCAAGAAGCCCTTGGCTATCCTTAGTTTAGTTTATTTTGTAATCCCTGTTTTCATGGGATGGCTATCCTCTGTAATAAATTTCTAAATATTATTTAAAGGATAGACGTCTCATGGGGAAGGGGGGGAGATAATCGCCAGGACTGGAGAAACATTGTTTCACTTGTGATATTGTAATTTGTAATTTTTTGTAGACCAATGAATCAAAGTTAGTTTCTTTTTGGCATCTTCTTTGTTTATGTTATGAAACTATACTGTTTTCATTTTGCAATCAATAATTAAATATACTAATCTACAATATGGATTTGTCTTAATTGATGATCTGTGTTTTTTTTAATGTGAATTTATTTAATTAAAACATTTATCTATTTCTGTAAATGATTAACAGACATTAGTAAATTAATATTAATTTTTCAATTAGCATTTCTGCACCTTGTTCCCTAAGGTTGACTTATCCACCTTACCATGTTGTGAGGGGGTAAGGTTGACTTATGTACCTTGTTCCCTAAACCTTATGATAAACCCAAAACCTATACCCCTAAGTCATTTTGTTAGTGGGGGATTAATTATTATTAATTTTAATTAATCTGGAGATTTAGTGGCTAATTGTGATTATGGATGGAGAAACGTGTTCCTTTGGGATAGCCACATGGGATCCCAAAGGAGGACACAGGGTTGCCTTGGTGATCCAGGTGGAAGTGGGGCAGGCTGCTATACGCACGACCGAGGTAGTTGGACGTCAGACCAGGGGGATGCACACAGAGAACGCTGGGTGTGACTTCTAAGTGAGAAGAAGTGCGAGTATCCAGGAAAGATTGAGTGAGATATCTCTGGTTAATGTCTGGATCTCAGGTCAGGGGTGAACTTGGGAGCTGAAATAGTACAACCTATACAAGTTCCAAGGTTGGGTAGAGCATGGCTCACATACAGCCAACCAATTTCCACATTCATGTGAAATTCAGATAAGTGTATCTATGTATGGATTATAATGTTCATGTATTTAATTATGCTTGATATGTTCAATCTGTGGAATGAATGTGTAAATAAATGTAAGCCATGAATATGCTATGTTAATCCTATTAGAAGGTTATATTCATGAATGAGGTTTCTTTCAATTGCATAAGCTATATGCTGTATTATTTTTGTATGTGAGTGATGAATGGCTAAACTCCATTTATGTAATACATGTATGCTTATGATGTCACAACCTCTTTGATGGATGGATTCCTCTTGTATGTTCTTAGAATAATAGGCATAAGCCTAGTTATGAAGCTATTAATTAGATGCTTAATAACTTAACTTAGCAAATTAACTTAATATGATGATAATGACTGTTATGTAATTGCAGAATGTGAAACAATATGAATCAAGTAAAGAAATTTACGGATGCATAACTTGCATATAAGTCATATGAATGATAAATCAAGCACACAGATTTATATGTTTTATGATTTAACAATACAATTTAAACAGAGTTACTAGATGTATGTACGAAAAAACAAAATGAATCAAGGAAACTTTATACACAACAAAAGAAAGGAAAAGAGAAACTAACTGAAATTCTTTTAAGACTGTAAAACATTACAATTCTCCAAGTACAAAGTTTCTCCAGTTCTCTCCTTCGATGGTTCCCCCATTCATCTTATTTTCCAAGGCTAGATTGCCACTTGCCCTTTTGGAAGGCTACTTTTTACACTTCCAATTCTTAATATTGAAATTTTAAAACAGATTTTAGCAATTTCAAACTCTGATTTTGCATTTTTGGAAAGCGAACTTGACACTTTACAAGAATTATAATCACAGTGAAATTGAACATACTAGTACAAACAAACATTCAAGTGTATTATTTAACAAAATACTTTCATTTTCATTTTATTCACAATTGGCCTCACATTGCTCATGCCATTTAGGTGCAACAAGCAAGGCCATAATTGATCTAACAAGAATGTGTCATTGACATCGTCGCAAGTATAAGTTTTTGTTATAATATAGTTCCCTTCCTCATCAGAAAAATGTTTTTCTTTGGAGTCATCAACAATCATAGTATTTGTATGATCCCAACCATGGATCAAAGTGTCTCAAACTATACTCGATGGCTTGCGGAATACATAAGGATTTCCATCACCCTGAAAACCCTCTCTAGCTATGGAAGAACAATCTTCCTGTGTTAAAATTAATCTAAATTGTTCCCTTTTCAATCAGGTTATTTGTAATAATCTAGGCAAAAACTTGTCAACATTTTTTCGTTGAGCAGATGTCCATACCCCAACCTCAAAAATACTAAAGCATTTTTCAAAAAATTCCCTTAAGCTTGGCCGTATAAAATAATACTTTGTTGATGTTTCGATGTCTGATGGTCGTCGCAATCTGGGTTTCTATTTTCTATATAATGCATGTAACAAAACGCCATTGAAATAAAAAATGATCAATGATTGACTAGAAACAAATCTTCTAGTACTATATGCAAGCAAAAAACACACACACAACCTAGTCAATAAAATATTATGTTTCAATGTTTCTAAGTATAGTTCTTTCATGTTCAACAATTTTTGAAACACATTACCGGATACATGGTAGCATGTCCATAAATAATATGAGAACTGTGCAATAAAACTTGCATCAATTAAATGTAGGAGTTGTAAAAAAGATACAAATCACTAAATGAACTTTTTTTGTATAATATGACGGTCATTTGAAATTGAATGTGTTTAACCGAAGCCCCGTTTTTGAACGAGGCCCGAGATAATTCAACAGAGAATACAACATTGTTTTTATAGTTATATCTCTCTCTTGTGAACCATCAAATTTCCAACTAGTTGGCATTTTTAAGCAGTTTTCCTTGCTATTATATGTTGCTTGATATTGCCCTTCATCTATAAACAACATGTCTGTTTGTTTATATATATCTCCATATTGGATAAGTACATCCTTGAACAACTTTTTGTATATGTTTTGTACTTCACCAACATTATAGTATGCAGAAATTGAGTGATTATAAATAGTACTAAGTTTACATTGCTCTCGACCCAAAATAAATACAAATTCTTCATTTTTCAACCATTCAAATATGCCAAAGAAATTTTTAATTTCCATGTTGTCGAGCGAGGAAAACCACAGAGCAATGTCAAAATGCTCTCTGGAAACAATGATAATTTTAGGGCTGAACATGCGTGTATAATAACAATAGCAATTATGGACAAAATGAAGTTGTTTGGAAGAATCTTCAATGTTGGATAACATCCGAACTCCAAAGAGCAATCCATCTACTCCCAGGACCAATAGATTATTTTGCGGTGATAACCTGACTGCATACAAGAACAGTGACTATATATATAACAACAACAACAACACTTTGTTCATGAAGTTAATGATCACAACCATGCAACTGTACATGAAGATGTTGATTTCCAAAGATTAATAGAATAATCACCCAAACTTTCACAGATTCAAATGATTTAATAAAAGCATCATACTGAACTAATAATATGTTACATTCAGACAAAAATAGCAACGTCTGTGGAAAAAAATAGAAAACACATTGAATGATTTAAAATAGGAAATGATAGATTACATCTAGAAATAGGCAATGATAGGTTACATTTGATGGCTGTCACTCAACCAGGATTCAACTGGGAGAAGGCATTGAGGATTCTGATATTAGTTGATTCATGCATTTTACTAAAACCCTTCCAAAGTTGATGTACCAATTCAGTATTTGTCATAGCAGACGATTCAATAAAGGGCTTACTCAAAATACAGTTTTCAAATGGAAGTACTTTTTCAGCATCACCCTCCAAAACAATCATTGATGTATTACTTTTCGAAGTTTTCATTGGGAACTTGTTAGGAACCCATGTCTTTACTTTGTTAGTATATTGTTGTTGGACGCATATGCTTTGTAAGTCGTCCCATATTATTTGTTGATCCATAGTTTGTAATATTGTTGTTGGCGCATATGCTTTGTAAGTCGCCCATAGTTTTGTTGATCCATAGTTTGTATTGGCCCATGGTTTTGACCCGTTGTAATTGTTGATCCATATTTTGTATTGGCCCATGGTTTGTATTGACACATGGTATTGACCCATGGTATTGGCTCCTAGATTTAGTATATAAGTGTGTGTTGAGGCCTATGAAGGCACCGTGAAGTTAGTTGTATTGAGCTTACTCAAAGGAGGTTGCCCCCTCGAAGTGGCCCGTGATCAATATAAAAGTGATTCTGAGTTATATTATTTCTGATATCTCATGTATTTGCATTAATTAATTATTACAGGTTCATCACATCTAGTATCAGAGCACTTTCTTGGGCTCGCTGGGTGAAATTTCTGCCAAAAATTTTTTTCGCATCTGTTGGAGGTTCGGATTTGGGGATAATCCCTATCCGCTTAACTGTGGGAAGTACTTGGGCATAAGCCCTAAAACTCATTGTGAGTAGTACCACAGGAACCCCGAAGTAGCTGGCCCATTGAGAGTACCTTCTAGCGAAAAGGGAAATGACCCCTACGTGATTGACTAGTTCCCACCCGTGAGGTGAACCAAGAGCTATCGTTTGTGGCAAAGCGGTTATTAGTTTTACCTAATTCATGGAGTGAGGGGTACTACCCCAATACGCAAGATGTTAGACAACATTGGTGGCCGAGTGAAACACCTGAACTATTAGGAAGCCGTACATACCTAGGGTCCATATCTATTTTCAGCTGAACTGTTGCCGATCACTTCCGCTCCAGATCCAGCCGTTTCAGATCTATTCTGAAAGTCGTTCTAGATCCAGTCACCGTTTCAGATCCAACTCCATTTCTAAAAAAAATAAAAAATAAATAAACTGAGTATAAAATTCTGTTTTTCGGCCATATCTCCCTCTGTTTTCCCTGAAACTTCACTAACATTCCTACAATCCCATTTTGCATATTTCATTCCTGAAGACCGTATCCTAAATTCCACTTCCCAAGACCATAAATCCCATTTTTTGCTTCCCTGTCCCTCAGAAAGTGTCAAAAACCTAGTCAAACCCCAATTACCCCTCTGAGTTTTTACCAAATCCAAATTTCCCGTTACAAAATAAGCTTGTGTTTGTGTTTTTCTATCCATTCCCCCGCCCACAAAAATAAAATAAAATTATTGGTTATGGTTGTCACTCGCATAGGAGCAAAAACCATGGATGAATCACTTGCAGCCATCCAAACCAAACTCTAAGATCTGGATGAAAAATTTCTCAGCCTCCATCTTAAACATTCAGCCATGAACAATAACCGACAACCAGAATCTTCTCTAGCCACTAGGTTCTCTTCTTCCAGCAATTTTTGTGGGCCTAAGCTTGATTTTCCTCGCTTCAATGGTACTGATCCGACTGGATGGATATACCGAGTAGAACAATATTTCAGTCTGCATAATACTTTTGATGTCCAGAAAATTCCACTTGCATCCTTTCATTTGGAACATGAAGCCCTTCAATGGTACCGTTGGTACATCAAAGCTCATCCTGAGCCAAACTCGACATATTTTTTCCAACTCCTTTTTCCATGATTTTGTCCTAGTGCTTTTGATGACTTCACAGGAGCACTCACTAAACTTCACCAAATTGGCACAATGAGAGAGTATCAGACAAAATTTGAGAAACTGGCCAATCACACAGAAAGATTGTCTGATGAATTCTACAGGAGTTGTTTTATCAGTGGTCTCAAGGATGAAATCCGCTCAGAAGTCAAAATGTTTTGTCCCAACACAATGATGGAAGTCCTAGGGTTGGATAAGTTAGCAGAGGACAAGATCGCAGCTCAACAACACTCCAAACCCACCTTTGTTCCCTTCAGAAATATGGGTTCCCAACGACCTCCAATCACGCCTGCTCCTTGACCAATTCCTATCAAGCATTTGTCTGAAACAAAGATGCAAGCACGCCAAGAAAAAGGGCTTTGTTATAATTGTGATGAGAAATTCACTCGGGAACTTAGATGTGTTCAACAAAAGCTCTATCTCTTGGATGTGGATTCTCCGCCTGCCTCAGAACTTGGTGAAGAATCTCCATATACAGTATATGTTCAAGTCGACATTTAACACCTGCCTATTGATACCCCATCTCAAGACGACCCACCCGAGATCTCTCTCCATGCTGTAATTGGCATCACCACCCCACAATCAATGCGGGTCGGGGGATACTTCAAGAAGTTCCCTCTTACCATACTCATTGACTTTGGTAGCACTCATAACTTCATTGACCCTCGGATTGCCAAACAGGATGATTGTTTTGTCCATCCTTTTTCCAACTTTGATGTCATGTTTGCCAATGGGGGCACCTTACCTTGCAAGGGGAAGTGTCGTAATATGCGTATCTCTATCGAAGATTATAACCTATGCTCTGACATGTTTTCCTTATCCTTAGGTGGATGTGATGTGGTTTTGGGCGTTCAATGGTTATGCACACTTGGCCCCATCTTATGGGATTTTGCTGAACTTTGGATGCAGTTTTCAGTCAATGAGACACAACACAAATTTATGGGATTACAACCAGGGTCTCTCTGCATCATCAGTTCACATCGCTTGGAAAAGATCCTTAAGAAGAATTCACATGGAGTCATTGCTCAGCTCCATTCCCTTCAGATGCACCCACCAATGGTCTCCACTACTTCCTTAGATAGATATGCAGGTGTCTTTGTTGCACCAATGGGCTTTCCACCTTCACGAAACCTTTCCGGTAAGCATTTTGCCGCATCTACATCTCAGCACCACATGATGGATATTTTGCATGCAGTACAGAAGTGGCAGCCATCCCTATTAGGGAATTATTTCTGCATCAAGACTGATCTCCAAAGTCTGGAAATGTTCCTGGAACAATGGGTCTCCTCCCCAGCACACCTGAAATGGGTTCTCCAACTCATGGGTTATGACTATGTGACCACTTACCATAAGGGTAAGGACAATATGGTGGCAGATGCTCCTTCTCGCACATTTGATGACCCAGTTTCTCTTACAGCTATTTATCTACTTGTTCCAAATTGGTTGCAATCTATTCGATGGGGCTATCTCTTCTATGAACTCCATGTTTTTTCATCAACAGGGCATTATGGGTTCCTCAAAACGTATGATTAGGACCAATGTAACTTCTTTTGGCAGGGATTGAAAATGACAATTCAATGGATGGTGGTTGACTGTGATACTTTCCAGGTCAACAAGGGTGAAATGACCCTCCTTTCGGGACTGCTCGAACCCTTGCCCATTGCTACACAGATTTGGACAACTATTTCTATGGATTTCCTAGAAGTGCTCTAGTGGTATAGTACCACATCTAAAAGGACACCATATGAAGCAGTCTCTGGATGGGAACCACTAGTTCTTCTTCCATACACCTTTAGCAGCTTCCCAGTTCAGGCAATTGACTCAATTCTTCGAAACCGCAATAAGCTTCTTCTCATTCTGCAGGACAATCTTCACATGGCAAGAATTCGACTGAAACAACAAGCCAATCAGCACCGTTCTGTGCACACTTTTCACATCACTGATATGGTTCTTCTTCGTCTATATCCTTCCACACAATTCTCCCTGAAACTCAAAAGGCACTAGTGGCTCGGAATGCAACCCGAGGATGCTACAGGGAACCCACTCCTTAAGATTTTGCATCAATTTCCACATCTAAAGCTTTGAGGACAAAGCTTTTTCTAAGGGAGAGAGGATGTTAGGAACCCATGTCTTTACTTTGTTAGTATATTGTTGTTGGACGCATATGCTTTGTAAGTCGTCCCATAGTATTTGTTGATCCATAGTTTGTGTTATTGTTGTTGGCGCATATGCTTTGTAAGTCGCCCATAGTTTTGTTGATCCATAGTTTGTATTGGCCCATGGTTTTGACCCGTAGTAATTGTTGATCCATATTTTGTATTGGCCCATGGTATTGGCGCCTAGACTTAGTATATAAGTGTGTGTTGAGGCCTATGAAGGCACCGTGAAGTTAATTGTATTGAGCTTGCTCAAAGGAGTTTGCCCCCTCGAAGTGGTCCGTAATCAATATAAAAGTGATTCTAAGTTCTATTATTTATGATATCTCGTGTATTTGCATTAATTAATTATTGCAAGTTCATCAAAGAACTCCGTCCACACACTCTCCATATTTTTTTGTGTATTTCCTTCTTGATTGTTGGTACATCTTTCTTGAAACCAAATAAATAATTTTTTTTTTTTCTGATATGATTTATCTTTACCATTCGTCGTCAACAATTTTGTAAGCAGTGGCTTCCCCTCATTGACACTACATTTAGATGACCAAATCCCAACATTGAATTTGGAAAGAAGTAAATCCAAAAATAGAATGGCATTTGTTCGTGACTCATATGAAGTTCTTCTATGTTTAAGTTCAAATTCACAATTTGAGATCTCTTCCCCCTTTTTTACTCTTTCCCTCCAACAGTATTTTTTGGATTTCCTTTTTTTCTCTTTTGGAGTCATTTTTTGTGAGTTTCTTGCGAAATAGAAAACCTTCCATTTCTAATATCAATAAAAATTGTGTATGCGGAGCTGCACAAAAATATTGCTTGTCATTATATATTTTGGAATAATTTTTTTTTATCAATTTAAGTAGAAAATATTCTTTGTCTTTTACCTGTCAATGGTAGGACAACACTTGACAGGTGAGTAATATCGTTGGAGACACCGCATTTTTACACCAAGGCATCCTCTCTAGGTTCAATATTTTCCAAGCCCTATTTTGGTTCTGTATTGTCCAAACCCTCTTCTGGTTCTGTATTGTCCAAGCTCTCGCCTTGTTCATTATTGTCCAAGCTCCCGCCTAGTCAATTATTCTCCAATGTGATTTGATGGCCAATCTCCAGGGACATCGTTGATGCCAGCTGTGGTTGTAGAAAATCCACATGTTGACATAGAAATTTACAGGTATACATTTTATATAATTTTTTGCAAGTATTCAAGGTCACCATCCCCTTTCATAATTTAATTAATTTTAACCACGATATTTGAAAAATAAATTTTTACCTTCTTGTCCCATTTGGTATTTCTTTGTGGATTCTCTATCACATTCACTTTCGTCATCGGATAGTATAATTTGATTGGAGGATACTTGGGTATGCTCGTTATTTGAAGTTGTAGTAAAATAGGAATTTAAAGAAGTTATTGAACATAATCGACCAAGAAAAGTAAAATCAAATCAAAGACATCTGAAAATGTTAATAGAAATACCTTGTTTTAGAAAAGTAAAATAAAATCAAAGACATCTAAAAATGTTAATAGAAATACCTTATTTTAGAAAAGTAAAATAAAATAAAAGACATCTTAAAATATTAATAGAAATACCTTGTTTTATACCCAATTCATGATAGAAATTGTTCCTGAACAACTCTTGTTGTAGTGTCTCCACAATAGAAATAACTATTCTTTCTAGAGACCTGATCAATAAACGAAGAATCCTACCTCCTGCGTACAACAAAAGAACTATGCATTGAGAAGAGACTTGTCTAGAAACTATGTGATCCCAGAATTCCTTTGTCCTTTCTTTTGCAAACACATGGCTTCTCGCACTATCATTGTTAACCTTGGGCCAAGGTAAATCAATCATCAGTAGGCCCTCATCCTTCCAATCCATATCAATTTCAGAAGTAGATAAAATATCCTTATCCCTTCCAATGCTCCAACACAGTATAATAGAGAATCCGATAAACAAGTCCCTAGAGAATTCTCTATAAGCTTCGTTTGTAGGATTCAGTGTAACATGTTTTTTTTATTTCTTGCTGAAAATTGTGAAAGCATTAGAAATCATACAAGAGTTTTCCATATCAGTTAAACAAAATACAAGTAAATGCATCTTCATTTGTTTCTAAGTAGTACAAAAATGCAAGCATGTCTTGTTCTCTCCATGGACTATCACAATTACACATATCCACAACAACAAATTCACAGCTGACTGCCGCACCAGAAAATGGAATTGATCTAAGTGTGTTGATCAAAGATTCAGGATAACAACATTGACAAGCAAAATGTGAACTATTTTTGACGTCGTCAATGGACATACCCATCCTCTCTTTACTGATATATAGATTCAATATTTTATGAGCATCAATTGGTATTTTGGTAACATTATCCACTTCAGATTCGTTCTTTCTCCTTTTACTCGCAGATTTTGCTTCCTTTTCGGAGCATAAAATATTGCACAGTTGCTGGAGATAGTTTGGTGCAATTTTATATATTTCAATGACATTATGCTCAGTGACAATTTGTGATCGATCAATTTGAATATCATTAAGTTTGAAATATTCAACCATTGAATGCCTGGTTGACCTCTTATCCTTGATTCATTTGCAATATTGATTTAAAGTTTCTGCGCAAATGTTTTTCTTGACTGATTTGCTCATCCAAACCGATCCGTTGATTATATTGTCCGCCACAACGGTCAATTCATCTTCATCAAGATCACACAATGGTCAAAAAAAATTAGAGCCATAACTCTTTATTTTAGTTTGAACAAAATCATCCTGAGCGATGCTCTTGGGCGAGCATGGAAAGGAGCCACTTTTGTAAAGATAAAATACAGACATCCATTTGATCCACAGTCGATCCGATGTCAAAACAAGAGTCAGCTTGTCTTTAAGGCTCTCCTTATTTTGAACAAGAAATATATCCAAACATTAATCTTGGAAAGACTGCAAACATATAAAATTGAATATTCTAGTTAATTTGATAATTTCATAACACAGGAAGCAATCTAAAGACTTTGATTGATAAGAAGAAAAGTTTTATACCTGCCAGGCATCACTTGGAATGTTTCCCTTTCCAGTGCGGGATGGGCTGCTGCAGGATATCCATTTCTCCCTTGATTTTTCAATTTGAGAAATGAATGGAGTCTTTGAAAATTCCTTGTTTGATAAATTTTGTTGTTTTCATAATTTGTTGATGATGTGTTGAGGAACATCTCTATGTAGAAGACAAGCTATTCGATGCCGATACCTTGAATGGAGTTGTTTATATCGATCATTTGTAATGATTATTTTCTGCGCAGAAATAGTATGTTGCCCATCCAATATATAAAATTTACTGATGGCAAATTAATTTCTTCTTCATTTCCAGGAGGAAAGGCCAATGTGGTCTCCTTATCGAAAGGCAATAGAATAGCATCTCTCAATGTTGTTGTAAATATATGGAGAAGAGATACAACCATCTTTTGCATGCCCTCCTCATCAACCTTTCGATATTGTAAGTGCGGAGGCGAAACAACACATCTTGTTACGTCAATAAAAAGAAATTTCTCATTGAACAAAAATAATTTGATCTGCTCTTGTTGAACTTCTTTTGAGCTTTCAAAGCTCTTAGTCGCTTTCCGCAACATCGCTTTAGAAGGACTTCCTTTGAGTTGTTTGAAGGAAGATTTGTCCACATCTTTTACAATAAATTGGAGAAATTCTCCTCTTGTACATAAGAATCCTTTCATGGCTTACCTTTATCGACTTCTTATTAATATTCATGTAATGTAATATAGAGGAAGTTTTCCCAGCCAACATTCTTTTCCTCCATACCAAAAAAATTCCTTTCTTCAAGGATGACGCGGTATCAATTTTGGAACAATTAGAAACATCATACGAGGGAAAAACCCACCCTTGCTTCGCATAGGAAATCAGATCTAGATCAGGACTACTTTTCATTAGATCTGGTCGATAATTACAAACCAAAATATCAAGTTGTAGAAGGAAACACTTTTCACCATCGATCGCTTCAACTTGAACTCGCAATTTTTCATCAGATTCATCGGGATCTGAATATGTCAATATTCCAACTATAGTTTGAGCTCCCTCATAATCCAATCATAATAGATATAAATCCGCGTACAAATTATGTGGTTCTTCCATCTCAACATACCATCCATTTGTGAATGGCTCAAGGTAGTGACCTTTTGTCAATTCAAAGAAAGGGATTTCCTTGTAGTTACTGAGGCTCAACAATGCAGCCATGGTTTATCTACAAAACAATCAATATAAGAATGCATACAATGTCTATAATTATAAATTAGTGTTTTAATATTAGATGTATACTTGCAAATTTTCATGCCAATGATCGATGGTTAAGGAACGACCCCTCATTTTCAAAATCAATTGATTGATTAAGAACAAATCTGCTAGAATTATCCATGAGAGATCGAATACACATTTATAGAGTCATTTGAGATAAGGATCGATCATAGAATGAGCAATCATCATAAAAGGGGCAGACGATCCTTCTTGTTTAGGTTTTATGAATTTATCACATGTTTTGTATTCGAGTTTATGTGAGTTTTTGTACTTAATTTATATGTATGTGAATGGTAATTGCACATTGATTAATTGGAATACAAGTGCGTGATTGTGAAGAAGAAACACATAGTTTGACGAATTAGTAGCTAACTCATGAATACAATAGAGATTCAGCGTAGTTCTGTATATTGCGATAGCTTCCAAGTGCAAAGTCATGTGGTGTTCTATCCCATTAGTTAGGTGATGTTAAATAGAACATTATGCGAAGATCGTAACGACATCTGTGCATTTCCGTGGTTAAGAGAATCTTGATTATCCAACCCCCATATTTGCTTCGAGTTAGACTTCAACCTGTTTACAAGGTGATGCCAAAGGGACCAGTGAAAGGGGTTGTGTTATGTATACATTTATCTCATGAATGAAGGGTCGGTTGACCCTTATTGTGCTTAGTCTTCTTCCAGTGTTCACCATTATTCATATACATGAATTGAAACCCTTGCCTTTGGAGGTTGAATATTTTTGCAATTCCCTCATAAATGAAGGGTAGGCCAACACTTCTTATGCCCAGGATTTGTTTCATAATAGTTCTATACATCAAGAAGGGTCGGTCAATCCTTCTTCTGTTCCCCATTCTGGATACGGGTGAATTCACAATTCTCTACTAAAGGAAGGGGCGACTGATCCTTCTTGCTAGATGTCAAGAGTCAGGATATCTTTTTTTAATATGTTGTAACTTAGCTAATATCCCGATTACCACGGTTATAGAAGCTTGATGGAGATCGACAACCACAAGCGTTGTTAGCAAAAGTAAGATAGGATGGTTTAAGCGTGGGCGAAGTGTTGCTAGCCTGCTAGCAAATTGGAAATTAGATCAACCGGCGGAAGGACAATTCTATGGATGATAGGTACGTCGGTGATTTGAGATGCACAGGGAAGTGAAATTTCTTAGATTTGTGAAGTTTTGGTAGGGACCGCATGTTTCAACGGTGCAAATTTGGCGGGGAAAGGCATCAGTTGCAGAGGTTTAGTTCGCAGATTGAACATGCACTGAGTATCAGCACGTTCCAAATTCGCGAACCTCGGTAAAGGCCACACTTTTGGATGGTCAGGATGTGGACACGGGCCATCTCGATAGTTGATAATAACTACGCAGATCTATGGTGCGAGAAGGGCGATGTTTTAGAGATTGAAGATTGCGGAAGGCCGTGGGGCTAAGCATGGAAGGAGATCAATGGTACCAGATCCATCATGCAAGATGGATGGCTCAGAGAAATTCCTTTATCGATAAAGGTGCAAGAATGATAGGAAAGGATAGATAATATAAAAAATGGAATGCACAGGGATTTGACTACTATTTGATTTGGTTTCCCCCTTGCCCCCTTGGTCGAGGTCAATGGGAAAGTTAATTTAGATAGACTCAAATAGACTCTAGCACCTTGGTGAATGCAGATTCTATCTAGGACCAAGTCCAACAAAACTGATGCAATAACTAAACAACTAGCTCAAAGAAAACTTCAAAGAATAAGGTAAGAGAGCTACAATGGAATGTCACATGACACATATGGAACAAAGTTATAATCATTTTGAATCTTTGATATATAAGCAAATCTATGGGTTTAATCTTGCTCCCATGCATACAAGAAAAATTCCCACTTCCAAAGGTATATTCTTCCTCCATGAGATCAAATGAGCTAAGACTTAAAATTGGACAAAAGTATATGCAGGCCACCCGATAATTTGAAAATATTTATGGTATTAAAAATGGAATTTACATGCATTGAATAGATGGCAACCTTAATTAAGCTTGGACAAGTATTGGACAAAAAGCTCTACAAATCACACAGAGATAACAAATAAAACTTATTAAAGAGTATTGATTGGATTGTTTCCTATCTCTTATTTTCCACCAGATCAAAGCATTTTGACTGTAACTAAATGGCTACCTTGCCTTTGTTAACAATTCCCATGCAATGAAGGGGTGGCCAACCCTTCTTCTACCAAGTATTCTTTTCATAATAGTTCTAGAATGCAAGAAGGGTCGATTAATCTTTCTTGTGTTCAACATTCTTGATATACGTGAACTCCTGGATATAGGTGTTCACAATTTTATACTAAACAAAGGGGCAACCGATCCTTCTTGTCGGAGGTCAGAAGTTGGGATAAATATTTTTTATATGCTATAAATTAGCCAATCTTTGTTCCCCACTATTTACTGTAGAAGTCGGGAGTCATGAATTTTTGTCCAATCCCGCAATCTGCATTGCGGGTTGCGGGATAGAGGAATTGATGGAACGTTTTAAGAAATCTAGGTATCCGCAATCCACAATATAATCGTGTCTTTAGAAAAGGAGATGAAATATTCATGCGGGGTACAAGAAGGGTCGGCCTACCTTTCTTGTGTCGAGTATTCTGTTCAAAATAGTTCTACGATGCAAGAAGGGTCGGTCGATCCTTCTTGTGTTCACCACTCTGGATACAGGTGAATTGTAACATATAGGTGTCTACAGTTCTCTACTAAAGGAAGGGGCGACCGATTCTTCTTGTCGCAAGTCAGGATAAATATTGTTGATATGTTATAACTTAGCCAATATAATGATTGCAACTATTCATTGCAGAAGTCGGAAGTCTTAAATTGTTGTCCCAACTTAGGCGGGTTGAATATTTTTATAATTCACTCATAAATGAAGCATCGACTGGCATTTCTTTTTCCCACTATTCTGTTCAAAATAGTTCCAGACTACCAGAAGGGTCGATCAATCCATCTTGTGTTCACCATTCTGGATACAGGTGAATGGTTGGATATAGTTGTTCACAATTTTATAATAAACGAAGGGGTGGCCAATCCTTCTTGTTAGAGGTCGGAAGTAGGGATAAATATTTTTTATATGTTATAACTTAGCCAATCTCCATTCTAGGATGAATTTTGCATTAATTTGGAAGAAAGAACATTGACAATATTTAAATGTGTGGATCAGACCATATAAAATGAATTCTAACTCAAATATTACAGTCAACTATGAGGTAAAGCGATATTATGGTGTAACACGAAATACATTCACAAAACAAAAATTAAAAGACTGAAGAAAGTAGCAACATATGAATATTTGTTTTGGATCCAACCCCTATTACTTTGTAAAATCAAAATTTATACAAAATGCTCTTTGAATTCTTCGCTAAAAAAAGAAATTTCAAAGAAATCTGTCTGATGTAACACTCAGGCAGTTAACAAAGGAACTGAAACGACATTTAAAATTAAGACACCTGAATATTTATTCCTAACATAACCTGTGTTTTGGTTTCCCAAATATTTCAACAATTTTCCATTTCTCTTGAGTTGGGATTTCATAATCCATCATTTCTTTCACCATCACCTCCAATTCTATGCATTCTGTGTAACATACATCTGGCAGACCCTTCTTAATCATTACAATTTGTTCAAGTACTTCAAAATCGTCGGTCAATTTATCAATTATTGTCTATCCAATTAATCCTTTTACCAAACCTTCAAATTTCGAGTGATCCATACGAGCCTTTACTATCAAACTGTGATAATTTTCTTGAGTCATTAATTTTCCATCGGCACTCCAAAAAGAAGGTAGACCGCATTCAATAGGCCCTGGAAATAATTCCTTAAAATTTTGAACTTCAAGGACCATCTATTGCGCCATGTATTCTACTTCTTTAACATGATCATGCTTGCCAATAACTCTTCTTTCTGAAATGATGATTGATGATCTATCTTTGATTCCAAAACTTTGCATATCTAACTGGGTTAGAGTTTTTAACAAACTGACTATATTTTGAGCTGTTTCGAAAGGCCTATTGCATAATGTCTCGTTTTCCACTTTACACCTCTGGAGATCTATGTTTTTTATAGCATCTTTATTTGCTATAAAATTCAAATAAGACCAGAATTTGGTGACTTCCACTGATATCACATCCCATATAAGGTTTTTAGCTCTATGTAATGGAAGTCAACCTGTCAATTTATCTTTTAATTTATCAACTTTCTTTTGTAGTTGATTTCTATCACTCAAATCCTTTATCTTTGCTCCAGAATTTCGAATTACTTATTCTTTCAACTTCTGGTTTTTCGCTTCAACTCTTATATCTCTACAAATTTTAGACTAATTTGTGACATAGCACTGGTCAGTTCCTTAGTGGAGGAATTTTCTATTTGTCCTTCATCCGTACATAGAGATTAATCCCCTCTCTTCTCTGGCGCTTGCATAGTTTCAATATGATTGGTATTCAACAATGAAATTTGTGACAACAATTCAATCCTTTGTTTTTCCCAAACATGCTTTTCATCTTGTAACCTTAACATTTTACCTTTCTGATCCATCATTTCTTGATATATGGATTCCTTTACTTGTTGTAATGTTGTCAACTCTGGAGATTGCACATGTTGATTATTTGTCACCTTCAATTTTTTCTTGATAATTTGAATGGTATTTTCTTTTCATCAATGAGCCTTTTGGTACATTGGTTGTTCCCTGGCTCAGCTCCCACGGTCACAAGGTCCACTTGTAGTATTTTGATCTAGATCGAATTTGCTTTGTTTTCTTCCTTCTCTTGCCTCAGTTGACTCTCCAGCTTTGCTATCACAGACTGCAATTTAGAAATTTTTAAAGTGAATTGCAATAAATCAGAATATAGGACATCTCCTGTTTGGTTATGCAATTGAATCTTATCTTTTTATTAATTGCATCAAGCTTAACTTCCATTTCAGAAACTTTCTCATCGTTCACCACTGCAAACGTTATAGTGTTTCTTCCTAGATCCGTAGTTGTAAGAAGGGAAACTTTTTGTTCTGCCAACATTCTTACTTGAGGGTACAATTTTTTATTTTCTTCGGAAGACTGCTTCCTCTATTATGTATATTGTGAAAGGACATAAAATATGGACTTATACTAAGAGTTACTTCTAGATTACTTTATTTTTGCAGGTGGCAATGAAATCAAACTAGTTTTTTCTGGAAGAATTGAATCTCGTTCCTCCATACTAATAATTTCCTTTTGTCATTCCACTTTTTATTTCTTCCTTGAAACTTATTGATCGAATTCCATACTATCAACTTCTGAAATACTTCTCTCGCTGGTCATATAAGATTTAGCTGGTGTCTGAACCAACATTGCCAAATTGCATGTTTGTTCCATATTCACCTCTTTATTATCTTGTTTAAATTTTAATAAATTTTCCATTTATTTCAATCCTTCTACTATTTGATGATCAAAAGCCTTGTTTCCATTTTGATGTCTCTTTTGCGATATAATTTGATGAGGATCACAATTAAACCTTTCAACCTCTTGGAAATCCATAATCTTCAGTAATTTTTCTACTACAGAGAGGGATGCCTTATTCTTAATGAAGAATGGACCAACTTTAAGATGGAATTTCACATCCGATGCTTTTTTGAAAGCACATAAATGTTCTTATTATGAATGCAACCTTTGTCTAATAAATTCCAAGGCAAAAGCCCTCACTGTTAAAAAGGCTGGCAATAGATATGGTGCTCTAGTAAAACCATACAACCTAATTATAGTATGTTCTATATACAAGAACCGATCACCTGTTTGGCCTTCTGGTGTAGGTTGCAAAGTTTCTTTCATTTCTTCAAACACTTGGGGCATTTCAGCATTAAAAATAATTCTGTAAACTTCTGCCATGATTTTATGGGTGAACTCAAACATATTGACCTATTTAGGAAGGTCATGAGAAAAGATGGTACCAAGAAACTTGGATTCCGAAATTTCTGAACACACGAACAGCTTCAAGAGATATGACTGATATCTGAAATGCTTCAACTGGTTGCAATTCACCAACTGGACATGAATCGCTTCAACTAGGAATTCATCTTAATTAAAACAACACACTGGACTCGACTGTGACTCTACTGAAATTACTTGGAGATGGAAACCTAACATAACTTCCATGATTGACTTATCACTATCAAGACCTAAAATTTGACTCAACAAGGACAAAACTAACTAGGTATCTCGCTAGAAGACATCAATACTCAAAGGGAACGATAGATTTTCATGCGACTGACCATCTTTAAAGACTTGTAATAAAAACTTGTATTTTTCTGCAGGACTACAGTTTCTATAGAAATTTTCCAAATTTTCTTCGTTAAATGACTCAGGGATTTTGGAAACGTTTCAGGTAACCGTAGAACCTCACGGACATTCTACGCATTTACTCGACATAGAATTTTGGTCGTTTTTACATTAATCATTAACCTTTGGCCCTGCGAATAATTCACCGCACAGCAACAAACAAATTCGGGGATGTGTAGGGTTTATTCGACACAAAAATCGTACAGAAAATAACCAAAATATTAAATACATCCTTATCCCTTTCCCCATCAAATACAAGTTTCTCATTTTCATCTAGACTTTCATTGAAGGGAAGAAGGTCTTGGGTTTTCTCCATTTGGAACACAAAATTTAAACACTGAGTGTTTCTTGCTACCTATGAAGTGAGATTCTTGGGTGCTTTTCCAGTTGACAAAGACAACTACGTGTGTCTTCTGGGTTATTTTCCTCCAGGCAATAAGCGACAAAAACATTTTTAAAACTTCGAACAAACCTTTTATAAAACATATGCTTAGGTGGTTTCGGAACTTGTGATGAGCGGATTAAATTTAACCGCTTTTCATAACGGACTCTAACAATGCTTGCCACATGGTAAGCGGTTTAATTTCCGCTCCATCTTTTCCAAGTTTAACCACCATGCACTTTCTAGTGCGGGAACCCATTTCCACCATCAATTTGTTTCTGGGTGGGTCTACATCATTATTCCGCCACGTTACTACATGTTTGCAAATTTGGTGTGAGTCGTCTAATTTTTTAGTGATTTTTCCACCTCCTCCCTTGGAGTGAGAGACCTTAGAAAAGTGACAATATTTGCATTGTTCCTCTCTATAAAAATTAATAAGCAATGTTATATTAATGTTAAGTAACCCAAGAATCAATATAGAATAAATTTAAAAAACATAAAGAAAAAAATGCTAACAATATGAAGAAATCACTTGTTTGATCAATTATACCAATTCTAGACATTGTTTGTAGATGGGTTTGTAGAATATCTAGTGTAACTTGGGAAGAAGTTGATGAAGAAGAGGGAGAGATGACCATAAGAGATAAGAGAAGTCTAAACAACAAGATTAATCTTCCAAGATGGCATTGAGATGAAACATTAAATTAGGAAAAGAAAGAGAGATCACATGTTGTAGCAATAACATCTAAGGTTGGTGTTGTTTTTTTACACAACCCATTTCATATTAGCTGCATAATTCTATTGTTCATGTAGTGTCCCTTTTTAATAAATTTGTTAAAATTGGAAAATTGCAATTTTTGGCCAATTCAACCCTTAGACTATTAATGACTCTAATGCTTCCAAATGGCTTCAAATGATTCTAATTTGCGTCTGAAGGTGTTTGAAATGTATTAGGACATAAAAAATGACAAAATTTGCATCATTCCTCTCTACAGCTTTTAATAATCAATGTCTAACTGAGATAAGCCAATAACCCATATAGAGGAAATTTTAGAAACATAAAAAATACCTAACAGTTTGAAAAAAACATTTGAAAATATTCATAACCATTGAGGTGTAATATGACACATTTATGCAGCTATTATAGTCTTGGAAACTTCCAAAATACTTTAGCCACTTGCATTTACAATAGAGAATTAAAGGTAGAATTACTAGGAAAATCTATGTTGAAGCCCCCAAGGGTAGATGGCTCCAAACGACTCTTTAAAGGATTTTGAATTGGGTATGAAGGTATATGAAGGGTATTAAGACATAAAAGGAAACTCATCGGTGATTTTAGACTAATATCAAAATACTTCTGCAACATCCATTTAACTTCAGGAGAAGTTGGGGAATTTTACTAGTCAAATCGAGGTTCAAAACCCGCAAGGGTAGGGGACAAAGATGGATTCCCAAATGTTGTAAGACCTTTCCAAATTTTAGAACAAAGACATGGTACTGATAAAAGACTTCAATTATCTCCCCAATGCATCATCAATTAGTCTCTATAGGCTTCCGCAACTACCATAAATTAGATGTTTGTGTACATGTCTTCACATACTAAGGGGAAATGCTAGTAAACTTCACCATTGGTTATGAAATTCAAGATTTAGGTTCCAAGGACTTGTGCAATGTTAATGAAACTTCTTCATAACATTAATGACACTCCATACATCAACAAAATCACAAATATTGACTTATACAATTCGAAATAATGTCTCTTCAAGCTCCAACAACAAGATATAGGGAAAATGGCACCATTTTATGCATTGTTTGGTATTTTTACATAGTTTCACTTGGTATTTCGACTTGAGATTCTTCTCAGCATTAAATACAGAATATATATATTAGAATAAAAATAAATGGATATTTTTTGACCATCACAGAAGCTACTCTTCTTCTTTGTTCTTGCGACGTTTATAAACTTCTCAAGTCCTCGATGGGTATATCTCAGGACTGATTACACTATCTCTAAAAAAACCTATGTACCCTACTGTCACCCCATCATCTTCGTATCATCTCATAATCAATGGAGCACCATCTGCTGGAACATCTTCTACTGTCAGCAACCTTGTCAGCTGGAACACCGTCTATTGGAATATCCTCATTAGCAACACCATTAGCTGGAACATCTTCTACTGTTAGCAACCTCGTCGACTGGAACACCATCTACTGGAACATCCTCATCAACACCACCATCAGCTGGAATATCTTATGCTATCAGCAACCTCATTAGCTGGAACACCATCTACTGGAACATCCTCATCAGTAGCACCATCAGCTGGAACACCTGCAACAAACATCAATAACTAAATACTGATACTATCAGTCAGCCAATACTGATCTACCCTCACCCTTGGAGAGGCATCCATCCCTACGGACAGGTATCATCTCATGAGAGATAGAACTATCAGTTACCAAGTATTGATCTAACCTCACTCTTGGAGAGGCATCCATCCCTATGGACTGGCATCAATTCGTGAGAGATGGAACTATCAGTTAGCCAGTACTAGTATTCCATCCCTCCTGGACAGGCATCAATCCTTTCAGATAGGATCTCTATCAATATTTCTTTCTAGAGAGATCCCTCTACACCACACCAAACTTCAAACTTCACATGAGCTAGAGGCTTAGTCAACACATCTGCAACTTGTTCCTATGTAGGAACATACTCGAGCTTCATAGCTCCATTCTGCACCATATCCCAGATATAGTGGAACTTAATCTCGATGTGCTTCGATCTATCATGAAACACTGGATTTTCTGTCAACTTGATGCAACTCTGAGAGTATCTCCATAGCATCAAGAGTTGAATCGAATAATCTTGTCAACATCTTGTGAAGCCACACTGCTTCACCACAAGCTGAACAAGTTGCTACATATTCAAATTCCATTGTTCTGAGTGCAACACAAGGTTTCTTTCTACTGATCCATGAGATCAGGCCTGATCCCAAAGTAAAGTAACATGATCCTGAGGTACTCTTTCTGTTTTCAGCACTTCTAGATCAATCTAAGTCTGTGTACTCATACAGTTTGAACTCATTTTCTGAGGTATATCTGAGTCCATAATCCAATATACCCTTCAGATATCTCATCACATGTTTTGCCACAATTAGGTGAACTTTCCTAGGTTCCACCATATACTGACACAATGTGTTTACAACAAAGCAAATATCTGGTCTCGTATTTGTTAGGTACATTAAATACCCAATCATGTGACGATATATAGTGGCATGAACCGAATATGATGAAGCATCACTCAATAGCTTTAGGTTCGATGCCATAGGTGTGCATGTAATGTCCCCATTCAAATAATTGTATAGTAAGGCAATCCCATCAATCCTACTAGTTTCCTAGGTTGGATGGGCACATGTGGAATTGTAATAAGGAAGCTAATAAATGATGTTTAGACATTAGAAGGGTCAATTATTTAATAAATAGGTTGAATAAATAAATTCAAGAGAAATTCTAGGTGGAAAGTGGTTTTGAAGACATATGGACGATGTGGGACCCACACTAGCTTGATTTCTCAAGGACACATGGCATCTCTCTCTTGCCAATTTGATTTTATGAGAAGGTGAACACTCTTGGGTGAGTTGGTAAGTCATACACATATCATTGAGCATCTTCGGTCGAATTGGGATGGATTGGTAACCTCCATGGAAGAGGAAGAGTCATATTGGAAGTTTGTGGACACTTGGGCTAGATTCCCTAGTCTTATGACAACAATGATGAAGCATCTATGACATCTATGACAAAATTCAGTTCTGAATTCTGACATCTGACCATTATGACATGTCAGCCCCAAAAAGAGGCTCAAGGAAGGAGCTCATGGAGTTGGAGAAGCCAAAGAGACTCAAATTCGAATTTGGGAGAAGATGGAAGGTTGGAAACTAGGAGACAAGTGGCAAATGTGGATTAATTCCTAAGTGGAACTCTCTAGAAGCTAATGAGATGATTTCTAGCCTTAGAATGCTAATTTTGGTTATAAAATGTATAAATCAAGTATGAGAATGGCTTTTGATGATTTGAGAAATATTGCATTTGTGAAGAAAGAGCTAGTGGATGAATAGTTTATTGTCTTAGCCAATTTCAAGGGTGAAAGATTCCCATCCAAGTTGGTGTTTGGAGAGGTCACTCAGGTCTTTCATGGTGCTTTAATGGATTTTATATTTGTAGGTAGAAGCTACTATAAATCTCATGGTTTGGTTTAGTGCAGCACTTTCTCTCCACCATTTCCAGTTTTGATGGCATATTCATGCTCCTTGAGGGAGGGCATTTTTGGTGAGATCTTGTACTTATTGGGGGAGCTTATCATGATGTATTTCTGATTTTAATAGATTAATATGATCTTTTATTAATACTCATAAACTCTCAGGTCAAAATACCCACTGGTTGTATGGAAAAATGTTGATTAATGAGCAAACAATGTCCATTTCCCCACTACATTGATGTATATCATTATAATGTTGATGATTTCGAATGAATGGATGATTATATAATACATTTGTGATTAATATACTTACATGGATGTATTTTACAAGTTTCATGTACTGTACTTGAGCATTTCAAGTATTTTTACTCAGTTTAATTGCATTGGGAGAAGAAATAGTGCCATTTCCCCAAGGGTCGAATTGGGGATTTTTGCAGCTGAATGGGAGAGGGTTGGAACATACATAATAATCAACTAATGGTACATTGGGAACCTTATTAAAATCATTAATACATTCCATACCTCTTTTCAGAAATTTGATGGAGTTTGGAAGCATTTGGGAAGCCAATTTCACTACTTACCCCAGGGAGATTTGAACCCCAAATTACTAGTAAATTTGCATACTTGGACCAGAATCTTAAGAGAGTTTGCAGAGGTCTTTTCATATCCATATATAATCCCTTAGAATCATATTTAAGTCCTAATATCATTCATAAACCATCCTTGAATATTTGGGACCATTTGGGGCAAAATTGGGACCTAGGCATCAAAACTAGTCAAAGCTCGAAATTGGCGAAAAAGTGGAAAATTGGGGATTTTTATAAAATTATTAAAAAGGGACATTACAAGTGGAATAATAGAATGTTCTTGGAACCTTATGGTATTAAAAATATTCCAAACAAATAAATCACGACCCTTTGAACCAGTAGTTGAATAATTTTTGGTTGAAGAAGAGATAGTAGGAGAAAAAGAGTTTTAAAAAACAAAAATGGGTACAGAGGAGAATGAAGAATTAAGACATCAGGAGAAAATGATTTCAACCTTAGAACCATGTTTCTCTAAAATTTCCACTAATATAGGAAGAATGGGTAACAAAGTGATGCAAGGATTGGAATTGTTGATCAACCAACTTGGAAGCAAAGGGGTGATAGGAGATAACAGTGGTTCACACTCAGGGGAAAAGATAAAAGGGAGTGAGCATATTTTTTCAAGCACAGGACCACATAATAGACCTGATGAATTCCAAAGCACGTAAAGGCATACTACACCTAAATTTATCATACCCAAAGAAGAGCCTAGCATTCAGATGGATAGTATTAAACTAGCAACTGATTGGAATGGGTTGAGTGAAGAGTGTAAAAGAGGTTTACCATTCAGTGACTATATTGATCCTATACATAAAATGAAAAGGAGAGAAGACAATAGAATTCCATTCCAAAACAAAGAAATAAATAGTGCTATTGGAAAAATGTCACTTACTACTTTTGATGGTTCTTCTGAAAATTTTGCTGACACTTGGGTGCAAAAATTGGATGTGTATTTTCAACTGAATCCTATGTTGGAAGAGGATGCATTAAAAATGGGCATTTTGATTTTAGAAGGAGATTCCAATGAATGGTGGTTTCATGGGATGAAAACCTTGGGTCATAATCAGTTTAAAACATATGGATAATTTGTTGATAGGGTACTAGAGAGATTTGAACAAAAAGATCAAGAATTGCCTTTCAAAGAACTAGCTCAATTGAAGCAAATTGGGACCCCTACTGAATATATGTTGGACTTTAAAAAACTATCAGTTAAGGTGGCTGATGTCTATATGGTAAGGTTGGTATTGATGTTCACTGAAGGTTTGGTTGAACCCTTAAAAGTTTTGTTCAAATCCCACAAGCCAACCACATTAAAAGATGCAATGAGCTTGACTAGGGATCTCCAAAATGTGCTTCCTAGAACAAGATTTCCTCCCAAGCCTGACTTCATAATTGAAAAGAAACCTTGGCAAAGAGATGCAACTGATAAGAGGACATGGAAAGAATATGAATATGGAAAGGATAAGAAAGAGGAACTAAGCATGGAAGATCTCAGAAGGAAGAAATTGTGTTACTCATGCTTCCAACCGTGGGCACCAGGACATAAATGTGCTAAGGGAAAGGCCCAATTCATTGAAGTATTTTGTGATGAGGGTTATGAAGGGGGCATGGAGGAAGAAGGGCATACTTCAGCCAAGAAGAGGGATATACTATAGCAGAAAAAGGGAAACAAGAGGTGAAGCATCCCTCACCCACAAAAGTGAGAATGGCAGTACTTTCAGCAGTACCTCGATATCACACAATTCGATGCAAGGGTGTGGTACTAGGACAAAGAACTTCAATTTTGGTAGATGGAGGATACACACATAAATTCATTGATGCATACATGGTGGATAAAAGGAAGATACCTATTGAACCATTCTATGGATTCATAGTTGTCATTCCCAATCACAACACAATGGAGTGCAAAACATGGATTCCACAGCTGCAAGTCACGATAGGTAACTATACTTTTGTTGATAGTTTTTATGTGGTTGATGTTGTTGATACTAATGTTGTTTTGGGAGTATAATGGATGTATTCAATAGGATAGCATACGGTAAATTATCAAATTCCGAAAATGAAATTCCAAGATTCAAAAAGAATACTAAGGGTGGTGAGAGGGCAGCACACCTATCCGAATCAGGTAGTTTCTTCCTAGATCATGAAGCACCGGAATAGAAGGGTTTTGGGATACATTAATCATGGAAGAACACCTGATAGAGGAGAGACAAATTTTCATCATGGTAAATTGAGATTTATTGAGGGAAATCAATCTTGGGTGGGGAGGACTGTAATGTCCCTATTCAAATAATTGCATAGTAAGGCAATCCCATCAATCCTACTAGTTTCCTAGGTTGGATGGGCACATGTGGAATTGTAATAAGGAAGATAATAAATGATGTTTAGACATTAGAAGGGTCAATTATTTAATAAATAGTTTGAATAAATAAATTCAAGAGAAATTCTAGGTGGCAAGTGGTTTTGAAGACATATGGAGGATGTGGGACCCACACTAGCTTGATTTCTCAAGGACACATGGCATCTCTCTCTTGCCAATTCAATTTATGAGAAGGTCAACACTCTTGGATTAGTTGGTAAGTCATACACATGTCATTGAGAATCTTAGGTCGAATTGGGATGGATTGGTAACCTCCATGGAAGAGGAAGAGTCAAATTGGAAGTTTGTGGACACTTGGGCTAGATTCCCTAGTCTTATGACAACAATGATGAAGCATCTATGACATCTATAAAAAAATTCAGATCTGAATTCCAACATGTGACCATTAGGACATGTCATACCCAAAAATAGGCTCAAGGAAGGTGCTCATGGAGTTGGAGAATCCAAAGAGACTCAAATTTGAATTTGGGAGAAGATGGGAGGTTGGAAACTAGGAGACAAGTGGAAAATGTGGAATAATTCCTAAGTGGAACTCTCTAGAAGCTAATGAGAGGATTTATACCCTTAGAATGCTAATTTTGGTTATAAAATGTAGAAATCAAGTATGAGAATGGCTTTTGATGATTTGATAAAAATTGCATTTGTGAAGAGAGAGCTAGTGGATGACTAGTTTCTTGTCTTAGCCAATTTTGAGGGTGAAAGATTCCCATCCAAGTTGGTGTGTTTGGAGAGGCCACTCATGTCTTTCATGGTGCTTTAATGGATTTTGTATTTGCAGGTAGCAACTTCAGGAAATCTCATGGTTTTTTTTAGTGCATCACTTTCTCTCCACCATTCCTAGTTTTGATGGCATATTCATGCTCCTTGAGGGACGAAGTTTTTGGTGAGATATTGTACTCATTTGGGGAGATTCTCACGATGTATTTCCAATTTTAATAGATTAAGATGCTCTGTTGTTAATACTCATAAATTATTGGGTTAAAATACCCACTAGTTGTATGCAAAAATGTTGATTAATTAGCAAACAATGTCCATTTCTCCACTACATTGATGTATATCATTATAATGCTGATGATTTCGAATGAATGGATGATTCTCTGATAAATTTGTGATTAATAGACTTCCATGGATGTATTTTACAAGTTTCATGTACTGTACTTGAGCATTTGAAATATTTTTACTCAATTTAATTGCATTGGGAGAAGAAATAGTGTCATTTCCCCAAGGGTCGAATTGGGGATTTTTGCAGCTGAATGGGAGAGGGTTGGAACAGAAATAATAATCAAATAATGGTACATTGGGAACCTTATTAACACGCTTAATATATTCCATACCTCTTTTCAGAAATTAGAGGGAGCTTGGAAGCATTTGGGAAGCCAATTTCAATACTTACCCCAGGGGGATTTGAACCCTAAATTACTAGTAAATTTGCATACGTGGAATAGAATCTTAAGAGATTTTATAGAGGCCTTTTGGTGGCCATATATCATCCCTGAGCATAATATTTAAATCCTAATATCATTCATAAACCTTCCTTGAATATTTGGGACCATTTGGGGCAAAATTGGGACCTAGGCATCAAAACTAGTCAAAGGTCAAAATTGGGGAAAAAGTGGAAAATTGGGCATTTTTATAAAATTCTTAAAAAGGGGCATTACAGTGCCCATGGATTTACATTCCATCCTCCCAAACCACTTTAGTATCTCTACTTCATACTTATTTGTCCAAGGAAGATTATATCCACACTCTGCCACACCTCCATGCCTAGAAAATAGTGCATCATACCCAAGTCCCTTATCTTGAACATGGAAGCAAGCTTCCTCTTCATATAAAAAATCAACCCATCCTCACCTATCACAACCAGGTCATCCACAGACAGTAGGAGTATCACTGGATTTCCTTCCTCAACCTTGTAGTGAAGGTTGGAATCTGGTTTACTCTTGCTAAATCCCAAACTAGTCAGGAAACTGCCAATTCTATCGTACCATGTCCTGGGTTCCTATTTTGAATCGTACAAGGCAGTTTATTCATTTTGTACACATGAGTTTCTCTATCATATGTCTGAAACCCAAGTGGTTGCTCCACATATACTTCCTCTTCCACTACACCATTCAATAATGCTGTCCACATATCTTGTAACTTTCTAGATGCCTTCCATCTCTACCAGAACATTGTTAAGAGTGTGCACTACTCCAACATGTCAGCAAAGAGGTTTCATTCTAGATAAGTAACAATGGAATGTTGTATAGTACCATAGACCACTTAGTACCCATTACTTGCATATAAGTAGTATCTTGTTCATAATTTAATGCAATTTTTTTCTAACATGCATAATATACATCCTAAATCTAGGAACATAAGTATGTATATGAGTGAACAACATCATTTAAGTAATCATATATTATACAAGAAATAACAATTCAAATACTTATCTTTGTTTGGTTGTTGGGTGGACTCCCTCTCAATCTTTGCTTCCTTGCAGGAACTACTAGAGTCTCTAACAGAGTGTTCTTCTTCTTATGGGATATGCTTTTGTTCCTGGGACAATCTCATTCTTGTGATGAGGATGCTCCCTCTTGTTTTGATTTTTCTTGGTGTGCATTGTGAGAGCATGCTCTTCACTACCCATGTTTTCTTTTCGAGCTACAATTCGAGCTTCTTCCTGTGAGCATTCCTCCCACAACCTACTGAGTGTGATGAGCTTCTTCCTAGCACAAATTCCTTGGATGAAGGAATCCCATGACCTAGGACGACCATTCAAGGTGGTCATCATTATTTCTCCATTCTCTATATCTTCTTCAATGGCTTCAAGTTGTTCTTTTATCCGAGAGACCCTTGTAAAGTGTGACTGCATGGTCTCTGCATTTTGTATCTTGACATTCTTTAATTGATTCCTCAAAGTCATCTTCTGATTTATGTTCTTTCCTTCAAACAACTTGGTCAAGGAGTCAAACATATCTTTGGGTGTATTTAGGGATGACACATGTGGTATGAGATGGTCCTTGATAGAATCTGCAATGATCCTCTTGGCCTTGACAAAGTTCTTCTTATTTAAGGCCTTAGCCTCATCTCCCTCTGGGATTGGAACCTCTTCACTTATGTAGGTATCAAATTCATTCTCTTCTAGGATTAACCCAATCCTATACTTCCATGTTCGGAAGTTATCATCCCCTTCAAGCTTATCCTCAAGCTTGGTGTGGTAAAACATCTTCATGAGAAACTCAAATGGAAATAAAATATTTAGATCCTACCACTGGATTTGGAGCTGGCTAGGGTTTGACAGAGAAACCCTAAAAATCCAAACTTGGAATTTCAAACTTCCAACTGGACAGGGAGATGCAATTGACTGAGGCGAGCAATTTGGTGTGCTCAGATTTTGAAAACTCCAAAAATTTACCCCTCAAAAGTGACCTACGAATTTTGGATCTGCAATTTCTATCAAATTATGGTTTTCTGTCCAATGCATAATGGCCTCTCCAATTCCCAATTAGGATGGGAATTTTTCACCCTCGAAATTGGTACTAAGTCAAGTAGAGTAAACACTCCACGAGCATGGACAAGATACATGCTCTCCAAATTGCAAAGATGCAAATAAAAATGATCAAAAGCTACTCTCCTTCTTTCTTCTCGTGACTTTTATAAACTTCTCAAGTCCTCCATGGGTCGAATTCCTTCCAAATGATTCATTCCAAGTCAATTTGGGAAGAGATTCCAATGTGTGCCACTTGTCCAACAATTCCTAGTCTCCTTATTCCCTCATTTCGAATGGGTGTCTCTTTGGCTGCCATAACTCCCTTGTGCACATTCTTGGAGGCTATTTTTATCCCTAACATGTCATATATTTCAGATTTCGACATTCAGGTATGCTTTGTGTCATTGGTGTCATAGCATCTTCATCATTGTTGTCATACTAGAGGCTAGGGAATCTATCCCAAGTGTCACAATTCTTCTAAGATGCCTCTTCCTCTTCCATGGGACTTATTCTTCCACTCCAATTCGACCTTACATGATTCATGCCATGAATAATACCTCTTAAACTACCCCAAGTATATTACCCTTCATCTTGAACTCGAATTGGTGAGAGAATCATGCCAAGTGTAGTGGGGAATCTTTCCACAAATGGGTCCCACAACCTCTTAATATGTATCCTCATGGTCCAATGCACAATGGCCTCTCTAATTCCCAATTAGGATGGGAATCTTTCACCCTCAAAATTGGTACTAAGGCAAGTAGAGTAAACACTCCACAAGCATGGACAAGCTATGCTCTCCAATATGCAAAATGAGAAATGATCAAAAACCACTCTCCAATGGCATAGATATTATTGGTGAATTTATTGGAATATTCCATGGTAATGATATTGGCATGAGATCCCTCTAAGCTTTTGGAATGTACTATGAGGTCTATGATGTAAGGGTTTGAAGGTGAAAATAGATGAAGTCTATTGGTGATTATTTATGGGATTTGATTACACTCTTTGGAGGCATCTTTATGGTCTTGCTATACATCTGAAGTATATCTTGGAAGAAGTTGCTGCCATTCTTGGATGACAGATTTGGGGCATGTACAAGTTGACATTGTGACATCGATATTTTTTGTGGCCTTGTGGTAGAGATAATGATTGTGTCCTTGTGACGAACATGGATTGTGATAGTGACATCAATACAATGATACACAGAAAATGATACAAGTACAAGGACATAGATACATGTATAGGTTGATGGAAACTATGATAAAATGGTAGTGGAATATTGTTCTTCTTATTCATATTAGGGTGGCAGGATTGAGCAAGGATAGGAGATTGAACTCTCCTTTGGGTTGGTTCTTGTGATATCAAGGAGTTGGGAATTCCATCCAGTTGGTGCTAGTAAAACTATTGAGTTGGAATTTACTGAGGTCTGGAGTCGTATATATAGGTTGGAAATTATGAAAACCAAGGGGTTGTAGCTTCGTTCTAGATGGAGCTAGTAAACCGAGGAGTTCGAGCTTCCTTAGGTTTTGAGCCTCCTTCCAGTTGGTGTAGTTAAATCAGGGAGTCAATTCCTTCAAGAGAGTCTGATAGCTGGACCGAAGATCTCTAGAGCACATGGACGAACATGAAAGTCTCTACTCTGCAGATGGGGTTCGACTATTCCATGGATCAAATTCTGATCTGATTGGATTACAAGAATGAGACTCTATTTAAATGCACAAGGTTTTGATATCTAGAAATCTGTTATAAATGTTTACATCGCTCTAAAAAGACTACATACAACTGCATCCATGAAGGAGCTAACAAATAATAATGCAATGGAAATGGATATCATGTTGCATGGAATACATGATCATGTGAAAGATAAATTTGGAGGGTGTGAATTAGGTGGGACAAGGTACAAAATACCTGCACAAAGGGACCCCATTCTTAGCATTATTTTTGTCCCAAGTACCTAAAACGATCGTGTAAATAGTTTATGAGCTTTGGAGTCTAAAGAAGCCTTAAAAAGTATAAGGGAAGTAAGCTTACCTTAGGGGGCCTACAAACTTATTCCAATAGGCCCAAGATCTTAAAATATTAAGCAGAGGCACTAGAGCATCAACTACAAAAGACATTAGGTGATGATGAGGACGCTATGCAGCGGGTGTTGGTTCATCCAACAATACTAAGAGGTGGGGGGGGATCAATATTTCCTTTTTCAACCCTTTTATATAAAATTAGTATTAAGCACAAGTTAAAGAGTCATTCCCAATGTGAGTAGGACAATTAAAATTTTGAACACATCGATTTATCATGGAAACCTCAAAGGTAAAACTAACAAAGCATTCCGATTAATGAGGCAATCGTATACAAAATTGTTCTACAAGAACCAACTTGATGGAGAACTTAATCCCATGGATTCTTCTGCCACTACAGAAAGAATGATCCTACACCTTGTTTTTCTACCTGCTAAATAGACAAGGATTACCCACCACCCTAAATCTCTACCCACGACTGGAAGAAGGAAAAAAATCCCTTAGAAGGCCTGAAACTACCCCAAGAACCACCCAGCAACCCTCTAATTTATAATAGTTTTAACTTCGGTTTTTCAGATCTTGATTCTAATATGAAATTACCAAAACATCATAGACACCTATGGTACTCTTCATACATTTGACTTGTATGGTTATATATATTTTCAAAGAACTTTATTATTTGAGAACTTTATTAAGGAAAATCATGCATCTTCATAAAAAAATATTGGATCCTTATAATGGCATCGATTCATCATTGATATTCATAGTCTTTCAATCTTGTTTTAATTAGTAAGGAATTACTATTTTGAAGAGTTAACTAATTTTGACAATTCTCCAAAGTTGGAAATTTGGCCAAATTGTTCTCCAAATATACCATTGCCAAACGTCTCTTCAACGGAGTGGACATCAAACCAGCGGTCAACTAAGATTTACAAATATTTTGCATCCGATCCGTTAAAGTAACCCTCCGGCATCTCTCAACAGCTGAATGATTCAAACCTATTGGATCTTCATCAATCCACATCGACAGTGGACTTCAACATGCGCTTATCTATTTTCATAGAGAATTTGCATCATATCCTATGATTTAAACGTTGCACAACTTAACCTAGCGTAACTATCCTGTAGCATTGGATCACCCCATCCAAGATCGATGATGGACTTCAAAAAGTTATGAGCCTGATTATGAACCCTTGCCGTCAATATGTCCCATCAGTTAAAGAAAAGGGTAACGTCTTTGACCATTAATGTTCTATAAAACACTATAACAATATTTCAATTGCTTTGATCATTAATTCCGACGGCTCTATAGATTTACTGCGCTCCGTGTTCTATTTTTTTTATCATTTCCAATCCGTGTTGTGGAGTTCAATAGGATCTTTCCCTGTTCGCTCAAGGCTTCCAAAAATGTTTTCTAAATTAGCTCTATGTTTGACTCTTTCTTTGTCCACTGGAGCTCATCAACGTCAGGTTGTTAGAGTTGGAGAAAAGGAAAGTTTGAGGATTCTAACCACTGCTCTGCTCAACGGCCGCGAGATCCTGTACGAGAAGCTTTCTTGCAACAGTTCTTCAGGTATGTCTCCTTGTTTGATGGCGGAAGGTAGCAGTCACGGGAGGACCAGCATCACTAATCCACACACCCGCAGATAAGTCAAGAAGTTGGACAAGGAAATGACAGAGGTTCGACAGAAGTTAGACTCGTTGGAGAAAACCATGGAAAATGACAAAACCAAAATAATGCAAACCATGGAAAATGACAAAGCCGAAGTGATGGACAGGATTGCGCAAGACAAAGCCAAACTAATGAGGCTAATGTGAGCCCTCTTGCGTGAACGCGATGAAGGCATTCAAAATCATCCCCCGAGAGCTCAAGGTAATGCCAAGGGTAGCCTAGCTACCTTGGTAGGTTCTGGACAGTCCTATCCATCCTGTCCAACTGCCGGAACTCTCTCGACTCCCTCAGAGACTCCCTCAAGAGAAAGATTGGCAAGGTCATCAGGAGGGGTCAAACCAATGGATATCGACCCCTGAGGGAACCACGCGGCCCACCCACCAAAGTCACTTCTTATTTTAGGTTTAGTTTTTTTTTAGTTTAGGCCAGGGCTTTTGTCTTCGCCCCTTATGTTCAGTTTGTATCGATAGCCAGTTTAGGTTTACTTTTTTGTATGTTTAGGGGAGGGATTTTAACCAATGCCCTACATTTTGAAAAATTATTTAAACTCTATGATGATATCCCTACTATTTGAATAATATATATCCAGTTTTTTTAATATTAATTTTAATTAATTTTCTTAATTCTTTGTTCTTCTCTAAATTCTTAACCTCTCTTATTTATTGATTATGTTTGGATTTAGGTATTCTGTTTCAATTTAGATAAAGTTTTGAATTCCTTTTGCATGATAGTTTAAATAATGGAAAACAAAAAATCGAGGTCATCAATTCGACATAGTGATTATTTACTGGAGAAAAACTCTTTGAATGTAGAAAAACTCCATGAAACACATTAACGAACCATATTTTATTTCATTTTTCAGATTGAGCGAGGAACCATATTTTTCTTGGAAGTGCATTTTAGCTATTTTGTATAAGATTTGAAAATGGAGTTGTGTTGATTTTCAAAGTACTAATGTTTGTAAATTTCCTTACTTTACTTTGCATAATATACATGGTTATATAAATATGGCTTAAATTTCTAGTTTGAAAAGAATAATTTTTAATAAAACATTATCAATAGGTGTTGACACAGGGTCTTTCGACAGGGGTTCACACTCTCATCAACAACACTAGCAACCCCTTATTCACCAGCCCGAAAAGGAGTTACCCTTCCCAGCAACACCTGTGAAGTAGGTGAGGTCTCACCCAAGGTGGATAAGGGTGCTACCTGAACCAAGCTTCCGCAGTGGCGAGGGGGATATGCTCTTACACGTAGAATCCATGCTATTGCATGAACCAGAGATAACTAATTCTATGATCAACTATTCACTTATCATTCGCATCAGCAGCAATTCACAGATTTATTATAACCCATTCATATCAACAAACTCATCCTACTTAACCATCTTTAAGCATCATCAATCAGTAATATCATAAACATACACCATTGTTCATCATTGTAAGAGATAGAAGATAGACCTCATAACCGGACATCTCCATGCATTCATTAAATTCTACGGAAAAACCCGTAGCAGAAACAGTCAAAACATAACACTGTGGATGCAAAATAAGTCCCAATTTTTATTATCATTCAAAACCTCGATGCCCTTAAGCTTACAATCTTGCTTTATTTATATGCTTACATCACTTTACAAAATGGTCCACATGACCAACTCAACTATTTAACAATACTTATACTTCCGCAAAAAGTGGAAAAAGGTCCTTCTTCCGCTGAGTGACCCTTTCGCACCTGTCAACTTCTGCACTTCCTGCGGATCTATCCTGTGCCAACAGGCCCCCAACACAATCTTGTGGCTCATTCTAAGCCACTTCAACTAGACACTATTGATTTATTGTACTGTTGTTGAAAGTCCTCATATGTGGTCCAAATCCGGTCGACTATCTACTTCACTGATGTGCGAATCTGTGTACTTTCCATCAATTGCTGCTTCGTTGGGTGGTCGCTCACTTTTTGTCACACCTCCTGTAGTTGCTCTTGTTCCTGTTTCATCTCTAGAACCATGCTTTCTATCAGGGCTTCTTCTTTTTCCTGAAGCTCATCCAAATGTGCCTCTCTTCATTGCTTTCTTTCATGGGCTTTCTCAACTCACTGCTTCATATTCTATAATTCCACAGTCTTTGTCATCCTTGTAATGGTGGGCATTGCTTTAAATGACCCCTTAAATGTTTCTAGCTGCTCTTCATCCTCGCGATGCATTTTATTTCATGTTGTTAATTGGTCATGTTCGATCAACCTATCCCATATTTCTCTAAGACTCACAGCCACCTTTTGTGCAGCTTGTTCCAAGTCCTGGATTTCCATTGCTGCTTCTTCTATCGCCGTCTGTCAAATCTGGACTTGCGCCCGTGATGTGCTTTGTGTTACCCGAGCCTGGAGTTCCACCTTTTCCTTTCAGAGCTCATTCACAGAAACTACTAACATGACAGCCTGGGCTTCCGGGTGAACATCCACGTCCAACGTTGTTGTTTTGCATGCCTTTGCTAGCACTCTTTCTACCCGCGTTCATTCCATTGCAATTTTTTCCTTCGCAATGAGCACTCTGGTCTGTTCTGTGATGACTGCTTCCTTATTAGCTAGGGATTTCTCTAACTGTTCCTTCTCCTTGAGAGCCTATACCTGCACAACCCGTACTGCATCATGGTCATCTTGAATCTCCTAGGCCTCTATCTCATGACATTGTAGTTGTTTCATGTACTCAACCATCTTATTGTGCATCGCAGCCTCACGGTCCCGTATTTCTGTTCTTGCTACCGCTTGGACCTGATGTAGTGTCAACATTGGCAATAGGTTGAAATCGATCATAGTTAGTGGATCCTTTCAGTGCTCCAGGTCCAATTTCTCGTCTCCTATAAAGAAAGTGTGGGTGTCGACTTGAACTATGCGTTTCTGGTTTCCTACCTCAACCTCGACTCGATGAGTCGATAGGTTTTGTTGGATATCCCTGTGTGGTACCCTAATGTTGATTATCGTATTTGCCATCATTTTTAACAATTCCCCTATGTACAAGAAATTGTTTGCAAAATGCTTTGTAACCTTCTGACGATTGTGCTCTACAATCTGCGTAATACTATCTAATAGACTGTTGGCCTGCTGCGTAGTGAGCCCAGCTCGTGTACTACCGTCATCGTGGTCCATTCGGTTCTTTTTCCGTCGTTCTTTCTATTGGAGGTCAAGCTATGGGTTTGTTCGGGTGTTAGGTGTGCAAGCCCCATCGTGACCAGAGTCAATTGTTTGATCTTTCACCTCAGTCTCTTATTCCTCCTTCTGGTTGGTGGAATCTTCATCATTCTTTTCCAGGTTCTAGCAGCCTACTTCCTGTGCTGCTTCAATGTCCTTCGGATCTGCAGGGACCTTCCATTCCTCAGGCCAGTGGGTGATGATGTTGTCAAGAACGGCTTCAGTGAAGTTGTACTGTGCTCTCACCCATTGCTTGGTCATATCTGCATGTGTTCGGAGGTAAATTGTGTGTATTTCGATAGATATTTGGGCAATGGACTGATACTTCATTGCAGCCTGCAGTGTGATCCATGGTATCATCATTACATCCATCTGCATCCACTCGAGCCAAATGTAGAACTGGATAACATTCTCCTGCTATCATTCCTTATTGGTAGTTTCCCACAAGTTCTCGTACCATGCACCATCTCACACTCGTGGTTCCATGAGGTTCACCCCTTGGTAGTCGTCTGGTTCCCTCCATGCTGTTAAGGCAATCAGGAGGATTAACCACGAATATGTACAAGGCCGTCCATGTTCCTAGAAATCATATGCATCCTCAGTCAATTCATGTAGCAGGAATTGAGCCCAGTTTAGTCCTTCTCCTATGGCGCATCGTTCTACTGCTACAATGACCCCTGAATTGCATTGCATTGGTTAGGTTTTCCTTGTTACTTTAACTGTCAGTATTTTTGCTGTGACTCTAACTGCTTGGTTATTAATTGTGTGAATCAAGTAGCCTTGGGAATCCTTCTGTACCCCATACTTTATGGCCAACTGCTCTGTGACTTTTTTATCATTATCATTTCCCTGGAAAAATTGTGAAGGGTCAGCTTCGTCTTGTGGTAGGCTGGTGACTTTGGCGACGAGGTCAATGGTAACTAGGATTCGCTCATGCAACCACATGGATCTATCGTGGAAGCATGCAAGGAGTTTCTTGACACATGCATTGACCTATGATATGCACCCAAAATGTGGTAGAAGGGTGATGCCAAGCAACCCTGACCGTTCCAATCCCTGTTCCCACTCCTTCGGTTCCTTCATGGTTGGGCCACCCACATGGGGGACATCCTTGTAAGCTTCGGCATACTCTTTAAACTTATCGAGGTCATGGTTGGTGTATTGTAATCTCTGCAACTTGGTGACAATATCCCCACTTGTCTGAACCCCTGGGGGTACCGGTGCGACCGCAATGTCATATTTGTCATTTTTGTTAATCCGCAGCGTGGGCGCCCCTTCCCGACGAGGTGGAATGTATTCTGAAAGCATGGGACCATTGTATTCCTCCTGCACATCTTCAATAGCTGAGGATCTTGTAGCACCATTCTTATTTCTGGTGGATGCCCTAGTGTCCTTCTTTATCTCCAGACCAGTATCAGGGGGTCGAGTTGCACTCCTCTTTTTCTTATGCGGGATTCACGACATGACTTCGGGCTGCTCCTGAACAATTGGTGTGGCCTGTGGTTTTTCACTACTGGTGCTAGACACGTATACATCCATTCGGGTCCTAGAATACTATAGTAGCTGAACCTATTTCCCCATTGCCTTCTATATACCGGTTGGTAGTGTTCATCCATTCAGGGCCATCATTGCCAATTCTCATCAGGATTCACCAAATCCGTCGCTTGTGCTGGATATTAACTCCCGGTGTCTTGGTTTGGTACTATTTGGTGTGGTATAAATGCATCCTTTAGTGCCTTGAATGCCGGATTGGACTATCACTCATCGTGGCAACTTCCATCTTGGATCTATCATGTCGATAGCTTTTAGTCATTTATTGTGATTCATGTGATATAAATATATTCATATCACCAGGGAGAGTACTGTTGTGTCGATACATTGTCGTACCCTGGGTTATCTACTGTGATTTTCCTTTGCATGTTCCGTTGGGTTGTAGTGATGTACTTCCCAATGTTCTTTGTCACTAGTTGTGCATTGATCTATCTGATTATCATGGCTAGTTTTTGCAGACGTGGTTGGTACTGGGTTTTCTCTGACTCAGTTTGTAGGAGGTCACTCTGTTTCTTGATTCGTCTGAATGTTCATTTACTTCCATGGACTTTGTCAGGAGTGAGTCCTGAAACTCCTGTGGTAGGGAAATTGTGGCTCTTGGGCCGTTATCATTATTCGGTTCTCTTGATTCACTGTAGAAGTCCATTGTCATTTCGGGTGTCATGGTCCATCGGAGTTCTGATAGCTGCACTATCGGTTCCACCTAAAAAATCTTCGTCTTGATTACTTGAGGTGCATTATGGATGAATAGGTTTTTTTCTGAGGAAGAGAACATTTGGCTAAAGCTAATTGTTAACTAATCCCAAGAAATTCTACCGAGTCGTGGCTTCGTTGTAACATACCATCTCCATGGTACTTCATCGAACGTATGCACAAAAGCATGCACTGAATCCTACTCTGGTCGCACTGCCTATTGGTGTTAACAAGCCTTCACATGTTTCTTCAGGTTACCCCTGGCATCATACTTTTTTTTTCTGTTCCATGTTGTGGTGTCTCCGAACCGTACCTCTAGGAGGTGTCAACATAATGGCCAGTTTGATATCCTTGACTTATGCGCTACCCACCAGCGTGCAGGAGTAGCCTTCAAGGATTCCTCCAAGGCTAAGAGTCTTTGTGGTTCCGCTACCTTTTCTTCAAATTATGTTAAGAAGGTGCTAAAATTTGGTAATCCTTCGTTTGTTGGCAGTACGCACTCCTTAGTAGCCACCCAATGTACCGACTGTGTAATCCCTGCCGCCATATGTGAAACGCCACCTCGTGAAGTCAGTTTTGCCAATTTTCCAATGCCTCATTTGAGTCCGAAGATGCTGAACTAGAGCTGCTCCATTCTAACTCCCCTTCATCAATTGGATTGATATAATCTTCCGAAATGCTATACAAGCTATCCAATCCTTCCCCATATTCATCGCTGGTGGGCTCCATGCATCTTGTCCTTCCGCAGGATCTAGCTATGTGACAACTCTTATTTCCCAATCTTCAAATGACATGGTTTGCTTCTTAAAATTGATGATCGCTTGATTTTCCATGGCCCAGTCAATTCACAATAGTGCTCAATATGGACATGTGTTATCTATTATTTCTATAACATCGAAATCAGCATATGTCCGAAGTCCTTCAATTTCGATGGGGAGTTGGCACACTCATCCAAGGAGGGTGACCTTGCTCTGGTTTTCCAATTGCAGCTGTATTGGTGACCAGATCATTTGTGGTTTCCCCATTGTTTCCCATGTTTGTTTTGTCAGAATGTTCACATATGACCCTAAATCCAAAAAGATGGAGTCGACATCGAACGCTCCAATTTGTGTCGACATCCTCATTTCTCTACTTGTCTTTCTTTTCTTATGTATGTGGTTGACCCTGAGCTCTTGGTATTCGCCCTCCCTTTGATTCAGTAAGTTGGATATTTCCTCTAATGTCTCCTCATCCTTTGCTAGCGCTAAGCAGCTCTCTAGGAAGTCTCTTAAGGTAGTGACCTTTCTTCTCGACTTCGTTTGGTCAAACGTTGGCAGCATATCATAGAATTCTTCTTGAATAGGTACGTTCCTCATCTATCGCAACACCTCTTACTGCGCTTTTAGGAAAGTGTCCTTTTCTTCCCCTACGTCAAACGTAATGTTTTTCTTTCCTATTGGTTGAACCCTGGGCTATGGTTTGTCAAATTCTGTTACTGCTCCTCCTCACATCACTATTCCTACTACCGCGGAATGTCTCATAACATCTGCTAATATTTTCTGTACCACTATTTGGTTTTGATTTTGATTATGGTTTTGGTTTGGCAGGGTTGGTAGGTTCTTTGTTTTCCATTTAGTAATGAGTTGTGGGAAATCCTCTACAGCATGGTCTGTTTTGTTGCAATACATGCATTGCGGGGCCGGATTGGGTTAATCCCTTGCGAAGTGTCCTTGTTTCCCACAATTATAACATGTAGGAGGTCCTCAACCCCATCCGGTGGTTCCTCCTCTTCCTATGCCACCACCACGTCCTCCGTGGAATCCTCCACCAAATCCTCTGCATGGCGGTTTATACTGCTCCTACTGATACTGTGGCTGCTGGTACTGCGGTTGTGGGTATTGTTGATACAGTGGCTACTGGTACTATGGTTGCAGATACTACAGTGCACCATACTATAGTTTCCCATATTGTCCTTGGTCAAATTGCGGTGCCTGAATAAACTGCGGTTGCAGCTGGGCGTACTGCGGTTGCTACAGCCCCAGTTGTTGCTCTTCTCCCTTTACCAGGTATGCATCAATGTTTCATTCTTGCAACAAATCATGGGCTCTGCAATCCTTTTCATCGTGGCCTACTGATCGAAAGAATTTACAATATAGACTTACCGGTTTTGACACTATCTTCTGTAAGTATATGCAGTCCTCTGGTCGATGTTCGCTCGCCTGGAAAATTGAACACCATGGCATGCCTTCCTGGCGAAGGGTGTTCAGAAACCTCGAATTCAAATATTGCTGAAATGCTAAACAGTTATCCTTATGGTGGCCTTCCGTCCTGTATCTGGTGCACCATACATCTGTGTGGGTATCTTTTCCTTGCTTCATGTCCTGCAGTTGGAGCGTCAATGTAGCCAGTTATGCTTTAATCTTGTCCATTCCAGCTCCAGTTTCTCCAATCGATGAAGCCTCTAGCTTCATTGCGATTTCTAATGCTTCGGCTCGATCCACAACCTTCTGCTGCATCAATGGTCCTCGAATATGTGGTACTATCTTGGTAATAAACCACTCTTTATGCTGCAGGTTGTTTATTGGAAAACTGAGTTTTTCTATCAATGTCTTGTATCTCTGATCAAACTCCCATACTAGCTCATTTGGGTATTTCCTAATCTCTTTGAGCTCAGTAATGTACTGTGCTTCTAAATTGTGTTTTTTAAATTCCTGAATCATCATTGTTTTAATTTCTGCCAATTTTTTTCCTAGAACGTTGGTAAACTTTATGAACTAGTCCAACGCCCAGCCTCGAAAGGTCGCCGCCAACTTTCCCTTTTTGATGTCTTCATCTTAGACCTACTTCACGGTCCACACTGCTTCACATAAAAACCAAAACTCTTCAGGATCCTCTGTCCTGTATCCTACAAATATCGACATCTTCATATCATCCACCATTATGGTATTCCTACTATTGTTACTTATTGATGCGCTACTTTTTCCGCTACACATAGAACAACTTTGTGAGTTATTTGTGGTTTTTCCTTTAAATTGATAAGTGGTGTGTGGGGTCGAAGGTATGTGGTAGCTTGCGATCCGTCCTTCTTCTAGGGTATCCTGGTCACCACCTTCCTCCTCATAATAAGGGAGCCCTATCCTCTGTGTCCCTGTTGCATAGTATTCCCTTTCGGTCCTCTCAAGGGACTCTTCCTTAGTCCTCCTCCTCTTATCAGGACACCAGAATATTGTTCCACTTCTCAAGGTGCCACAGTATTCGTCAACTTCCCTTAAAAATTCATCATTGCTCATGTCCATCTACCCTACATATTTCCTAACAGATCCATAACCATGCGATACCTACAACCCTTGCACACCGATCTGTCTACTCATCGGAGGTCATTTTCAACAAGCCCTTTTCGCACCCTAGCATCTTAATCCATAGTTTTAGCGACAAGACGAACCTTCCCCTCAGTCCCCTGAAAAATTGTCTTTCCGCGTCGCTGTAAGAACTATTGGTATCTACTGCGAACTCAAGGATGTACCCCTCTAGGATACTATCGACCTAGAAATCAACAACCCTTGATACTGTATTCTTGACTTGCTTCAACTGTCGAATTAATTATGGAGTCCACTGATATGATCTAATACTCCGGTTGGTATGTCCTATGAATTTCAACTGCGTGAGCCACTCCTGTAGTATGATTGGAAACTCGAAGAAGAATATGTCATGGATATCCGAATATATGTGCTTTTGTAACCAACTTTCTGCTGTCTGTACCGGGTTCCTTCTTTCTTCCTTCGCGAACTCTTCGCCATTATGAATGAACCACTCTTGGATATCTGGCTTCGTCAAATGCCACAGCATATCCTCTTCTCTCTTCTCGGGGTCCCGACAACAGAAAAATTTGTTGACATAGGGTCTTTCGACAGGGGTTCACACTATCGTCAACAACACCAACAACCCCTTATTCACTGGCCCGGAAAGAAGTTACCCTTCCTAGCAACACCTGCGAAGCAGGTGAGGTCTCACCCGAGGTGGATAAGGGTGTTGTAGGAACCAAGCTTCCAAAGTGGCGAGGCGGATATGTTCTTACACCTAGAATCCACGCTATTGCACGAACCAGAGATAACTAATTCTATGATCAACTATTCACTTATCATTCGCATCAGCAACAATTCACAGATTTATCATAACCCATTCATATTAACAAGCTCATCCTACTTAATCATCTTTAAGCATTATCAATCAGCAATATCATAAACATACACCATTGTTCATCATTGTAAGAGACAGAAGATAGACCTCATAACTGAACATCTCCATGCATTCATTAAATTCTATGGAAAAACCCATTGCAGAAACAGTCAAAACATAACACCACAGATGCAAAATAAGTCCCAGTTTTTATTATCATTCAAAACTTCGATTCCCTTAAGCTTACAATCTTGCTTTATTTATATGCTTATATCATTTTACAAAATGGTCCACATGACCAACTCAACTATTTAACAATACTTATACTTCAGCAAAAAGTGGTGAAAGGTCCTTCCTCCACGGAGTGACCCTTTCGCACCTGTCAGCTTCCGCACTTCCTGCGGATCTATCCCATGCCAACAACAGGAATATTATTATAAAAAGAGTATTATCGAAGGTCATGTATTTCTTGGTTTTTCCCTCGATGTTTCTGCTCTTGCATTGGAATCACTATAACATAAGATGATTATGCTCTTGCATTGGAATTAATATCACTTAAACCAATAGGTTTATATTGAAATGGTACCTTTAAGATTAGTAATATTCTTTAAACAATAGAAAAACTAATGGAAAAATCAAATATGTCACATGTCACAATCTGAGCGTTCCATGTGTCACCTTGGAATCTAGATCTCAACATTTTAACAACAAAATTTATAGAAAGATTCATCGAAAGAGTTTGATGGAAAGTTGAAACTTGTGTTTAGTGAAAGGGTGTTGGAATTAGATGATGAGGAGAAAGAGCATCCGCTCCTTCCTCTAGAGATGTTTTGTAGCAGTGGTGAAAGTAGATATCAACACTCTAAACCCAAATTTCAAACAAAAATTTCATAGGAGCATTACTTTGCATAGATTGATTGCAATTGGAAATATTCTCAGAGAAAGAGCGGCCGCTCTTTCTCCAAGTTGTCTATTTTTACAAATCACTCATAAAGGAAGGGGTGGTGGACCCTTCTTCTACCCATAAATATATTCATAATAGCTTTAAGAATGCAAGAAGGGTCGGTCAATCCTTTTTTGTTTGCCATTCTGGATATAGGTGAATCGATGGATATGGGTGTTCACAATTATCTACTAATCAAAGGGGCAGATCCCTACTATTTACAGCGGAAGTTAAAAGTATAGAATTCTAAGAATGGCCTTTGTAGATTAAATTTTTTTACACTAATCTCGTAAATGGAGGTTCGGACAAACCCTTGTTGTGTTAAGCATTCTTCCTGTGTTCACCATTATGGATATAAATGAATTGAAGGTATAGCCTTCGTAGGTTGAATAATTTTACATTGCTTCTCATAATTTGTGTGCAAGTGGAAGTATTCTCAGAGAAAGAGCGACCGCTCTTTCTCCAAGTTGTCTATTTTTACAAATCCCTCATAAAGGAAGGGGCGACCGCCCCTTGTTGTGGTAAGTATTCTTCCAGTGTTCACCGTTATGGATATAAATGAATTTTACATTGCTTCGCACAATTTTTTTGCAAGTGGAAATATTCTCATAGAAAGAGAGGCCGCTCTTTCTCCAAGTTGTCTATTTCTACAAATACCTCATAAAGGAAGGGGCTGCCGACCCTTCTTTTTCCCATAACTATATTCATAACATTTCTAGGATACAAGAAGGGTCGGTCGATCCTTCTTATGTTCACCAATCTGGATATAGCTCAATTGTTGGATATGGGTGTTCACAATTATCTACTAAGCGAATGGGTGGATCCCTTCTACTTACAGTGGAAGTTGAAAGTCTAGAATTATCATCCTGGCCTTCGTAGATTAATTGTGTTTACACTTAACTCGTAAATTAAGGGTCCACCGACCCTTATTGTGGTAAGTATTCTGCCAGTGCTCACCATTTTGGATATAAATGAATTTATGGTCTAGCTTTCGTAGGTTGAATAAGTTTACATTGCTTTGCACAATTTTCTCGCAAGTGGAAATATTCTAAAAGAAAGAGCGGTAAGGGGTAGCCAACCCTTCTTCTGCCCATAACTCTATTCATAATAGTTCTAGGATGCAAGAAGGGTTGGTTGATCCTTCCTGTGTTGGCCAATCTGGATATAGGTGAATTGTTGAATAAGGTTGTTAAAAAGTATCCTCTAAATGAATGGGCCGATCACAAATATTTACAACAGGATCTATAAGTCCAAAATTCTCAGTCAGGCCTTCGTAGATTAAATATGCTTACACTTCACTAGTAAATGAAGGATCTATTGACCCTTGTTGTGGTAAGTATTCTGCTAGTGCTCACCGTTTTGGAAATAAATGAATTAACGGTCTAGCCTTCATAGGTTTAGTAACTTTACATTGCTTCGCACAATTGTATTTTATCTCGACTGCAGATGGCAGAAACATTAAATCCCTCAAGTTTAAATTCTCACATCCGCAATTTTGCAACCCAATTAATAATTTTACTTTCAAAATTAATGGATTTTTGTGTGTTGTGGAAAACATATATTTTCTCCAAATTTTTTCCTTTTTGAACCCCACAATCGGCTCGCAATGAGGATTGTGGATTCCTTGGTCATTTGGATTTGAAACTCTTTCATTCTGCAACCCGCAATTGCGATTGATCACTTTTCCATGCTATGTCTATAACACAAGAGGTCACTGAAGTCTCTCAGGCAATTGTTGATTTGCTTGATAGCATTGTGATTGATGATCCCACTCTAGAGGTCCATTGATGATCTCTTTCTTATGACTTAGTCCAACTAATAATTTTCCCTTTAGAAAATTCATTGATTTTTTTGTGCTTTGTGCTTTCTGGAAAGCACAAATTTTCTCCAAAGTTTGTGCTTTCCGCAACCCACAATCCGCAATGCGGAAGCTTGGTTATTTGGATTTGGATTTTTTTTCTTTCCACAACCCATCATCCTGATGTAGATGAGCTATTGGAAGTTTGGATTAGTTTGATTTTGAAATCCATGTTTTATGGGAAGTTTACCCTTCTATCTATTTTGTAATTATTATTTAATGGGGGGAGAAAATCAAGGAAAGAAGACCGGAGAGACTCTGATTCATTAAGAGATTGTTATTTTTTGCAGCCTTGAAGAAATATAGTTAGTTTTCTCTTGATACCTATTTTGTTAATTTATCAAATTTGTTTGATGGATGTTGAAATACAATGTTTTAGTTTGCAATCAAAATTAATACATTGATCTATAGTTAAGATGTGTCTTGACTTATGATCTATGTTGACTTAGACTGAGAAAATGTCTTTTGTCCTAAATAATGCATTACATTGAGATTCTCATGTGTGGAATTAAGCCTCGGTGACTCAAATCTAAAGAGCACATCTCAGACCTGTGCATGGGAATGAGCTAGTAGGGATAGAACCATGAGCAGAGAATGACTCTCTATAGCCTTTAGAACATTATCAAGGAACATATTCTCCCGGTAGAAAACCCTTTGAAGAAAGGTTGACTCTTGATCATGGTACATGTTTACATGCATGCAAGCCTCTTTGTCCAAGCCACATAAAATGTCCAACGTTCTTTGAAAAAGCATCGAATCATCATCCTGACATGGTTTACATGGACACAAACATGGTTTATGCCAAAATCAAAAAATCTAATTGTAGACTTTCAGATAATTGTTCCTTTGATTAATCTATTCAGTATCACAAATGGTCTTATTTTTTTATATATTTATAAAATAAGTGATTCTCGCTACTATTTTAGAGTTGACCAAATTGATGATAAAAATGAAAAACACTTCAGTATTACTGTCACTAAAAAAAATCAACGAAATCTACCAATTACAAATAATTCCATATCAAATTTAGCCATGTTGGAATAAACTTTAGTTATAATGAGAGTCTCCGATCAATTTGTATATGAGGTGGTAAGACTTGCATTACTACACGGGATCCCAAATCAAACGACCTATTATGAATGGAGTCACAATTCGACACAATGTAACTTTACGATACCATTAGAATCACAATCAATTAAATAGCAATAGAATCACAGTCAATTAAATAGTATTATTGTAGATTGAAATTATTTATTGAACAATAATGTCATAGCTACAAATTATTAATTAAGACCCAAGGGATGTCTAATGAGATCTCTGGATATGAATTTGAAATGCACGAATAAAATAATTAAAGATCCTAAGCTTTAACATTACTGATGGGCAAGATTTTTTTTTTTTTTGTAAAGATGCGAATTTATATTAAGTTAATAGAAATACAATAGAGATTACAGTCAGCGGTGGTCTTATCCAGAGGTGCCAGCCATAGATATCAGTAGAGTTGTGGCGATTCAAAATCAAACTATACAAAACAACCCTGCCCATTGTAGTGAGACCATGGTTAATATCAGGAGTAGTCATGGACATAGAGGCATACAAAAAACTAGAAGTCATAGGCAGAACCAAAACATACAAAAAGTAAGAGAGAGACATCAGAAGAACCTCATCAACCAGTTGCAGATGGGCGTTCTGCATCAGAAGGTGTCTCCTCCAAAATTGTGCAGCTATAGTAATCTGTCTCCTTCCAATCACTTGCATGTGTTAAAGCAGCATTCCCAGGTGTCGAAGCAGCAATCCCAGGTGTCCACGTAGCTCTCACAGGAGGTAGAGTAGTCTTCATAGAAGGACGAGTGGCTTGAGCAGGGAGCTTAATCGGCATGGGTGTCACCTTCTGGGGCATGACAGGAACGAAACCAATTGAATCATTGCATGTACACTTGGCTAGGATCAGGCCCAAGGTGGAGGGGATGGGGAAGGAGGTGTGTGGTTGCACCTTTCCCATCATAAGGTCCCTGTTGCATGTCAAAACTGACATGCTACCCCCTGAGTTGGAATTATCCATGGCAAGAGGAGTGGCCATAGTTCCAAGGGTGGCTTCAAGTTTGATAGCAGATGTGGTGGCACCAGGTGTATTGTTCCTAGGATGACTGTTGTGGCCGAAGGGACAAGTGGCGGCATAGGAATCCCAACTGAACGTGTGTTCCAGGGTGCCAGGGGTTGCCACCAAGTTTGTCAGAGTAGCCTACGAAGTTTGGGTGGACTGGCGAGCAGAGGTCCACTTATTCTGCATGTCCTCCATAAGCTGGCCTAACATGTTCTTTACAAGCCAATAGGGGTCCCAAGTCTTCTCTTGATTCCTGTTAGCCGAAATGTCTCCAATTATCCTAGCCTCCTAGTTATCAATCAGTAAACGGACTGGAATGGAGACTTCAGCACCATAGGCCTTCCTGGTGTGACTCGTCTCTAGAGTTACATCTTTCTACTTGCTCTTGGCCTTGGTACCCTTTGGCCTGCCTATAAGATCCAATGAGAAGATGTTATAGGTGCAGGTAAGCGAGAGTGTGAGGAGAACCAAAACAGGAGGAGCCTAGAGAAGAACCAAGTGAGAGAAAATGCCCAATGCAGAGGGCCATGATAGAACATAGTAGCATGAACCTGGCATCCTGATCTTCGGACGTCGGAGATCCATGTGAATTTTTTCCAGGCAAGATGAGGCAACGTCGGGGGAAGGGGAATTAAATAGCCAAGATGCCTTAAGAATGAACTATGTTGATTAATGAGGTCGAGTTAAATTACATCAAAGGTGTTTACTAGAGGCATTGCCGTACGTTGAAGGTGATGAAGGTGTTGATTTATCTAAACTTATGTTTAATCTTATTGATGGAAATTCTTCCCACATAAATCTCAGAAGGTGTTAATTATGTTGATATAGAGTTGGCTATTTTGATTATTAAAGTAGTTGATTAAGTTAATGATGTTCACAATGTATTTTTTCTACTTTGTTGCCTATGTTGATTGTTGATGGAGTTAGCTATGTTGAATGTTGCCTATGTTTACTTAGTGTTAATTATTGATTTTTTGAATATGATAATTATGATGAGTATGCTAACTATTTAAGTTGTTGACTCTGGTGAGTGTTAATGATAAGTCACAAATGCACACATTCACCTCTAGAAACAGTGGGTAGTAGGGGGGGTTTGGTTTGCATTTGTGTATACCAACACTCCTCTAGTAGGGTGGGTAGCGGTGTGCATTTATGTACATGAACCACTCGCTCTCCTCAAAATGTGTGTAGTTGTTCTTCATGGAGTTGAATTATAGTATTCTGAATATGTTGATTATTGAAAGAGTTGACTTATGTTAAAGATGTTGAAGCTGATTAGGGAGGGGGATATTGATGTACATAAAGTTTACTAGTCATTTTTTCATTTGTTTGCAATCAACAAAACCCCAAATTTCCCCGAGTTCGTCGACTGGTGTGCCACCAATTAATCCTCCTCTAAGAGGGTGATTGTGGGCACATCCAGCTATAGAATATTGTGCCAAGTCAACCCCCTCACTGTTAGGAAAGTCTTGTCTATCCCAGATGAGTTCTGCTAGACATCCAAAGCGTACACAGAAGAAGCCCTAATTCAGTATTTCAAACAGGCCCTAGCCAAACTTAAGCAAAGTTTCTTCCATGCTATCCTACTACCTAATGTCTCCATCTAGGACCAACCTTTACCTGGTGAATTTGTTTGTTTAGAGAAGAGTCCAAATGTGTTATAAGCATGTTGGCCCAGTTCCTAGGATTAGATACAGACCAATATATCACTGAACCTTTGATAAGCCTACTTTTTGTCATGAGAACATGTCCTCTTCAGCCTGAGGAGCCCAATCAGTCCATCAAGTGTGCCTGTCTTAGGTTTGATATGGCCCTAGCTGAGAATATTCATTCTCAGCTACTGGAGTTCCCCAAAACGAGAAGCTTCAGATTCTAGTCATACCTGCTGAGAATGTTTCTGTCCTTTAATGAAGAGAACTTACAGATGGCTGAGTTGATGCGCACTCAGGAGACAGTCACAAAATACGCTCAGTTCAGGAACAACATCATGTCAGAATTCCACAGTGTTATCCTTCAAAGGAAGCTGCCCAAGGTATTAGCAGAAATGAAAGAGATGTTGCAGCCTTCTCCAGAGAAGAAGATAGGTGACTGGTTCCTCTCAGAACACAGCACAACAATAAGAGTTTATGGGTTTTCCCATGCACCTTATGCACTTCCCACTTTTCTAACCCCTAGAATATTTACATTGGAATTCATCAGGAAGAAGCTGAAGGTGGAAGTTGAGAATTTCCTTGAGGACATGAAGGCCTCAGATATCACATTTCCATGGGCTATAGGCCCATTCATTGTTAAAAACAAGACTTCCCTTCCAACCATTGAAGGTATGATGTCAGACATGGGGCTTCAAACCAAGGTTGCATATCATCTTAGGCAGAAGGAAAGAAAGAAATAAAAAGATGTTACAACGTAATTTTCCACCCCATGAGCATCAACACTCTTTGCCCTTCAAGATCCATTTCACTGACTCAGGCGTACTTTATGTCCTTCAAAACACACTATTTCCCTCTTTTTCTTCTTGTATGCTAGCTGTTACATTTTAGCTAGCGTACCCATGAACTGTTCCACTATAGTCCATGGGTGTCAAGTAAAATGGTAAAAGTCACTAGAAAATTACTTTTTACTCCCAAAAAGCGGTCTTAGGGTGACCTTTGGACCTCCATTTGCCTCGAAATTCCTTGTTGTGTCCTTTCACTTACCTTTGGAAGGTTATATATTGAGATCTTATGGCATATGGAAGGGAGGATAAAGAGAGAGAAAGATAACTCGATTGGATTTTTGCCGTATCTTGAGTCTACACTCATTGATCCTTCTTGTTGTGAACATCTTATGTTCACCTTCCAAAATCCTTTCATAGTTTGAGTTTTCCATTCCATGGAGGATTGAAGTGGTGGAGGTACAAGTGGAGAGACCCAGTTCTTGGTTCAGATTGGTTTCCGACAAGAGGTCATATTGCATTGTACTTCTTGTTGTTTATTAATAGAAATACTTATATTCTCATCCATTAATGTTTTGAATATTGTTTATATTACATTGGATTGCATTTACTTATGATATCATGGACCATTTCTATTGGTGATATTAATGTCTTTCATATATTATATGTGCTTGTTGTATATTGGCTGTCAAGACTAATTTGCAGGTTCAAGTGCACGAATTGAAAGCTTCAACGGGGATCTACATTGAACGTCCAGATCCAGGTTGCTTATATTCTCCACTATCTTAGCATTGTCATTTATATAGCATAACATTGAGAATTGAGTTATTTTCTGGTAGTCAGATGTCTGTTGTGGTTTGCCCCAAGCCATAAGAAGTTTTCTCCGTAACAGAAATGGCGACTCCGCTGGGGAGAACATTTATTTTTTGGGATTTTTGGGCATTAGTCCTTATTTAGAGTTGTTGTGTGGAGAGTCTCTGTGTCATTGATTGGATGTTAGGATACACTATAGAAAATATACTTTTTCTGGGTCATTGGGCTCTTCGTTTACTCATTTGCTTTTCCCTGTATGTGGGTGAGCCTAGTTCTGCCCACATCTACCCGCCTCTGTCTGCATTATAGCCCGCGGGTACCCGCAGTTTTTTCTTTAACAATAGCATACAAATCTAGGGGTGAATGGTTTATAGCCTTTAGTTGTTGTTGGGTTGGTTGTGAGTGTTCCTGGGTCTTCTTTGGTCGTGTTCCTGACTGTTCCATGCCTTGTTCGTGACCAGAACTCCTCTTTTCTCTTGGTTTTAAGCCTTGTTGGTTTTTACCCATTTTTAATTTTCTAGCTCATTACATTGGCCGAGTCTTACTGTTTCAGATCTGTTGAGTTGTCTTAGTGATCTCCTCTGCATTTATGTAACTAAATGGTGGGATTTTGCTTGAATTTTTCATTTCATTATATTGAAAAATACAAAAACATAGTTTTGCATTTTCCTTTTGCTTATAAGTGAAAATACAAAAAAAAAATTACTTTTATGTACTGCATTTTGCATCTGAGTGCTTTTGCGTTCATCTAGGATTTTCTTGTGCGTTGAAAATATAAAAGAGTTTCATTTTTATTTCGAAACCGTTGGATTGATTTTCATTCTAGTGGCATTTTTTTTTATTAGATAGATGAGTCTAGAGTTTGACGATTTTGCATACTATTGAGTCATATACATCATTAGTTTCACAACCATATCCTTCGAGTAAACACAACCATTAAAATTAATGCTTAATCTTAACATTTAGAACAATTTTTATTTACAGGGTACACCAACTAGCATAGGTTTAGAGTCTTGGAATAGATCATTGTTAGTTAACAATCCAAGACTACTAGACGAAACATTATGTGTCTGACCAAGGAGTGGTGAAACCGATGGTATACATCGATGTTCTCAGGAAGCTCTACTCAGACCAGAGTTAAGCACGAGGTCACACGAGGTTGGTTGCAGAGATATCCCTCCAATACCGACTGAATGTGGGAGATATTTTCAGGATTTGTTTGTATCTGGGGACTCTTGGGGGATTTGACCCTCTTGCGTTTCGTGCTTAGATACCCTGCCCATAGGATGGATCCCACCTACGAGTGTCCCCCTGAGCATTGGTTATACTGCGGTGACCATAGTTTCCTTACCTAGGTATCACATAAGGTGCTTGCAGTGGCTATACTGTTTGTATCTTGAGTCCGATAAGGGTTGGACAACACAATTGTTTGTTATAGAGGGTCTTGGCCCTTTGCATGTAGTGAATCCTAGGAACCTTTATAACTGATTCTATTACCTCTGGATATAGTTTGGGAGTCTCAAGCCCCTCCTAGGTGAGACATACTGGTTGTAGTGTCGGGAGCTCATTTAGCCACTCTGTTTGTCTGCTCTTGGCTGTAGTTTCTCTAGGTGTGTGCTCTTGATTTTTTGTTTTTGATCGATATTTTGGCCATTAGGGGATGATTTGATTTCATAGTTTCTTCGAAGATATCATGGAAAGAAGTCCTACTCTCTGTCGACCTCGTTAGTTGGCTAGTTTACTGGCCGCCGAGGTTACACCGTCGTATTAATAAGGGATGTCGGAAGGCCCCCTCTGAGTCTTCGGATTCTTACGAAACATATATCATCAACATCATGATTGCACATTCTGGCATGGGAGAAATCCCTACGACTCCATCTAGTAGAGTCAAACACACTCCAAACACCCCTACTCCTCGAGAGGCGTGAGGGGGTGGTCCACCCGAGACCCAACCTAGTTTGTTTGGTCTGGATCTACCCGAGACCCAACCTAGTTTGTTTGGTCCAGATCCACCCGAGGACGACCCGTTCGATCCGTTGAATCCCCATGATTTCCAGTATGGGATGCCAAAGCTACATGATAACACAGGTCCTACGACCAATGCTACCCCATTCTCTTTTGGTATGCCTGATTACAACATAGTTGATCCTTCTACTTTATTTTGTAATCATGCTGGCACTATTCATGGTGTTAGAAACACTGCACCCACTGGGGGTAATACCCTTTATGGGGGCACCACATTTTCCACTCACACACATAGTATAGGGACCGGTCACATCCCTCCTAACAATGCAAATGTTGGAGGAAGGCCGCCTCTTAGGACTACCCATCCTAATAGGAACATTGTTCACAATACGGCTCACCATCCATAGTACAATACACATGCCTCTACCCGTCAACCCAGTACCACGTTCACAAATGTTAACAATCCTCCCAATCACGGGGGTGGACACATACCATATACTTTTATGTCTACTACTGCTACTAGTAATGCTAATGTAGGAGGTGAGAATATACCTTATACTCATGGTCACAACACCACCGCTCCTGCTACTAGTACTGCCAACGTTAGGGTTGGGAATATACCTCATGGTCACCATACGACTGCTCACGCTACTAAAAATGCTTATGTAGGGGGTGGAAACATACCTTATAATCATGGTCATTGCAACATGGTTCCCGCTACAGGTAACATGTATATGCCCCATAATTATGGTGGTAGCCCTTACTATAATACAGTTGGAGTTGGCTCTCATTACAACCCACCTCAATATGGTGCACAAAATGCAGATATACCTCCTTACCCTCACACGGGTCAGGTTGGAGGATGTCATCAACCTTATAACCATTGTCAAACCTATGGTCATTCAGGTCCGTATAATCAACATTTTAATGGTCATGGTCAAGCTTATGGTCCATCTTATCCTTTGGGTCCATACAATCAACCTTTTATGGGAGCTTATAATCAAGTTTTCTAGCCGCAGCTCCCGTTCCTTGCTCCACTGAATCTTCTGGATCTTTCGAAGCTCACGAATGATTTGGTGTGTCACGATCCTAATTGGCCTCCAGTCCCTACCAAGATCCTTTCAGACATTCCCGAGTTTGAGGGGAAGAGTGGTGAGGATCTAGGTGACCACATCATGACCTTTCACCTTTGGTGCTCATCCAACTCATTGAATCATGATTCCGTTCGTTTAAGACTTCTTTAACACACGCTCACGAGGGAATCCATGAAGTAGTATGTCGAATTGCCTGGGGGCACTTATAGGGCTTTCAACGAGATAGCTTTGGTTTTCTTGGATCATTTCCAGTTGCCGATTCATTATGATATTGGTACTGAACTTTTTTCTACCTTCCGCCAAAATAAGGCATCACATATTTCTGACCATGTTCAAGAGTGGCGTCGATGGAAGAGGTTAGTGAAAGCCAACATTCCTCCAGAGTTTTTGTTGGAATGGTTTCTCAAGTCTTTAATTCCATATATTGCTAAGGATGTTTCGATGTCCGGCATTATGACTAAGGAACAAACCATCTTAAAAGTCCAATAGTTAGATTTATTATATTCTCAGTCTGGCATTTTGTATGACATTATTCCTGACGCACCGCGAACATGACATGATCCCAAGTCATTTCTTAGACCACATGCCGATGGCATTGTGGGATCCGCAAGTACTCGACCAGTAGATTTGGTTACTAGTCAAATGCAAAAAATTTCGATTAACTTGTCTACTCCCGGATAAGTTCACACCTTATCCACTTCCACTCCATCGTCTGATGTACATACTATGCAATCAACAAACACATCGGATAACCAGCATCCTGGTGGTAAGAAGAAGGGGAGAAACAACCGTAAGGGTGTAGATAATGGGAACAATGGTATTAACTGCAATACCCCTCGAAAAGAGAGTGCCAACCCTCCTCGGGAAGGTGGAAATGATGCTGGGGACTGTAAACCTAGGTGTAAAGTGAAATTCCCTTGCAAGCTTTGTGGGGAAGATCACCTTACTCACTTGTGTCCTCGAATCGAAGAAGCATCGAAGCATCTAGAACAAAGGCCAGCTATGTTAAAATATCCCCTTCCTCATCATCAAAACATGGCTTCACATGCTCCCGCTACTGGTTATGGACCTAATGAGAATATAATGACTTCTTCTAGTACTAGTGGCTATGGATGCATGAATATGGTCCAATCAGAGGTTAGTGTTGCTAGTCATCAACACGATTATGGTGCACCACAACCAAATACGGGGAATGAGCCTCCTCCTCTGGATAACTCTTTGCATATCTAGAAGCCCTCTACTATACCGCGGATACCAAAAGGTGTTCTCAAGCACTCTACGCATAATCCCAATGCTTGAGCCACCCAGAACTACTCCATTGTAGAAGATTTGGGTCAAACTCTATGTGCCATGTCGGCTCTTGAATTTTTACAAGCATGTCCTTCTCAAAGGCATGCCCTTTTTGTGAAAATCCTCACAGCAGATCTAAGAGATGATGTATACCTCACAAGAGTAATTATGATTAAGCAGGAAAATAGAAGAGTGAACAATACAGTATAATGAGCAATAGAATAATATGGTATAGTAGAACTCAGATAGAAGCAATAATACTTCACACACACTAATTAATTAATCATAGTATGGACAAATAAATAGTACAATGCTAGAGAGGATTCGAATGCCTAAGGTGGCAATTCGAATTAGCCTCTCAGAGTGATCATAAGATCAATAGAGTGTCATCAGAGCACAACTAGGTGTCCTCATGATCATCGGAGCACAACTGGAAGTCTTCATCATCATCAATGGAGTCATCAATGCTCAAGTAATGGTAAACCATCACTCAAACTAACTCTGGTAGGTGTAACTGAGTGTAAATTGAAGACAACTGGACTTGTAGGTGAAGAAGGGCGAGTTACTCCCTAAAATCAAGGAAGAAGGGTGCATTAATCAACTGGAGGGCTAAAAATCAATAGTGAGAAGCTCCTAGGGGCTGGCTAACTTAGGGCTAGGTGCTGGACTAATGACTGGGATGCATGCAAACCCTAGAATGCATGGAAACCCTAAAAGTGCATGCATGACTGAAAATGTAAATGATCAAAATACTGGTGGGACTAGGATGGAGTATAGGAATATCCTAACATTTTGAGTGCTTTAGGATTTCAGGATGGGGCAAGTCCTGATGTTATCAAGTTTGATACTACTAACATCCAACCTCGCTTACCTTACCACATGGATTTTCAAATCCATGTTGAGTGCCTTCAGAATTTCGTCAGAAGAACGGTGGTTGACGAAGGTGATTTTGCGTCAATGATGTCTTTATCTTGTTGGAAAGCTCTTGGATTTCCTCCTCTATCCAAGTCTGTGACCATGCTCACTGCATTTGACGGCCGGTCGTTTAAGCTGGATTGATTATTCCCTCCCTTGTTGTCTGCTTGGGAGGGAAACGTGTGCCTATTGAAGTTGAGGTGGTTGATGTGCCCATCGACTACAACCTTCTCTTGGGTAGGAATTGGATGTATGCTATGAAATCTGTCACGTCCATTGTGTTCAGAGTTATTTGATTTCCACACGAAGGAAAGATTGTGACCATTGACCAGCTAGATTTCATTAGTCCTTCTTCCACAGCATCCATGGGATCAATGGTCCCCCAAGTTACAGATTCTCAGCCGACAACTAGGAACATGTGTGTTGGATTGTACCCCGCATTGATGGGATCTTATGATTTCCCATCACCCATTAATTTTATTGGAACCATTTCCGATAATGCATCTCCTCCATTGAATAATGTACCATTCCAGACTTCATATTTTGATGATCCATGGAGCTTACCATCCACAAATTCCATGTTTGGAGACATTGTGCATGTTGGGATGGCTATACCACTGTCTGTTGCTGAGCTTGCTTATCATGATATTCAACAAGCCATGGTAGAGTCGGATCTCTCCTCTTCTTGGACAGAAGAGGAAGATCCCGTTATGCTGTCTGTTTGGGCAGCCAACTCATCTTGTTCGCACGATTTCTTTGATGATACTTTACCTTCGAATGAAGCTATTATCGAGGCCATGTGTGGTAGTGAGAGACCTTGGGAGGACATGCATCATCGCTCTTATTTCCTTCCCAACCTTGATCTCGCTGAGGAAGAAGTGTTTAGGATGACTCTTTCCTAGATGGTTGGTCACCCTGTGGCTCTTTTGGGCTCACATGAGATTTACGTGGAGGGGAAAATGACCAATATTTCCCCGACTATACCAATCAACATATCTTGCACTCCCAGAAAGATTGAGAACGTTTACATCAGTGACGATTTCTCTTCTGAGTAAGTTGTCATTTACACCAACTTGTTTACAGAACTTCAGGAAGCTTTCACTTGGTCATATGAGGAGATGTCAGCAATAGACCCTAGTATTGTCGAACATGATATTAGAATGTATCCTCATGCTAAACCGATTCGACAATGTCCTCATGTCATTAACCCTAGGAAGGCAGCCGTTATCAATGCAAAGGCAGAGAAACTGCTCAAGGCTGGTTTTATATACCCCATTCCCCTTACCGAATGGGTGTCAAACCCTGTTCCTGTGGATAAGAAGGAGGAAACTATCCATGTATGCACTGATTTCAAAGACTTGAACCGTGCATGTCCGAAGGACAATTTCCCCAATCCATTCATTGATTAGATATTGGATGCTTGTGCGGGAAGTGAAATTTTTTCATTCATGGACGGCTTTTCAGGGTATAATGAGATTCAAATCAAACTCGAGGACCAACATAAAATGGATTTCATTTGTCCATGGGGTACATTTGCATACCAGAAAATGCCCTTCGGTCTTAAAAACGCCAAAGCTACGTTTCAACGTGCTATGACCTATGCCTTTCACGACCTTAAATGTATAATGGAGGTTTTCTTGGATGATCTTATTGGCCATTCTCGCAAGAGAGCGGACCACCCCAAGCATCTATTTTTTATTCTCGAACGATGTATTTGCTACAAGACTCGCTTGAATCCCAATAAATGCATCTTTGTTATAAGGACAGGTTGCCCTTTAGGTTCCATAGTTTCGAAAGAGTGTATCATAGTTGATCCTCTTAAATTTGAGGCAATGCTTCAGCTGCATCCTCCGTGCAACTTGTTTCAACTTCAGAGCCTGCAAGGGAGAGATACTTTTCTACGTCGCTTTGTAGTGAATTATGCTAGTCTTACCAGAGGTTTCACATGCTTATTAAAGAAATACACCCTATTTATCTTGGATGTGCAAGCCCAATAGTCTTTCGACACTCTTAAGAAAGCTTTGGTATCAGCCCCTTTTCTTAGTCCACCCGACTTTGCAAGAGATTTTATACTTTATGTGGTTGCATCTCAAGATACAATTGGCATGGTCTTAGTTCAGGTTGATGATGTGCTCGTGGAGCATGTGATCTATTACCTTAGTCAAAATATAGTAGACGCTGAGCTAAGATATACTCACATGGAAAAGCTGGCACTTGTGACTGTTCATGCAGTCCAACGGTTACGACACTATATCATGGTTAGGAAAACCACAGTCATAGCGCATATCAATCCATTTCAGTTCTTGCTGTCACGACATCTTATAGGGGGGAGGTACAATAAATGGATTGTGATCCTAGAGGAGTTTGATCTCGATTTTGCTTTGGTAAAGTTGGTCAAGTCCTTAGTTTTTGCTGAGCTTATGTCAGACCTTCCGCGACTTGATGAGGATGTTGTCCATGAAGATTCCTTTGTGGATGAACACTTATTTCTTATCTCTTCTGAGGATCCTTGGTATGGGGATATCATTGTATATCTCCAAACTTTGAAGTTTCCTTCGTACTATTCACGAGACGAGCGACGGCGTGTGAAACATCATGCCAAATATTATACCATCGTCAGCGACACTTTGTATCATTAAGGAAAGGATTCTATTCTCCATCATTGTTTGAATCACAAAGAAGCGGAGCGTGTGCTAAATGATTGCCATGTTGGGGCATGTGGCGGTCACTTATCTGGGCTTGCTACAGCCCAATGTATTAAGCGAGCTGGTTACTTTTGGCCTTCGATCTTTAAAGATTGTGTGAACACTATGAAGAGATGTCACCCTTCCCAGGTGTTTTCTCAGAATATACACTCTCATCTAGCGCCCTTTCATCCAGTCCTCACTGTCGATCCCTTCACTAAATGGAGGGTGGATTTCAAGGATTGCAAACCAGCTTCGGCTGGGGGGCATCACCATATCATAGTGGTAGTGGACTACCTTTCCAAATGGGATGAGGCCATGCCTACCATAAAAGCTGATGGTGCTACAGCAGCCCATTTCGTATTCAATCAAATTATTACTCAGTTCAGTATTCTGAAAGAGATTGTCACTAACCATGGCAGTCACTTTCAAAACAAAATGATGGAGGATTTGTCTCTCAAGCTTGGGTTTTGTCAAGAACACTGATCTTCTTACTACCCCCAAGCGAATGGTCAGGTTGAAGCAGTTAATAAGTCTTTAAATACCATTCTCCAATGTACCATCCAACAGAGCAAGAACAACTGGCATATTATGTTATATTTTGATTTGTGGGCATATCGAACCGTAGTCAAGATTGCCACCGGGTTCTCACCATTTCAACTGGTACATGGTGTGGAGTGGATTTTACCGATTGAATGCGAATTCCCTTCGTTAAAACTAGCTATAGAGCTCCTCCTTGATACATCGGGTATTGAGCAACATTTGATCCACCTTAAGCAGCTTGACGAGCAATGTCGAGATGCTGTTGTGGCTATAAATTCCAATAAACATCATGTCAAGTTTCAGTATGATAGGTCTGTCCATCCCCGTCAATATGCTGAAGGTGACTTGGTCCTCTTATATGACCAAGCTAAAGAACCCCTGGGGGTAGGCAAGTTTAACCCCATGTGGCACGGTCCTTACATCATGAGGCATGTCTTGGAAAAAGGATCCTATGAATTAGAATATCATGACGGGAACATCTTGAAGGAGCCTAGAAATGGGCTCTATCTCAAGCGGTATTACGCTTGAACTTCTAGTTCGAGCTAATACTTTTGTATACTATTGTATAGTTGCTTCTGTACATAGTTTATATTTCTTTTGGTTTTTGGTTCTGCTGATTCGCTTCTGTTTGATTGACAGATGCCAGTGGAATCTCCTATGTTCTTAGGGTTTGCAGATGGTGCTAGCCGTCATACATAGCAGATTGCTTCTGTTAGATGGGTTATTTATTCACCTAACCACCTAGTTGTGTCTTCAGGAGGTGCTTGTCTCGGTCCTACATTTAACAATGTGGCTGAGTACAATGATGTAATTGAGTACAGTGTTGTAATTGAGTACAGTACAGTACTTGTCTCAGTCCTACATCTAACAATGTGGCTTAGTACAGTACAGTCCTACTTTGGGATGCTATTTCACATGGTATCTAGTTTTTAGAAGTCCTCCTAGATTCACAACTAGTTGTGTCTCAGTTGAATGGTCAATACCGTGTGAGGGATCCTACTTTATTACGGAGATTCTTAAGGGTAAGAATCTTGGAACCACATTTTGTTTCCATTACATACATTCATGTTCCGAGAAGTTTTAATCATATATCTGATGCATATGCTAACTATGTCCTAGATTAACATTTGTCACATTCATAATGAAGCACACAAATAAACATACATTCATGCATTTGTACATACACATATAGTAAAACTGGAGAACCATAGTTTTTTATAAATAACATGTCCAAAATGGTAGTGTCATAATACAAAACTAGAGCTCGTAGCTCTCAAAAATATAGATATCGATACAAAAATTATAGGACTCGGAGATGTCTAAGCCCTATGAGGAGGCCTAGCTGCTGCCTCGGCAGGATGCGTCTGATAGTAATAATGTATTTTGTTAGCTATACGCTGCAGTAGTTGCACCCAGTTGCTCTGTAACCCCACAACATGGTGCTGCATATCCTCTGGTAGCTGTGCTATCTCTATTCCTGGTACCCTGTTGGTCATCCACGATAGGTTGACTGGAACAGTCTCTAGAGTACGCTCTGTTGCAGCACCCACTACTTCGTCACCCCTGCCCCGTCGACGATGTCTCAGGAAGCCCTGTGGTCTTACTAGACCCTTGTCTGTGAGAAAACAGTGAAATGTCAATACATGATACTACCCCCAAAAAGATTTTTTCATTTATATCTATAATAAAAAATCCCCAAAATATTAATACACCAAAAAACATAAAAAGAGTAACTCACCGATGTCTCCAAACACTACTCCTGGTGGAAGTGGCATGTCACGATCCTGACGAAATTCTATCCCTGCATAGGGGTAGTTGTCTATATCTATGACCTGTCGGTCCCACCAGTGAAAGAACTCATCTGTGTATGGTGATGCCTGTCGGCGACCACCCTGTCACATCAAGTGCTTTTCCCATCGGGTCATGGATGGGTCACAAAGACTATGAGGAGGGACTTCAACCATCGGACTAAGCCCCAGAACTCACTCAAAGAAGAAACTGCATAAGGTACTATCGTATCCAAAGTTTTTTGCCTCCCCACGCTTGCACTCTGTTAACTGGGTTTTCATGGACCCCAATAGCATTGTGCATGAGTCATATGCCATGGGCCACATGCACTATGAGGCATAGAACATCACCGACCTTGAAGCCTGGTGAAGAGATGTCGAACCTATAATCCGCACAAGGGTAGCGACTATAACCGTGTGCTCAGATCGACTATGGCTCTGATGGGAACCTGACTCCCCACTATCCGAGTGTTGGGAAAACAGTACCGTTCAATATAGTCAGGAATGGTGATCCCACCACCCACGGAATGAGATCAAAGGCTTTCCACTTCACCTCGATGGGACAAACCAGTAATGAAATAGATATCATCGACCTCCAAGGAAAACTTATTTTCCCATCCAAGTTGAAGTTTTGTGCATCTATGTCCCAGTAGTCTATCAAATGGAGGAGCAATAGGTTTTGGGCCCTCAAACCCCCTATGTTCCAAAATTTGAAAATCCCACATGCTTGTAAAGGTTGTTGTGTAGGAAAATCATTATGGATGGCCTCATCTGCTCCCTTTCTCTCCATTCTAGAACCATCCTGGAGGAAGAGAAACCAAAACTTTAGTCATGTTTATTTAAAAAACAAACTCCACGGCCGTACCCGTGAGCTAATTAGCTCACAAAGGCAGGTACGGGTACCCATGGTCAATGCATGCGTTGACTGTGGGTACCTTGCGCTACCCGCTACCCTTATGCTAGTAGCCCACAGGTACCGCTCTGACCAAATAGGGCTTGGCCATTTAAAAAATTGGACCAATCAAAATTCAAATAAAAACTACAAAATGAAAGGTATGGATGAGACAACTAACCTTCTCCAGACGGCTTGACAAACGGATGCCCATAGCTCCTAGAATCAACGACTGAAATTTGAGGTGAAAACTAACCAAAAACTCCAAGTTGGGTGAATAGTGAAAATGAATTGTAAATTGTAATTTTTTATTGCTATTTATAGTTTTGAAAACCCACTTGTCTATAGTTTTTGCCGTTTTAAGCTGTTTTGGACTAATATAATGTCTTGGAGTAGCATTTTTTACTAGATTTCTTCGGTGAGAGTGGTTTTTTATTGTTTCGCGCCTACGACAGGTATATTTCACATCTGGCATATAGGTTAGATGTCATTTTCAGATGCATTATGCATTTTAACTTTTGACCATTTTCATAAACCCTAGGTACGAACCCACTTCTTCATCGACATGGAACCTTCACACTATTATAGAAGTGTCGTTATCGGGCGGTAGGGCCTTTCCAAACATGGGTACCCTAGTTAGACCCCCTTTTTGCATTTTGGTTCCCATGCCATTGTTTGTGGTTAAGATCGAGAGTCCTTTGTAGTTCCGCCATGACTTTGCGATAAAGACTCATACTATACTTTGTCTTATGTTGGCCATCTCCCATCAGGACTTCCCCATTTATATCAATTTGTGATTGCATTGCATCATCCTGCTTGCTTCTTGAGCCTTGTGTTGGCTCCTGCTTACTCAATTATTAAGCGTGGTGCATGAGCATTTTCCTTGTCGATTCCTGCAGAGCTTCCATTTTCCTTTCACAAATTGATGACCTTTTGACCTTGAGGGAACACCCCCCCCCCCCCCCGAGTGTCCACATCCTGCACATGCTTCCTTGCATTGATCATAGGTATGTTCCACTGCTCACCATTTGACACTCATTCCCTCAATTGTTGTACTATAAGCAATTTTATTCTTTTTCAAGCTTTTCGAAATATGAAAAAGACCAAAAAAATCAAATATTTCAAAAAGCCAAATGGGATTATGGTTACTACTTCTAGTTGGCAGCTATTTTGTCGCCTTTGAACAGAGCATTCATTCTACTCCATACATTATGAGTCCAGACTATAGTTGGACCTTAGGAGTTGTACTTGTTTCTCAGTTTACTCCACTGATTGGTTAAGTTTCCAGTCACTATGGAGCCCTTTATCGATGCCTCCTGCATCGCACAGTCTATGTCAAGTCTATGCTGCCTAATTCTATCCATCTACTCATGCTCTTGTTCAAAGGAAGTCCTGAAACCAGATTCGGCCACTCCTCAGATCTCTTGACTATTGCATGTCGGCCATTCTTATTGATTCAGTCTGTTTCACCTGAGTTCTTCCAAATCTTTCAGTGTAGTTGGTACCTCGTGCTGGTGGATCAGGGATGCCTGAATTCCCTCCTTCCAGTGCATTTTGTTCCATCGACTTCAACCCATTTATTTCAGAATTTGAGACTTAGAGTTCGGTTGAGTACCTTGAGGCTTGTAGTCATTAGTGGTAGGTTCTCTTGCCATCGATAGTTTTTGGAATACATCAATGTCCCCTGATTGATGGATTCATCTTAGTGTTCGACTTCACCACATCTATTCGCACTTTGATGATTGTACTATGTGCCTTGATGCCCATTTTCATTATTGGTGGGTTATATCACGTCTGTTAACAGTATACATCATTGACCGGTAATCATACGATGTCACATCAGGTTCTACCTCAACACCTTTATTCACTTGATGGGACTTGCACCGCAGATGATTTGTGTAGAAGACCCCAGGCGATAGTGGCATTCAGTATGCTACTTATGATCGTGACTTTACATCTGAGATATCATCTCTTAGATATCAACAGTTTGTACCTCTAGTTTGCACCAATTGTTTCCTTTTCAGCAGGGAACCATATCTTACTGTAGAGAGATCATGGCTATGATCACTTATGACATGTATTCACTATGTACTTCCTTTTCATGGGCATTGTATCAGATTGTTGTATTGTACCGACATGTACTCAGAGATATTACTGTATTATGATGAGTGAGCTGCTCCTTCCACTTGTGTCTCCATCACTCCACTTCTAAGATTTATAATGTATTTTGGCCATCGTAGCACCAGTCTTTGACCTCACACATTAGGGGGCATCTGTTACAACATAATTTTCCACCTTGTGAGCATCAACATTCTTTGGCCTTCAGGATCCATTTCACTGACATAGATGTACTTTATGTCCTTCTAAACACACTATTTCCCTATTTTTCTTCCTGTACGCTAGTTGTTACATTTTAGCCAGCGTACCCGCAAGTTGTTCCACTATAGCCCACAGGTGTCAAGTAAAATGGTAAAAGTCACTAGAAAATTACTTTTTACTCCCAAAAAGCGGTCTTAGAGTGACCTTTGGCCCTCCATTTGCCCCGAAACGCCTCGATGTGTCCTTTCACTTACCTTTGGAAGGTTGTATATTGAGCTCTTATGGCATATGGAAGGGAGGAGAAAGAGAGAGCAAGATAACTCTAGTGGATTTTTTCCATATCTTAAGTCTACACTCATTGATCCTTGTTGTTGTGAACCTCTTATGTTCACCTTCCAAACTCCTTTCATAGTTTGAGTTTTCCATTCCATGGAGGATTGAAGTGGTGGAGGCACAAGTGGAGAGACCTAGTTCTTGGTTCAGATTGGTTGTCGACAAGAGGTCCTATCACATTGTACTTCTTGTTGTTTATTGATAGAAATACTCATATTCTCATCCATTAATGTTGTGAATGTTGTTTATATTACATTGGGTTGCATTTACTTATGATATCATGGACCATTGTTATTGATGATGTTAATGTCTTTCATATATTATATGCACTTGTTGTATATTGGTTGTCAAGACTAATTTGTAGGTTCAAGTGCACGAATTGAAAGCTTCAATGCAGATCTACATTGAACATACGGATCGAGGTTGGATATATTATCCATTATCTTAGCATTGTCATTTATATATCATAGTATTGATAATTGAGTTATTTTCTTATAGTCAGGTGTCTACTGTGGTCTACCCCAAGCCATAGGAATTTTTCTCCGTAACAAAAGGGTTTTGAACATTTTGAGCTTGGAGGTCTGGTTGGGGCTACAAATTGGTTAGAATGTCCTGGAAAAGACCAGATGGAGGTAGATGTATAGGATGAATCCACCTCCATGGTACCAAAATCCACTTCTCCACTAGCTAGCTCCTCCATCCTAGTCCCAGCGATTGAAGAAACTATACCCCTTTCCAGTGGCTCTGGGGAAACCAACAAGTTGGAAAAGATTGATGTCATGGATATAGATGACACAGAAAGAGCTTGCAAAAAGCAGAAAGTGCAAAAACCTGAGTAGCAGATTGTACAGGTATCAACGGGTCAATGCAAAAAGAAATAGGTTAAGATTAAACCCGATCAACAGATTGTACAGGTGTCAATGGGTCAAGGAAAAAAGAAAGAGGTTTAGATTAAGTTGCCTGCTTTCGAGGTCAAAGAATATGTATTCATCCAAACATCCACTGAACCTGCTTCACCCAACAAGAGTAGAGTAGAGCTACTGGGTGAGTACAAAGAGAGCACAGAAGAAGCCTCAAAGGATTCTAAGCTATATGAAGAGGTGAGGCAGATTTCAAATGAAGATGTGTCTTTGGTAGCTAGCAGGAGCTATGCCCAGAACACCTTGATCTTGACCTTGACTACCAAAAGCAAAGCCATTGAATTGAAAGTGATCTTGGAAGATATTCTTGTTCTTGATATGATCAACATGCACAAGGAGACTGGGGAGGTTATCTATGCCAAACTGCTAAAGGATTCCCTAGAACTGTCAAAATTGCAAGTCAGTAAGGGTAAGGTTCAAAATCAACTTAGACTAGAGAGAGTGGAGAACAAAGCCCACAAGACACAAATAAAAAAGCTACAAAATGCATTGTTGGCTATTGAAAGCCAAGAAGACAAGAAGGCTAGTATACAAAATATGTTGGATGAAAAATCCAACACCATTCAATCATTAAAAAAAGAAGCTAACAATCCCCTCCATACAGCTGGCAGGAGCTTCTGAATTGGCAGAGCTGGCGGAGAAGAGAGAAAAGCTACAAGAGGAACTAACAGACTGCAAAGCTAGGCTGTTGAAGTTTGAAGAGAAGGAGAAGTTGTGGCTGAGTGATATGGCTCTCATGGTGGAAAGTGAAAAGAAGTGGAAAGCTAAGTCTGAAGACCTTGAAAGGAAACTGCAAGAGAAGAGCAAAGAGTTGGACAACATGGCCATAGCCTCCTCCATAGAATCAGGTGATTTCTCCATTGTGTAGGCTATGCCACAGGCAAGCCTAAAAGGCTTAGAAGTGGAAAGGTTGCATAAGCAGAACATAGAGTTGAGGAGCAGAGTCTCAGAAGAAGAGAAGGAGGGAAAGGCTTGGGAGGCTAAGTACCTAGGGTTATAGGTGAAATATGATGAATTAATAAAGCAAGTTACATGTGAGACCTCCCTGCAGGAAGCAAAGCAAGTCATTTGGGATGACATTATTGCAAAGGCAGAGAAATTGAGGCCATATCTTGATTTCATTCTGGACAAAGAGGCTGTAATAAAGTTAGCCAGGAAGAGCATAACAATAGTCAAGGAAAAGTTGAACAAGAAGCCCATGGAGTGTGCAGAAAAGGCCATAGAATTTATGAATGGGCTGACAGAGGATGAGGTGAAAAAAACTAGCATAAAGGATAGAGTGTCTACTATTATTTGGGAAAAGAAGGTGGTGAATAAGTATCACCAGATGAACACAATTCAGGCAAGGATAGACATTTTAGCACATCAAGTAAAACTCTTAAAAGAAATGTTAGATCCATTATTCAAGAAGGGACTTCGTCTATGTTAGGATATTCCTATACTCCATCCTAGTCCTACTAGCACTTGCATTATTTTCATTCTTAGTCTTGCATGCATTTCTGCATGTAGCATGCATTTTGCATGCATTTCTGCATGCAATTGCATGCATCCCAGTCGTCAGTCCCAGGACCTAGCCCTCATGAGATACCACCGAGAGCTTCTTCCTGATCATTTTTTGCCCTCCTAGTGCCTAGTGTTCTCTCCTTTCACCTACTGCATGATAGAGGCGCACTTCTTCACCTACCAGTCCAGTTATGTTTAGTTAACTAAGTTCTCTCCCTGATTTTAGGCTAGACTCACTCTTAACTGACCTTATCACTCCGATGGACCTCCAGTGTGACTAGATATCCTATTCTGACTCCAGTTAGATCCATGAGAGCCCTACACTAAGCCTCCTTCACTAAATTAGTGCTTCCATATGCCAGTTACACCTACCACACTCAGTTAGACTCAGTTAGACTCCTGGTTGACTATTACTTGTGCATTGATGACTTCACTGATGATGAGTTGGACTCCTAGTTATGCCTTGATGACACTACACTGATTATGGATCTATCTATGCAGGCTAATTCGAATCACACCTAGTGTATTTGAATCATGAGCATTGTATATTTATTGTTTTACTATTCAGATGAATGTAACATGTGTAATTATTCTACCTCTATCTGAGCTCCTTTGGATCTTTGTTCTTATGCTCTATTCTTTTGCTGTTATTCCTAAATTATTCCATTGTGAGGTTTACATCATCTCTTTGGATCTGCTGTAAATATTTCTATATGGTATCAGAGCCATTTTAGAGTATATTCCACCTCCATTCTTGAGAGCTTTTTGCAGGTATTTCGATGTTCCAGTACTTGCATCAGCAATTTAATTTTTGCATTCATTCCAGCAGTCAAGATGAGCAATTCGAATTCTCCTTCCCCTCCTATAATTCTCACTCCCTTCAATTACTTCAAATGGAAGAGTAATATGAAATTACACTTGTGTACTAGACAACTAAATAGAATGGTATTTGAGAAAGATTCCATACCTCATACAGTTGTAGAGAGGACCAAGCATCTAAACAAAATGGATGAAGCCTTTGGATTCATATGTCTTCTTATGTCTGAAGATCTACTGTTTCATGTTGAAGGATTGAAGTTTCCAAATGAGTTATGGACAAAATTGGAGAGTCTCTTTGGCAAACAAGATGGGCTAAGAGGCCACATTCTTGAAAATGAATTGGTTTCCCTACAACCTAGCAATTTCGAGAGCATTCAAGAATTCTTCTCTAAATTTCAGAATTTGGTTTTATAGTGCAAGCATTGTGGCATCACTAAAAGTGATGAGCAATTGGTGCTCTCCATTTTGAGCAAACTTGGATCTCAATTTTCTATCTTTGTATCCACCTTCCATTCTAGACAAATGTCAATCCCTAGATGGAAGTTTCCCACCTTAGCAGTCTTTATTGAGGCTCTCATTCAAGAAGAGGACAGATTGATTCAAATGGGTGCCATCAAGGCCTCCAAAAGATCTAGCTCTTCTAGCTGGAGAAACAAGTGGGACGAATGTGAAAGGGAGGCAAAAAGACAAGGACAAGAATCCATCCAAATCCAAGTCAAGCCCATCAAAAGGATCCTCCAGAATGGACAAACACAATAGACCTGCATGTTCCTACTGCAAGAGAGGAAACCACCCTGAGAAAGCTTGCATGCACAAGAAAATAGACCTACTTACCAAGCTTCTTGAATAGAACAAAATTGCTATTCCACAAGATGCAAAGATGTATGATTCTGGAAGTGGATTTGATGGTCATGGGGATTGCCATGCATTGATGGTTGGTTTTTCAAAATCTAAAGCCCTCCTCATAGATTCTGGAACCTCCAATCACATGGTTTCCTCTGAAGAATCATTTTCTTCTTTAGATCTCATTGATGGGCCTACTATTCACATGGGATACAACTCTCATATTTCTGCCAAAGGATTGGGTACAGTACGTATGGAGCATGGACAATTCAAAGATGTTCTATTTGTTCCCTCCTTGACATCAAAATTGTTATCTGTATATCAGATGACTCACACTGGATCACCTAAAGAGGTGAATTTTGGTCCTGAAACAATTGAGATTATAGAGATCTCCACTGGGAAGACTATAGCAAAAGGGTTTGCAAATCGTGCCTCCAAGGCATATGAGTTCTCTCATTTTCTGCCCTTCTTTCTTCCTACTTCCTCATAATCTAATGAAGATTCGAGTGACTCTTCTTCTGATGAAGACATAGAACACGATCTTGATGTTGAGATCAAAGTTCAAGAAGTTTCAGATCCAGAACCAAGACATGTTCTCAATCCAAATTCAAGGCCTATATGGGATCACACAGTCCTTGAAACTACTGAGAACATAGTTGAGGATTCATCTGTTCGCAGAACTACCAGACTTCAGCATCATGCCAACCTTGCATTATGCCATCTACCTCTCCATGAGAGATACAACATGATGATGGGATTCTCTCTTCCATCACTTGGGAAGACTTCTCATGTTCCATTCACTCTAGTTGCAGAAAGAATTTTTGAGAGACTTGCTTCATCCAATACATCCTCTACACAGTGGAAGGCACATCAGAAGCCTAGATCCAGATCTAGCACCTGTTTTGGCATCCTACAGGGGATCAACTTGTCAAGTCTTTTGCAGAAGTTTTCACTGATGAAAGCTTCCTTCTTTTCTGCTTAGTATGATGGTTCTATGAGTTATTTACTGTTCTTTTGAGGGGGGGTATTTTTCCCATGAGGTTTTCCCCATTTCCTCAGTTTTTGGATAGTTCTTTATTTTTCTATCATTTATTTTGATTGTATGGGTGACCTTTGGTCCTAGTTACCAGGGCCCAAGATGGATTAAGGGGGGGTGTTAGGATATTCCTATACTCCATCCTAGTCCTACTAGCACTTGCATTATTTTCATTTTCAGCCTTGCATGCATTTCTGCATGCAGCATGCATTTTGCATGAGCCCCAGTCATCAGTCCCAGTACCTAGCCCTTAGTGAGCTAGCCTCGGGAGCTTCTTCCTAATTAGTTTTGGCCCTCCTAGTTCCTAGTGCATCCTCCTTTCACCTACTGCATGAGAGAGGCGCACTTCTTCACCTACCAGTCCAATTATGTTAAGTTAACTGAGTTCTCTCCCTGATTTTAGGATTGACTCACTCTTAACTGACCTTATCACTTCGATGGACCTCCAGTGTGATGAGATAGCCTATCCTAACTCTAGTTAGCTCCATGAGCACCCTCCATTGAGCCTCCTTCACTACATTAGTGCTTCCATGTGCCAGTTACACCTACCACACTCAGTTAAACTCAATTTGACTCCCGATTGACTATTACTTGTGCATTGATGACCTCACTGATGATGAGTTGGACTCCTAGTTATGCCTTGATGACACTCCACTGATTATGGATCTATCCATGCAAGCTAATTGGAATCACACCTAGTGTATTCGAATCCTGAGCATTGTATATTTATTGTTTTAATATTCAGATTAATGTAACATGTGTAATTATTCTGCCTCTATCTGAGCTCCTTTGGATCTATGTTCTTCTGCTCTATTCTTCTTCTATTATTCCTAAATTCTTTCATTGTGAGGTTTACATCATCTCTTTGGATCTACTGTAAGGATTTCTACACTCTATTTTGGGAGGAGGATAACACCATGAGGACACAGGAAGAACATCAGGGCAGGTTATCTACTTCATCATGTTCTCTTTCATGTTTGGATAAGTGTATATTGAGGCAGAATTCATATGATTATGCTCTGTTTCTTTGATTCTAAGCATCCACAAACCATTTTCTACTAAAGTTAATGCAAAATTCATTTACTAATTCTCTGTGTTGATGGACTGTTCTTATTTTCTTCCTTATCATTAGACAAACAACTCTTTGAATGTAAATGAGTAGCTACCCTGCATCAATTCTGAATTATTTGAAAAGAATTGACACTCCTCTGTTACGAGTAGCTATCTCTTTTGTTTGATTTATCAAATTTCTTTGATAAATGTCTAATTTCCTTCACTTCGTGTATTGAAACAATTATGTGTTGTCTTTGCAATTTATGAATATGTCTGATTTGTTGGTTCAGATTTTTGTTAACTCACTGTTTGGATGTTATTATATATTAGGTAAATTTATTCTAATGTTTATGTATTGAGTCATTGTAATTTTGTGCATAATTAATGAAATTCGGTCGGTTTCTCTTGGCCATGTTTTTAGGATAATTTGTCAAATTTCTATGAACTATGTTTTATGTTTCCAATTTAATGAATGCATCGATCTATAGGTTGTATTTCTATTAATTTATGATTCATGTGTTATTATGTGTTAAATGAATTTCTTCGTTTAACTCATTTTATCTATTTCTGCAACTGATAAATAGCCACACATTTATATTGATGCTAAATGGAAAAGCGCTCTTACACAACCAGTTTCTTGGATTTGCATTGGATAAAGATAAGTAATCGTATGCATTTGATTCTAATCCATTTTTATTTCACTCTTGTATGTTGTCATTGTGTAATTGAAAGATTTTTAATTATGTTGTGATTATGTAATTGAAAGGTGTTTTCCACTGTGCATGTGCAGGTTGATGTGGAGAAGCCATGTGGTCAGGAAGTCTGGCATGGAGGAGACACAAGGGTAGGATCATCGGCATGGAGGAGTTGCATGGGAAGAAGGTGTGACATGGATAGGCCACATGATATCCACACGTGCCAATGACCGTGAAGGATGGGAAAAGGTGGTTTCGCAAATGGAGGAAGGTTGTTTTCCTTACCGCCCTTCCAACTTGAAAAATCATGTGTTGCTTCCATGTGGAGAGCGGTTTCAGATTCCAAAACCACCCATCCCTTTATCCTAGCATGCATGTTGGGGATATGGAATGGACGTGGGACCATTGATCTTTTCAACCATTTAAAATGGTTTGTACGTTGGCATGGCGCTGACGACGCCAATGGTAAATGATGGATTGTATCACTAGCGTGAATAATCTTATCACGTTTATGATGGATTGTGTTTATGTGTCACGAGGCACAGATGATATCCTGCCACACTGTGATAATTAATATCATGAAATTTTTTGCATTGATACTATGATGATATCTCGCCCACCTCCTACATTGAAACTTGAAGTTCAAACTCTCTGTGTTTTCCAATTTGGAGCTCTGTTTTCTCTGAGGATCGAGGTTTTCTTTTGTTGAGGTGGAACCAAGAAAAGTGTTGGGCAGGTAGAGCAGTAAGATTGCTTTGAAGAATTGACTGCTAGTTTTTCAACTGGCAGGTATTTATATTAATCAAACCATAAATCTAAATCTGTAATAGAGAATGCTTATTCAACTTCCAGGCTAAAAATACATATCTCCAATGGTTGTCAAAAATCAATGCAATTAGAGTTTCAAGTTCACAGTAATTTAAAGTCGTTGAATGTTTTAGATTCTTCAAATTTCCTTCCACCCTTGTCTGTCTTCTTTAGATTTCTAGAATGTATTTCCTTCAATTCTGGGTAGTTATCTTCTTACAGTCCATTAATATGAATTCACATCGTTAAATTTGGAAAATCCCGCATTACTCATTACCTAGATAAATTAACGGAATTAACAAGTTTAATGTCGATTGTTGCCAACTTGCATACGTTTTCTATCTAGTGATGTAGCGTATTATTTTCATATATTCCATATTGTTTTCTGCAAATCCTCTACCATTTGGCTAGGTTTGTTGGAAAAAGATAATGACAAATGAACTCGGAAAATTGGAACATGTTTTTTCTTTTTAATATCATTTTGCATTTAATATTCACTATAGTATATTGATCTATGTAAACGTTATACTTTATTTGAAATATTTGAAATTGATAATGTATGTCTTAATTTATATAATATTGATTACATTTCTTTTATAAATATATATAATTTAAATATTTAATTGAATTGAATAAAATTAAGTAATCAAATAGCTTTAAACAATATTAACGTATAATTGTTTGCCAATACAGTATCTTGGCTAGAAAAGTCCCATGTATTGGGTAGTTGGACATGGTGTATGACACAAATTGTTGGATGCAATGAGAACACATGTGAGTCTTGCATATGATACCAACGCATTTAGTTTATGAGATAAAGCTGATAAAAATGTTCTTAAAATCAAGTGAATTTTAGCAGAAAATTGTTGAAAATTGGTGAATACCTTTGTTTGTCTAAATTTGCAGGTTGATAATGAAGAAAAGAAAATAGTCCATTAATATCGGGCATTGGTCATAAATGAATCCAATATTAATTTTAGCAGAAAATTGGTGAATACTTAGATGTAGTAAACCAGAGCTAAAACATATGAATTCTGATTTAATATTACTTTCATCCAAGCATGAAGAATAACACAATGGAAAATATTTACTGGAAATAACAATTAATAGAGAAAGGAAGGAAATTTACAGATTGTCATTACTAGAAATAACAATTAACAGAGAAAGGAAGGAAATTTACAGACTGTCATTAATGAATAGTTTGGTCATCAGTGGTACAATTATATTCAACACATTCCAAGCAAGACATGAAAGCCTTCCCAGACACACCATAATGCTAATTAAAATTTAAGCAGGATACCATGGGGAAAAGGAATTTAATAGTGACAATAATGCAGATAGTGATGCCATTAGTTGGAATGATTCTGACTATGATTAACCAGACATAAACATTCTTTCTTTTTTTCCTTTAAAAAAAAAATAGAAACAATATACTTTTGGGTCTGCTCTTGAACCCGAGAATGAGGTGAATGATATAGTAGCTTCTATTTCACCGAGTGTAGCACAAATCAATTTTGGAATAATCAAAGCCACATGGCACAATCTTAGCATTCCACGTGTCACCCGGGAGACTAGATTTTGACATTTGAACGACAAAATCTACAGGCGTTTTGCTACAAAGAGTTTTTTGTCAAGTCGAAATTTTGTCAGAGAAAGCAAGGTCGCTCTTTTGTCAGGTTGTTCCATTTCGGGGTGTTGGAAGTAGATGCTGAGGAGAAAGAGAGTCATCTCCTTCCTCCAAGGATGATTTTTTCAGAGTGGTTAAAGTAGATATCGACACTCTAAACACATATTAGATAGGAACATTGATTTGCACATTTTTTTTGGAAAGTGGAAATATCCATAGAGAAAGATCGACCGCTCTTTCTCCAAGTTCTATTTTTACAATTACCTCGTAAAAGAACGGGCAGACGATCCTTCTTCTTCCAAAATTCTTTTCATTATAGCTTGAGACTGCAAGAAGGGTCGGTTGATCCTTATTCGTCTTCGCCATTCTGGATATCGTTCAATTTCTAGATAAAGGTTTTCACAATTATCTACTAAACGAAGGGGCATCTAATCCTTCTTATTAGAAAATAGAAGTCCGGGAAAACAATTTTATATGTTATAGCTTAGTTGTGCTCAGTATTATTTCGGTGTTCACCATTTTATATATAGATGAATTGACATACTAGCCTTCATAGGTTGAATAATTTTACAATTCCCTCATAAATGAAGGGGCGGCCGACCCTTCTTCTGCCAAATATTGTATTCATAATAGTTCTAGAATGCAAGAAGGGTCGGTCGATCCTTCTTTCTTTTTCCATTCTAGATATAGGTGAATTGACGGATATAGTTGTTCACAATTATATCCTGAACGAAGGGGAGGCCGATCCTTCTCTTTGGAAAATGGAAGTCGGGACAAACATTTTTATATGTTAGAACTTAGATGATGTCCAGGTCCCTACGATTTACAGCGGAAGTCGGAAGTCAGGAATTTTTGACATAGCCTTCGTAGATTAAATATATTTAAATTTATATCATAAATGAAGGGTCGACCGACCCTTGTTGGGCTCAATATTCTTCCCTTGTTCACAATTTTGGAAATACATGTATTGATGCCTAGCATTCATAGGTTGAAATTTTTAATATTCTGTCATAAATGAATGGGCGGGAGACGCTTCTTCTACCCAGTATTATTTTGGTAATATTTCTAGACTACAAGAAGGGTCATTTAATCCTTCTTGTGTTCGCTTCTTCTACAAGAAGGGGCGGCCGATCCTTCCATTCGAAAAATTGGAAGTCTGGACAGACATTTTTTTTATATATTATAACTTATGTTATATCTTTGTTTAAAATAATTATGATTTTTAATGTGCTCCTGTTATTTTATATTTCATAAAATGCTTCTGAACTGGATTTTGGTTCTGAACAATGTGTCCTGTTATTTTATATTTCAGATATCGTTTATGAAATGGATTTTGGTACTCAACAATGTGTGGACCTACTTTTGAATGGATTGAAAGTTGCTGAGGTAATCTCTTTTCCAGAAAGAAAATTTTTGCATAATATCAACATCAATAATGGATGTATCATTGTAAATGTTACCAAGACTTTAAATGCAAATATTCCATTGCCCTATCGATGAGAAGGTGCAGATACATTGACAAAGGCTGTTGATGGTTATATTCAATGCCCCGTATCTAAGATCGTTAACCGGATTGGGTCTGCTCTTGGTGCGAATGAGGTGAATGCTATACCAACTTCTACTTCAACGAGTGTAGCACATATCATAACAACTGAGAATAAATATTCTTTTATTATGAGAAAAGTTAAGTTGTTACATAAGTGTTCAGAAAGAAAGGATTTCATTTCCATAGGTTTTGGAACAAATGTGAGTGGGACTGATTTTGTTGGGGGAACATTTTTGGGTGACTTCTCCTTTGGTATTCTGGTGGATGAAGTGGTGTTTTCTTGTATGGCATGTTTTCTAGGGTTGAGCAGTGGAATTTTTGTTGTATGGAAGATTAAAAGAATCATTGATTTTATTACATAAACATTGCTTTCTATTGCAAGCAATTTCAACAATAATCAATCTAAATCTACTTTGTGGGACATAAAGTTAATTTGATACATCAATGTTCTTTAAAGCCACAGTATGTTGCTTGGGGAATAGTGTCAACTGTTTTTGAGGGAGACATTGTAAAATTCAAGCATTAGATGCTGGTGAGTTTGGTATTTTAGTTCATAAAGTCTTCTGCAATTGCAAAGATTGCGTTGTATTTGAAGGCTCCCTTAAAATATGGCCTGCAAACAATTTGCTTGACCTCGATGATGTTCCTTTGGATGTTATACTAAAAAAGAAACCAGACGAAGATATGGTCAAGTTTTGGAATGTGTTTGAAGAATGTCCTTTACAGATGGTCCTTCCAAGTACTCCCCATTGTGAATATACAGATGTTAAAGGTAATGCAACAATTCCATACAATTCCGTAATAAGGCAAGCTGAACTAAAATTTCCGAAAGAAATTCAAGATTAGTACCTTACAGGCCTGCAATAAATCAGGGTGCATTCCTTTCAAACATTGGCACTGAACATTGTTGCTCAAATTTTTCTGTATCAAAAATTCTAGTTGGATCGATAGTTTATTGTCAGAAGAAATTTGATAGTATAAATGGAAATTAAAAAAGACAGTATGTTATAAATTCTATGGGATCAAATGCTCCCGTGGCCAAAGAAGGAGATGACAGAAAAATAATCTTGTTCTTTAATGGTGATGTGAGAGTTGTGCACGGTAACAACTTTCATCTCCTTCTTTGGCCACGGGAGCATTTGATCCCATAGAATGTTCTTTAATGGTGATGTGAGAGTTGTGCACGGTAACAATGGTTTGGAAAAATCTATGGCGAACAATATTGCACTAATAGCTACTATTAATAAAATTGTAGTAGAGAATTCAAACAAATCTACACATCTTACATGATTAATCAGTGGAGATGGAACAACGACAACCTTTAAATTATTGCCCGCTAATATGTCCCATGGTTTGCTGCGAAAAATGGCTAATGAAGAAATCAAAAGAATGGGTTTGCCTCCAGTATCACAATCCTCCTTTAGCAAGGTGATGAGAAAATATTTTCCAGATGTTAAAATTTCTAAATCAAACTCCTTTGCAAGGTGTAATGAGTGCATTACAATACATGATAGGCTTAAGGGGACCATTGATCCAGCTGAGGTGTAAAAGTTGCAATCGAATCAAGCAGCTCATAATAAATACATCGTAAGTTTTCACCAACTCTATTATTCGCACAGGTCAGCTTCACAGAAAAATCCGAAGACTTATCTCAGTATTGTTCATGACAAAATGGATAAGTCAAAGACTTGCATTCCAAGGATGGGTAAGAAGGAAAAATATTTTAGTAATGTTATGAATCTTCCCATATCATTGACTGGAATGTTGACTCATGGGCACAAGACTGGGGGTTTTGGTCATTTCAAGCTCTCATTTTTAGAGATGGGATCAAATTTCACTATGACATCACTGGCTAAATGCTTGAAGTGTCTTGAAGATCCAATGGATGATAAATATGGTGATTTTCTCTACAAAGGTAGAACATCTAAGCACCAATTGCATGCTGCGCTATTGCAATCAGACTCATATGAAAAGTGTTTGATATACATACAAGATGTAATGCAAGATGATGTAATGTGTGTTGATGGTACTAATCAATGCATGCCAAATAGAAAACTACCACCCATATTGCTGTTGCAAATGGATAATTATTCAAGAGATAACAAAAATCGCTTTGTATTTGCATTTTTATCTCTTTTAACATCAAGGAGAGTGTTTGAGATAGTTGAAGTTGGATTCCTCCTGGTCGGACACAACCATGAAGACATAGATGGAACTTATGACAGGTTATCAGCAAAGCTAATGCGCAAGAATATATTTTCACTCTCGAAAACTACGGATATGTATAAAACATGTGAATATCAAAATTCCTTTGTCCTTATCTAATTGATGAACTTTACGATTTTAAGAGTTTTGTGAAACCCCACCTTTTGGATGGAAATGCCAAAATCATCGATATCAATAAATGCCAATTTTTTAAATTTCAGCTCATAGATGACATTCCAGTCATGCAATGGAAGGCATCACTTCGGGATGAAGCTTGGTCATCTCCTATTCATATTTGGCAGTAATTGCCAGATGGTAGCGCAGACTTGCCGGTGGGACAACCTAGGTTATTAAATCTGCAATCAAAAAGTCCTTTGGACATTGATGAAATAAAAAAAGGAATAGAAACATGTATTTCATTCTGGAATCAAGGGATTGAGAAGGGAGGTGGAAAAATTTGGTATCCCAAGTTAAATTATTGGGAGGCTATATATAAATATTTGGACAATCCTTTTGAGAGTGTTGATCAGTCATCAACTAACTTTTGGCCATCGACAAGCCATGATATTCGTAGTAGTGAACCTACAAGATTTGAACATGAAATTATGGATGCCTATTTGAAGGAAAATATTCCTTCTTTTCAGGATTGCTATGTTGCAACACTATGCAACAAGCCTAGAGATGATTTCATTCCAAGAGTGGATGCTGTAAAGGGCCAAATGGTCATTCTGCAATCACCAGAGCCATATTGTGCAATCTGGTTGGGTAAGGCAACTGGTTATATTTATTAGGATTCAAATGCTAGTATTGTTGGGTCTTACAAAGTAGAAGTGCAATGGTGGAAGCCAACATGAGCATCAAAGGATCTGAAGGTCTTGTACAAAAACTACTTAGATAGAAAAAAACAATGAGTTGTTGGTGCAAAAGAAAATATGATGATCGATGTAAATAGTATTATATGGGCATGGTCACCAAGGCAAGGATGGACATGTGAAAAAATTGGCATAAACGAAAAGGGCCTTGCAGCAGTCAAGGCACAACGAGAAAATATGGGGCATAGTGTTCAGAGTGGGATGGATGTTCTCAAGGTTTGATAGTAGACAAAATTGGTTTCTAAATTTCTCTATGTGGCAGTTTTAAGCAACAAAATTGTTGTGTTTCTAAATTTCCACATGGTCAACAAAAAGTTGTATTTTTTCATTTACATTAAAGTTTTAGAAAACCAAAAGTTGTATTTTTTCATTTTCATTAAAGTTTTAGATACAATTTATAACCAACCCTCTTAATAGCCCTTGGGATTGATAATGGATGGTTATTTGTTACAAAATTGGATTTGTGATAAGTGTCATCATTTGCGCACTAACTATCGTTAAGTGTTGTAATTAACACCTTAATTACTAGTTAATGGTCCTTTAGAAGTGGTTTATCCGCTGCACTTAAAATCAAGTAATTATCCTTGGAGTAACTACCTAAATACTAAAATATGATATGCTATACTCAAAGTGCCAAATTTAGCAATGCTCATAGGAGAAAATATTCTATACAAGCCAATATTATAATTAAACTATATTTATAATACTCAATGTGCCAAATCAAATATGCCATGTGTCACAGTATGATCGTTCCACGTGGAACCCTGGGATACTAGATACCAACATTTAAACAACAAAATTTATAGACGTTTTGCTTCAATACTTTGCTAGCAAGTGGAAATATTCTCAGAGAAAGAGTGGCTACTCTTTCTCCAAGGTGTTCTATTATTACGATTCCCTTGTAAATGAAGGGTCGGCCGACCCTTCTTATTCCCAATATTCTTTTCGGAATAGTTTGACACTGCAAGAAGGTCCGGTTGATCCTTCTTGTGTTCTCTATTATGGATATAGCGGGATTATTGGATAAAGGTTATCACAATTAACTACGAAAAGAAGGGGCGGTCGATCCTTCTTTTCAGAAAACGAAAGTCAGAAGAAACCATTTTTATATGTTAAAACTTCCAAGGTGTTCTATTTTTAAAATTGCCTCATAATTGAAAGGTCGGCTGACCCTTTGTATTCCCAAAATTATTTTCATAATAGTTCGACTCTGCAAGAAGGGTCGGTCGATCCTTCTTGTGTTCTCCATTATGTATATAGTTGAATTGCCGGATAAATGCTTTCACAATTAATAGCGAAAAGAACGGGTGACTGATCCTTCTTGTCGAAAAACAGAAGTCGGGAGAAACGATTTCTATATGTTATAACTTAGCCGATTGACTGGATATTCACACAATGATTGAATATTTTAGACATTCGACTTTTCACTTTAAAATTTTGAACATTTAAAAATGAAAATTGCACTTTTCAAATAAAAAATTGCATTTTTTTATTTGAAATTCAGACTTTTAAAATCAAAATTTGCATTTTTTGATTTAAAATTCAAACATTTCAAATCACAATTTACATTTTTTGATTTGAAATTCACGCTTTTAAGGTTCATAAGTAGTTAAGAAACACACTATTCGAATAGAAAAACACACTTTTCAAACCCAATATGGCCCCTTTCAGAACTTGATTTTGCACTTTAGAAAGGTTGATATTGCACTTTCAAAGTTAGGTTGATGTTGACACTTTCCTTTGAAATTTTCTTGCATTTTTGAGTGTTTTTGTGGGTTGCGGAAGTCACTGAGTGTTTCCAAAAGTCAGGTTCTTTCCGCAACCCGCAACCTGTAATCCACAATGCGGATTGCAGAATCTTGGTTTTCTTTTTTGAAACATTTTCTTTCTACAACCCGCAATCCGCAATGAGGATTGTGGATACAAAAATATTCTTCAATAATTGTGGTCTTTTACATCCACAACCCGCAAACTGCAATTGTGGATTGCTGGAAGAGTCTTAAAATAGTTTTTCACTTTGCATTTCTTCAAGCCGCAACCCGCAATTGCGGATTGCGGAAAGAATGTATATATTTATGAAATAAAATCCCACAACCCTTATTTTTCTTCCTGCATGTTTTCATTTTAATCATCGATTTGTCTTGATCGTGCAGATGAGATTACACTGGGTGATTTAAATGAAGTTTAGCTTTTCTTTTTAGCTTATAGGTGTTAGCACTAGCGTTGTCCTAGATGAAAATGGGAGGTTCAATTTCTAAAAAGAATGGAGAAAGCCTTGGTGGTCTGAGAAAAATAGAATCACCTGTGTAGGTATTCATGGCCTCAAGGGTGAAATGATCAAATCTCAAGCCTCAAACTTTGTAAGGATAATTCAATTGCAGAGTTCTGCCTCCAGTTACATATCTGCGAAAATGAACAATCTAGATCAACGGTGGTGAAGATCTACACTCATGAGCATGCTTCACGAAAAAAGGGTGAATTGATTTAGAGTTAACAAATTTTTGGATCCGCAAACTTTTGGTAGAGGCCCGCGGGTTTGGACGATGCATGTTTGACGAGGCCGAGATCTATGGTCGAGGTTTTGTTTGCGGATCTAATTTGCACGAAACATCAACGCAAGCTAAATCTACGAAGTGTTAAATTTTGAGCATTGATTCACAATACTCTAGGATCTTCACTGAGAGAATAACATATACAGTATATCAATGCATAACAATCACAATAAGCATCACAAGCATCACAAGAATCAAAAGCATGAGAGACAAGAGACACAGAGTTTCTGTCGGGAAAACCCTAAGGTGAAAAACCCCACAACTTCCTCAGAGATAGAGAGAGCAATGGCTCAACCAAAGTACAACCAAAATACACTTGAGATAGTCTCCTAGAAGCAGATGATTCTCCTCCTCACTAGTGCGCCACTTTCTGAAAGAGAGAGATATGACTTTCTGAATGATCTAAATAGAGATCTCCTGATCTCTATTTATACTAACATATTTTCCCAGTGACCTTATGGGGCCAACTTGTCTAGCTAGGTACATCCACAATATAATATATATTTCAGGGCCGACCCCACACATGGTGGTCTAATAACCCATCAGCAAGTACACACACTTGCGACACTTGTCAATCCACATGACGACACTTCCTTATAGAGGAATAACACGTATCTAATAAGGGTAAAATAAATATATATGAAATACATAGATGAAATACATTCTGAAGTTACATATACATCAACACTCCCTCTTAACTAGGAAGGTATTTCTCGACACAGATCTGTTAGACAAGTCTTCTTCTCGGGATCATCGTCATCATCATCGTCACTGCTGCTACTATCTCAACCAATCTCTGACTCTACTCATCATACGAAGTTCTACAGAGCCAGTCCTTTTTCATATTGGATGTAGGCCCACCACCTGCAGGTCTTCATCATCACTATCCATACTGTGGAAATCTCAGGACTTATTATGTGCGTCACAAAACCTTAAAAGAGTCTCTTGACTAGTGTTAGGAACCCATGTCTTTACTTTGTTAGTATGTTGTTGTTGGACGCATATGCTTTGTAAATCGTCCTGTAGTAATTGTTGATCAATAGTTTGTGTTATTGTTGTTGGCGCATATGCTTTGTAAGTCGCCCGTAGTATTGTCGATCCATATTTTGAAGCGGCCCATGGTTTTGACCCATAGTATTGGCGCCTAGACTTAGTATATAAGTGTGTGTTGAGTCCTATGAAGGACTGTGAATTTATTTGTATTGAGCTTGCTCATAAGAGGTTGACCCCTCGAAGTGGCCCATGATCAATATAAAAGTGATTCTAAGTTCTGTCATTTCTGCTATTTCACATATTCGTATTAACTAATTGTTGGAGGTGCATCAAATTTGGTATCAGAGCACATTCTTGGGCTCTCTAGGTAAAATTTCTGCCAAATTTTTTTTTTCGCATCTGTTGCAGGTTTGGATTTGGGAATAATCCCTATCCGCTTAACTGTGGGAAGTACTTGGGAATAAGCCCTAAAAATCATTGTGAGGAGTACCACAGGAACCCCGAAGTAGTTGGCCCATTGAGAGGACTTGCCAGCGAAAAGGGCAACGACCCCTACCTGATTGACTAGTTCCCACCCGTGAGGTAAACCAAGAGTTGTCGTTTGTGGCAAAGCCGTTATCAATTTTACCTAAGTCATGGAGTGAGTGGTACTGCCCCAATACGCAAGCCGTCAGACAGCATTGGTGGCCAAGTGAAACCCCTGAACTGTTAGGAAGCCGCACATACCTGGGGTCCATATCTACTTTCAGCTGAACTATTGTCGATCACTACTGTGCCGTTTCAGCTCCATTTTGCAAGCCGTTCCAGATCCAACCATTTTCAATACATTCGGCGCTGTTCCAGATTCCTTCGGAGCCGTAGCCGCTCCAGTCTAAGAGAGAAAAAAAAAGGCGCGCTGTTTTCACCCGTGCATGAGCAAAAACCATGGAAGAAGCACTTGCAACCATCGAAGCCAAACTCTAGGATTTGGATGAAAAATTTCTCAACCTCCATCTTGAACATTCAGCTATGAACAACAAACAGCAGTCCGAGTCTTCATCAAACAATGGGTTCTCTTCTTCCAGCAATTTTCGTTGTCCGAAGCTTGATTTTTCGCGCTTCAATGGTACTAATCCAACTGGATGGATATATCATGCAGAATAGTATTTCAGTCTGCATAATACTTTTGATGTCAACAAAGTTCTGCTGGCATCCTTTCACTTGGAACAGGAAGCTCTTCAATGGTACCGTTGGTACATCAAGGCTCATCCAGAGCCCAAATGGTTAGACTTTTGCCAGCTCCTTTTGCAACGATTTGGTCTTAGTGCTTTTGATGACTTCACCGGAGCCCTCACTAAACTTCACCAAGTTGGCAGTGTGAGAGAGTATGAAACCGAATTTTTCAACCTAGCCAACCACACCAAAGGATTATCTGATGACTTTTACCAGAGTTGTTTTATCAGTGGTCTAAAGGATGCCATCCGCTCGGAGGTCAAAATGTTCTGTCCCACCACAATGATGGAAGCCCTAGGGTTGGCTAAGTTGGCAGAAGACAAGATTGCATCCCAACAACGCTCCAAGCCCACTTTTGTTCCCTTCCGAAATATGGGTTCTCAGCGACCACCTATACCGCAGGCTCCTCAACCGACTCCTATCAAGCGTTTGTCTGAAACAGAGGTGCAAGCACGCAGAGAAAATGGGATTTTCTATAATTGTGATGAGAAATTCACTCGGGGACATATATGTGTTCAGCAAAAGCTCTATTTCTTGGATGTGGAGTCTTCACCTGCCTCTGAAATTGGTGACAAAGATCCAGAAACACTGGATGCTCCGATCGACATTCAGGAACCGCCTATTGACCCTCCGTCTCAGGATGACCAGCCACAGATATCTCTCCATGCTTTAGCTGGAATCACCACCCCCCAAACAATGCGGGTCAGGGGTCACTTTAAGAAGCTTCCTCTTACAATACTCATTCATTCTGGTAGCACCCATAATTTCATTGACCCTCAGATCGCCAAACAAGCTGATTGTTTTATCCATCCTTGCTCCAACTTTGAAGTCATGGTTGCTAATGGGGGCACCTTACCTTGCAAAGGGAAGTGTCAAAATGTGCGAATATCTATGGGAGATTATACCTTGCGCTCTGACATGTTTGCCTTGCCCTTAGGCGGATGTGATGTGGTTTTGGGTGCTCAATGGCTACGCACACTTGGCCCTATCTTATGGGATTTTGCTGAACTTTGGATGCAGTTTTCCCTCAATGGACAAAAACACACATTGACAGGATTACAAACAGGTTCTCTCAGCATCATCAGTTCACATCGCATGGAAAAAATCCTCAAGAAGAATTCACATGGTGTCATCGCTCAGATCCATTCCATTCGGATGCAGCCATCAACAGTCTCCACTACACCTTTGGATCTACAACAAATTCTGGATCGATATACAAGTGTCTTTGCTAAACCAGTGGGATTGCCACCTTCTAGGGCAGAATACCATCGTATCCAGCTCCTTCCTGGCAGAGTTCATCCCAACATTAGGCCCTATCGCTACCCATTTCACCAAAAAACAGAGATTGAAATGCTCGTTCGGGACTTATTGAAGCAAGGTATTATTCACCCAAGCACTAGTTCCTTTTCTTCTCCAGTTATTCTTATCCGCAAAAAAGATGGGTCATGGCACCTCTGCATTGACTTCCGAGCACTTAATCATCTCACCATCAAGGATAAGTTTCCAATTCCTGTTGTTGATGAGCTTCTTGATGAGCTTCATGGGCTCACGTTTTCTCCATGTTGGATCTTCGTTTTGGGTATCATCAAATTCAGGTTCATGAGGATGATATCCCTAAAACAGCTTTCTGCACACATGATGGCCATTATGAGTTTTTGGTCATGCACTTTGGCCTCACTAATGCTCCTTCCACATTCCAGGCCTTAATGAATAAAATATTTCAACCCTACTTGCAGAAATTCATTCTGGTATTCTTTGATGATATCCTCATCTACAGTAAAACATGGGATGAACATCTCCAGCATCTGGATCTTGTCATGCAACTTTTCTCTTACCATCATCTCCATGCCAAGCAGTCTAAATGTGTTTTTGGGTAGAAGGAAGTTGAGTATCTCGAGCACATTATCTCAGCACAAGGGGTTCACGTGGATCCTGCCAAAATCGATGCCATGAACAATTGGCCGCATCCTCAGACACTCAAGAGCCTTCGTAGTTTTTTGGGGTTGACTGGCTACTAACGCAAGTTTGTCAAGGATTATGGGAAGATTTTAGCTCCATTAACTGCTCTATTGAAAAAGGATGCTTTTACATGGACACCTGCTGCTCAGTGTGCATTTGAAAAACTAAAACAAGCTATGTGTACTACACCTGCGCTAGCTATGCCTGATTTTTGGAAGCCCTTCACTATTGAGAGTGATGCTTGTGGCAATGGACTTGGTGTTGTTCTCCTTCAAGATGAACACCCCATTGCGTTCACCAGCAAATCCCTTTTAGGTAAGAATTTAGCTGCCTCTACCTATGAGAAGGAAATGATGGCTATTTTGCATGCAGTACAGAAGTGGCACCCATACCTATTAGGGAATCATTTCTGCATCAAGACTGATCACCAGAGTCTGAAATATTTCTTGGACCAGCATGTCTCTTCCCCGGCACAACAGAAATGGGTTAGCAAACTCATGGGTTATGACTATGAGATCACTTACAAGAAGGGTAAAGACAATATTGTGGTAGATACTCTTTCTTGCACATTTGATGCCCAAGGTTCTCTTTCAGCTATTTCTATGGCTGTTCCAAATTGGTTGCAATCTGTTCAACAGGGTTATGTCAATGACTCTTCCTTATCTCAAATCATCCAATGCTTGACCAACAACCCTTCTGCTGTACCACATTACTCTTGGGATGGTGCTTCTCTGCGACACAAGGGTCGTCTGGTGCTTCCTCAGAGCACAGATCTTCAACAGGCTGTCTTCTATGAACTCCATGCTTCTCCATCGGCAGGGCACTCTGGGTTCCTCAAAATGTATGAACGAGCACGGCGTAACTTCTTTTGGCAAGGCATGAAAAGGACAATTCAACAGATGGTGGCTGAATGTGATACCTGCCAATGCAATAAGGGTGAAACAACACTCCTTCCAGGATTGATTGAACCCTTTCCCATACCTACACAGATTTGGACAGATATTTCTATGGATTTCATTGAAGGGCTCCCTAAATCTGGCGGGAAGACAGTGATTCTTGTTGTGGTTGATTGCCTCTCCAAATATAGTCATTTTTGTGCTCTCAGCCACCCCTATACAGCCTCCTCCGTCGCTCAAATTTTCCTGGACCAGATCTTTCGTCTTCATGGCATCCCTTTTTCCATTGTCTCGGATCGTGATGCGACTTTCACCAGTCATTTTTTCACAGAACTATTTCGCCACACTGGCACCAAACTAAAGATGAGTTCAGGGTATCACCCACAAACAGATGGTCAGACTGAAATTATCAATAAATGCTTGGAAACTTATCTTTGTTGCTTCACCTCGGAACAACAACATCAGTGGGCAAAGTGGCTTCCTCTTGCTGAATGGTGGTACAATACCTCTTACCACACCACCTCTAAAATGACCCCATATGAAGCAGTCTATGGTCAGGAACCTCCAGCTCTTCTTCCATACACCCCCACCAGTTCACCAGTTCAGGAAGTTGACATGGTCCTTCAAAACCACGATCAGATTCTTCCCATTTTGCGGGAAACTATTCACATGGCACGAAATAGCATGAAGCAACAAGATGATCAACACCGTTTTGAGCGCACTTTTCAAGTCGACGATATGGTTTTTCTTCGTCTCCAGCTGTACAAACAATCCTCCTTGAAACTCAAAGGGCGTCATAAGCTCGCTCCAAAGTTCTATGGGCCATATCGGATTCTTCAAAAGATTGGGTCCATTGCTTATAAATTGGAACTTCCTCCTTCTTCCCGCATTCATCCAGTCTTTCATGTCTCTTGTCTGAAGAAAGTTCTTGGCACCAACATCAGTGGACAAACGATTTTACCCGAACTGGATAATGAAGGATCCATCCTTTTGGAGCCAAAGGCCATCCTCAATCGGCGCACACATCAGCTTCACTCTCGCTCTATCATAGAGGTCTTAATTCAGTGGCACTGCATGCAACCATAGGATGCTACATGGGAACCACTCCTTCAAATTCAACAACAATTTCCACATCTAAAGCTTTGAGGACAAAGCTTTTTTTAAGGGGGAGGGGATGTTAGGAACCCATGTCTTTAATTTGTTAGTATGTTGTTGTTGGATGCATATGCTTTGTAAGTCGTCCCATAGTAATTGTTGATCAATAGTTTGTGTTATTGTTGTTGGCGCATATGGTTTGTAAGTCGCCCATAGTATTGTTTATCCATAGTTTGTAGCAGCCCATGGTTTTGACCCATAGTATTGGCGCCTAGACTTAGTATATAAGTGTGTCTTGAGACATATGAAGGACCGTGAAGTTATTTGTATTGAGCTTGCCCCCTCGAAGTGGCCTGTGATCAATATAAAAGTGATTATGAGTTCTGTCATTTCTGCTATTTCGCATATTCGTATTAATTAATTGTTGCAGGTGCATCACATCTGGTTACACCAAAACCTCGAGATGTTAGTGAAGGCTGCCCACTAGGATCTTAACATCCCACCACGATCTACAGTCCAGACTCTGGGCTGGATGTGCGCCCATACGGTGGTGTCCCCTTTGCGTCGTACGAGCCTCGGGCGAACACTGCAATGCCAACATTGCCACCCGCTCTGTGACTTGAACCTGGGTGGAGGCTCTGATACCAAATGATACGAACCGTTACACCAAAACCTCGAGATGTTAGTGAAGGCCGCCCACTAGGATCTTAACAACTAGCAAGAACGCTAAAGAGCATCTGAGGCTTTTTCATCCTATCCAGATCTCCAGGACTTATTACATGTGACCCCACCACAAAACCTCGAAAGAGAATCCCAGGACATATTACGAGCACAAGGCTCAACCTGTCGGATCTCCCAGGGCACAAATTACATGTGGTCACCACAAAACCTCAAAAGAGCATCCCAAGACTGATTACAAGCACAAGGCTCAACCTATCGAATCTCCCAGGGCACAAATTACATTGGTCATGGAAAAACCTCGAAAGAGCATCCCAGGACTGATTAAGAGCACACGACTCAACCTATCGGATCTCCCAGGGCACAAATTACATGCCATAGGACAAAACCTCAAAAGAGCATCTGCCAGATATCCCAGGGCACAAATTACATGCCATAGAAAAAACCTCGAAAGACTATCTGCAGACCTCCCAGGGCACAAATCATATGTCCTCCCAAGCAAAACCTCAAAAGAGCATTTGCGAGATATCCCAGGGTACAAATTACATGCCGTAGAAAAAACCTCGAAAGACTATCTGTAAATATCCCAGGGCACAAATTACATGCTTATCTGCACAACCTATTCCACAGCCACAAAGTATCAACCTGATACTCACCATACATCATCCTGATGTACACATGATCATCCTGATCATCATCACTGCAACATCCTGCTGCATGTCATCTGGAGCAACATCCTAGAGCTCGTCATCCATGATCATCCTAATCATACAATGCATCTACCTGATGCATACCAAGTATCTACCTGATACATATCATCATACATTATCCACCTAATCACACAATGTATCCACTTGATACAAATATAAATACATGATAGATATCAACATACATGATTTACCTGATCATACAATGTATCCACCTGATACATATACAGATACATGGTCCAAGCATCGAACATGATGCTTATCCAAAATACATATAAATGATCCAACTGATCATATCCAGCATCCAACATGATGCATACATACATACATATAAAAATGATCCAACTGATCATACAAAGCAGAAACCAGAACATCATCCTGATGCTCATCATCAGTGCTTACATCCATAGCCATGTGAAGGATCCTCCTTCCAACATGCTTGGAATGGCTTCAGCAAATGTGTCCATCACTTCTTCCTCGAAGTGTCATCAATCCGAAGAACACCAAGCCTCTCTCTGAAGTACTCGAACTTCACCCTGGCTAGTGGCTTCATTAGCACATCTGCAATCTGCTCATCTGTCACAACATACAGGAGCTTCACAGCTCCTCTCTGCACCATATCCCTGATATAATGATATTTGATCTCTATGTGTTTCGACATGTCATGAAACATTGGGTTCTCGGACAACTTCACACAACTATGGTTATCATAGAAGATACCATTAGCATCCAACGAGAGATCAAATAATTCAGACAGTAGCTTCTATAGCCATACTGCCTCACAAATAGCTGAGCAGGCTGCAACATACTCTGCCTCAGCTGTACTCAGTGCTACACAGGACTGTTTCCTGCTAAACCAAGAGATCACACCTGATCCCATACTGAAGCAGCACCCAGATGTGCTCTTCCTATTTGCAGCACTGCCAGCCCAATCTGAATCAACATAACCGTGCAATTTAAACTTTCGATTCACCTCATACTTGAGCCCATAATCCACTGTACCCTTCAGGTACCTCAGAACATGCTTTACAACAACTAGATGAACACTCCTCGGATCTGTCAGGAACTGACTCAATGTGTTCACCGCAAATCAAATATCTGGTCTCGTGTTTGTTAGGTACATCAAGGACCCAATCATCTGACGATACATAGAGACATCAACTGGCTCAGATGAAGCATCACATAGAAGCTTCAGATTCGATGCCATAGGTGTGGCCATGGCCTTGCAATCCATCATCCCGAATCTCTTCAGGATATCTACTGTGTACTTCCCTTTACCAAGGAAGATCCCACCTGCACTCTGCCACACCTCCATTCCTAGGAAATAATGCATCATTCCCAAATCTTTCATATCGAACTCGGCAGCAAGCTTTCTCTTAGTATCTGCAATGAATCTGTCATCTCCTGTTACAAATAAGTCATCCACATACAGGAGTAGAATCACAGGATTCCCTTCCTCAACCTTGTAATAAAGGTTGGAATCCGCTTTACTCTTGGTAAAGCCCAAACTAGATAGAAAACTGTCCATCCTACCATACCAAGTTCTGGGAGCTTGTTTCAACCCATACAACGCTTTCTTCAATCTGCACACATATGACTCCCTTTCGTGTATTTCGAAACCAAGTGGCTGCTCCACATATACTTCCTCTTCAACTACATCATTCAAGAAAGCAGTCTTGACATCCATCTGGTGTATTTTCCATTTCATCGCTATAGCCAAGGCAAGTACTGTTCTAATGGAAGTATACCTAGCCACAGGTGCAAAAGTTTCTTCATAATCTATTCCCTCTTTCTGAGAGAAGCCACGAGCTACGAATCTTGCTTTGTACTTCTCTACATTGCCATCTGCAGCATGCTTGATTTTGTAGATCCATTTAGAATTCACAACAGACTTCTCTTTAGGTCTTGGTACAACATCCCAAACATCATTCTTCATTATTTATTGGTATTCCTCAACCATGGCATCCTTCCATTCTTTCTTTTCCGCTGCTTCTTCATAACTGAAAGGCTCTTTGTTCATAATGTCATAGAGTAAAGCAACATAGCTGGTATGTGATCTGGTTCTCTTCTTTGCTCTATGTTCTTCTTCTGGAATGCCAAATATTTTTGCATATTGAATGAGATCTCTAGCCCATGCAGGTTTCCTCTTGTGAGAGTTATCCTCACGGGGGGATCTACAGGTTCTTTTGGATCTTCAAACTAACGAACAACTTCTGGAACTGCTTCAGTCATGGTAGTGTCTTGAAATCTAGTTTCCTTAGGTTCTTCATAAACTTCAATAGGTGCCTTCCTTGATTTGATGAATGCTGAGTTTTCATCAAATGTTACATCCCTGCTGACATCATTCTTCTTGAACCCTGAAAATTATATTCTATAAGCCTTCGAGCTTTCACTGTAACCCACAAAGATACCCTTCTTTCCTGAAGGATCTAGTTTGGTCCTCTTTTCCTTTGGGACATGAGTGTATACTGGACAACCAAATATTCTGAGATGGCTGACTTCCGGTTTCTTACCAAAAAAGACCTCTTCTGGTGTTTTGTTGTCCAATATCTTGTGGGGTGTTTTGTTCTGCACATATACAACTATTCTAGCTGCTTCTGCCCATAGATGCATAGGTAGATCCTGGTCATGCACCATTTCCCTTGTTGCTTCCATGATTGTTCTGTTCTTACTTTCTACAACTCCATTCTGTTGAGGATTATAAGGAGCAGACAACTCCCTCTTAATCCCTGAATCACTACAAAGCTTCTTGAAGTCACCTGAGGTGAATTCTCCACCATTGTCAGATCTGAATGTTTTGATCTTCTTGTCAGTTTGATTCTCCATCAAGGTTTTGAATTCCGTGAATTTATCAAACACCTCATCTTTGTTCTTCAAGAAGCATACCCAATTCTTCCTGGAGAATTCATCAATAAATGAGACATAGTAAACATACCCACTCAGAGAACTGGATGACATAGGACCACATACATCTAAGTGGATGATTTCCAGGATGTCTTTTGCCTTGCTTTCACTGCTTGGGAAATCCTTCTTAATGTTCTTACCTTTTGCACATCCTTTGCAAACACCTTCATGTTTGGTCTTGATTTCAGGAAGACCCTCCATAGCCTTGCTTGCAATTGGAAGTGCCCTATAGTGCATATGAGCAAGTCTTCTATGCCAAAGTTCACTTGGCTCCATGGATTCATGTACCATGGCATGTTCAAGTTGTCCCTTCAATTTATACAAACATCCCTCTTGATCTCCAATCACTACTGCATCATCTATGTTCTTTCCCTTTGGCCACATTGGGACTTGGCCATCCACAAATGCAACCCTCATACCTTTTTCATCCAGTGCAGAGATGGAGAGTAAGTTCTTCTTGAGCCTAGGTACATAAAGGACTTCTTTCATCTTCAAAGATTTTCCAGAATTTAGGTTGTAGGAGGCTTCACCACTTCCTTTGATTGGGTATTGATAATCATCCCCAAGTTTCACCTTATGGGGTGATTCATGTTCAGATAGATTCACAAAAGATTCCTTAAACCAAGTCATGTGTTTGGAATCCCCACTGTCAATCAACCAATCATTACAACCATGGGAGATAGTACTTGTGAGAGCAGAAATTAGAACATATTTTTTTTCACTTGATGAGTCATCATCACTATCACTTTCTGCCCTGGCCTTCTTCTTTGGGGGTTCATCATCTTCGACAGCATGAGCATGATATCTTCTTTTGTTATTCTTCTTCTTCTTATTGAAGTTTTTATTGTTGTCTTTCTTCTTCTTGGGACAATCTGAAGCAAAGTGTCCCTTCTCATTGCAATTGAAGCATCTGAGATCTTTCTTATCTTTATGATAATGGTGGTGTGAGAATCTCCTGTTATGAGATGATTCCTTCTTGGACTTGCCTTTCCTGGCATGTGCTGTGAGAGCTTGATCTTCATTTCCCATATTTTCTTCTCGAGCCACAAGCCTAGCTTCTTCTTGAGAGCATTCTTCCCGCAATCTGTTGAAGGAGATCAACTTCTTCCTTGCGCAAATTCCTTGAATAAAGGAATCCCATGACCTGGGTAGGCCATTTAGAGTGGTCATCACCACTTCATCATTCTCCACCATTTCATCCATTGCTTCTAGTTGTTCCTTGATCCAGGAGACCCTTGAAAAATAAGATTGAATGGTTTCTCCATTATGAAACTTTACTCATTTCAATTGGTTCCGTAGGGTCATCTTCCGATTTATGTTCTTCCCTTCAAATAACTTGGTCAAAGAGTCAAACATCTCCTTGGGTGTCTTTAGAGAAGACACATGGGGTATGAGATGGTCTTTGATAGAATCAGCAATGATTCTCTTTGCTTTGACCAAGTTTTTCTTATGCAATACCTTAGCCTCTTCATCCTCTGGGATAGGGATGTCTTCTTTTACATATGAGTCCAACTCATTCTCTTCTAGGATTAACCCAATCCTATACTTCCAAGCTCGGAAGTTATCATCTCCTTCAAGCTTTTCCTCAAGCTTGGTGTGGTGAGACATCTTAAAGAGTACTTCAAATGGAAATAGAAAATATTTAGGTCCTACCACTTGAAATGCTGAAAACTGGATCTGGTCCCGGATTAGGGTTTGTCGGAAAAACCCTAAAAATTCAAAATGTGAATTTCAATTTTCTGAAAGGATAGAAAGATGCGCCTTGATGAGCTGATCAGCCTGGTGTATTCAGAATTTGAGATCAACAAACCTTTACGCTTTTGATTTGCCTTTTTGTCCTCCTAGGTTCACTAGGGAGAGCCCTGAATTAGGGTTTGAGTTTCCCGGATATCTACCCAGCCAAAAATCTTGATCCAAAGCTCTAAACTTCGATTTTTGCAAGGAGCTTCCATCTATGTCTTCATATTTCAGAAATTCCTATTTTTGTGGAAACCCTAGTTTTTAGGGCCAAATCTAAAAATGCTCAGAATTGAATTCTGATTGGACAAATAGATTCTCCTTGATGAGTAGAGTCAATCTACTATACTGCTTTTCCAAAATCTGTGGAGAGAAACCCAATAAACAAGAAACTCAAGTTTCCGTCATTGCAAAATGTCTTCTTCTCAGGTTAGCTCTGATACCATGTTAAATTTTGAGCATTAATTCACAATACTCTAGGATATTCACTGAGAGAATAACATATACGATATATCAATGCATAATAATCACAATAGGCATGACAAGCATCACAAGAATCAAAAGAATGAGAAACAAGAGACACAGAGTTTTCATGGGGAAAACCCTAAGGTGAAAAACCCCACAACTTCCTCAGAGATAGAGAGAGCAATGGCTCAACCAAAGTACAACCAAAATACACTTGAGATAGTCTCCTAGAAGCAGATGATCCTCCTCCTCACTATTGCGCCACATTCTGAGTGAGAGAGATATGACTTTTCGAATGATCTAAATAGAGATCTCCTGATCTCTATTTATACTAACTTGTTTGCCCAGTGACCTTATGGGGCCAACTTGTCTATCTAGGTACATCCACAATATAATATATATTTCAGGGCCGACCCCACACATGGTGGTCTAATAACCCATCGACAAGTACACACACTTGCGACACTTTTCAATCCACATGACGACACTTCCTTATAGAGGAATAACACATCTCTAATAAGGGTACAATAAATATATATGAAATACATAGATGAAATACATTCCGAAGTTACATATACATCAACACGAAGTTGGTAAAAGTCACATCGTTTTACGGTCAGGATTCATGTAAGATCCAGATCAACGGTGGGCGACTTCCAGTGGTTTTAACTGGAAGAAAAGGCGACATGTGGTGGGATTCGAGGCCACCAGGGATCATAGAGTTAAAAAGCAGTGGCGATCCATGTCCCATAATGGATGAGGAAAATAGATGGCTAGGGAAGCTTCCACGCCGCAGGAGATGCAGGGGTGATAGAAAAGTATAAATAATATAAAAAACTCGCCTACACAGAGAGTCAGATTCCATTTGTCCTATTTTTCATCGGAGAGCGACAAGAGCAAGCTGTACAGAAATAGACAGGTCAACTAGGGGCCCAAGCCAACCTTCAACCAACCAAGTAGGTTCTTTTCTCTACACTAAACTATTTAATAGATGAATTAAGTGATAGAGAACGCTCTGGTTTTGAGCTTCAAAGCATAGAAATAGTGTTGATAGACAAAGACACAGAGGTCTATGACACTATGATGACCGATGACCCCATGGAAACTATAAAAAACAAGCTAAAACTGGTTAGGGAGCGAGGTATAGACATGCACCAGATCCACCAATCCTATTTCCATCTGTTTATAGTCATCCAAACCCCTAGTTTTCCCGAATTTGTTGAATGCTGCACCTATAACTACTATTCTACTGAGAGGGAAATCATGGACGCTTCCAAGTCCAAAATACTTTGCAAAATCAATCCCCAAACCCTTAGAAAAACCCTGTCTGTCCCAGAAGAGTTTCGCTAAAAAGATATAGGGTATACCGAGGAAGCCCTAATCTGATTTTTTAGACAATCCCCTGTTGAAGTAAAACAAATTTTCTACAAGTCCTACCTGAATCCTACTATCCAAATACAAGAGCAGGCTTTCCCAACTGAAGCCAGACTATTCACAGAAGAATCCAGAGGTGTTATCGCCATGATGAGCCAATTCCTAGGTCTAGACTCTGATATGTATGTCACAAAACCTCTAATAAGTTTGCTTTTTGTCCTAGGCACCTACCCCCTGGAATCAGAGGACCCAAGCTAGTCTACCCAATGTGCATGCCTCAAGTTTGATGAAGTTTTGGTTGAAATTATACACTCCTAGCTAAAGGATTTCCAAAAAACAAAGATTTTCAAATTTCGGTCCTACTTACTAAAAATGTTCCTGGCAGTCAATGAGGAAAATTTGCAAATGCCTGGGGTACCACTAACTCAAGAGATGTACACTGATTACACCAAGTTCCATGATGAGATCATGGCTAAGGTTTATCATTTCATTTTTCAAAAGAAGCTTCCTAGAGTATTACCAGAAATGCAGGAGTTACTACAACTTTCTCCTGAGAAGAGGGTCGAAGATTGGTTCCTTTCAGAGCATGACGCAATAATCAGGGTTTATGGGTTTTCTTATGCACCTTATGTGCTACCTGTTTTCCTGACCCCCAGAATGTTTGCATTAGAATTCATCAGACAAAAATTGAAGGAAGAAGCTCAGCACTTTCTAGCTCATAGAAAGGGCTCTAATATTGTGTTTCCATGGACTGTAGGTCCATTCTTAATAAAAAAACAAAGGATCTCTTACAGCCATCGAATGCAAGATAAAGGAGATGGGTTTCAAAAAATAATCACCCTTAAACTATGATCCCCACCACATCATTTCCAACAGGAGGAAGGAAAGAAAAAGGAATGATTTTGTGGACTCCGAAATTCCAGGCATCGAAGAAGCTGCAAATTTATTGGAATGTCCTGGTAGGAGCCAGATGGAAATAGACACACTTGAGAGCTCCTCCCTGTTGACATAAGGAACACACCCATAGTGCCTGGCTCTTCTATCCTAGTCCTATCAGTGCTAGCAGCCATTCCTATGGCCATGAACTTAATAAATTCCAGCAAGGAAGATGACAATGTCCCTATGCACATAGAAGGGGAAGCTGAGAGATCCCAAAAGAGGAAGAAAACTGAGGAATCTGAGCAACAACTAGTACCTATGGGGACTGGTAAAGGAAAAAAGAAACAAGTGGTATCCCAGCTAGTACATGTGGGGATTGGTAAAGGAAAAAAGAAACAAGTGGATAAGCTACCAGGATTTGAGATCAGAGAGTATGTGTTTAACCCAGCAGCGACTGATCCTGCTGTCTTAAGAAAGACTAGAGATGAGTTGATAAATGAATACAAGGTGGACTCAGGGGAATCCTGATAGTAGTCCAAGTTATATACTGAAGTAAGGAAAATTTCAAGCAAAGAAGTGTCTCTAGTGACTAGCAGGAGCCTCGCTCAGAACACCCTGAGTTTTGCCTTGGCCACCAAGAGCAAGGCCACCGAGCTAAGGATGAATTTAGAGGACATCCCTGTCCCAGATGTAATAACTTGCACAAAGAAACTAGGGATGTTATTTATACTAAACTGTTGAGGACAACTTTGGTGTTATCAAAGGTACAGGTCAGTAAGAGTAAGGTTGCCAGCCAGCTCAAGCAGGAAAAGATGGAAAACAAAGCTCATAAGACACAGATCAAGAAATTGCAGGGTGATATAGTGTCCACTGAGGGCCAAGATGATAAAAGAGCCAGCATTCAAAACCTACTCAACTAAAAAGAACATCATCCAATCTCTAAAAAAGGGGTTGAAAATCCCCTCTACCCAGTTAGTAGTAGTCTCTAAGCTAATAGAACTGAAGGAAAAGAAGGAGAAGTTGCATACTGACTCTACAGACTGTAGGGCCAAACTATTGAAGCTTGAAGAGAAGGAAAAACAATAGCAGATAGATATAGCCATTGTGGTGGCAAGTTAGAAAATCTCAAAGGCCAAAGTGGAAGAGCTTGAGAAAAAACTGCAAGAGAAAGAGAAAGAAGTAGAAAGCATGGCCATACCATCCATAAAGGCTGGTGATTTCTCCCTAGCAGGGGCTATAGCCGAAGGTAGTCTGGATGATGTGGAAATAACAAGATTAAAAAAGCATAATGTGAATCTGAAAACCCTGAAGGATAATGAAAAAAGAGAGAAGGAGGCTTGGGAAGCCAAGCACCAGGAGTTGCAGGGTAAATATGATGAGTTGGAAAGACAAGCTATAGGGAAGACTTCCTTGCTAGAGGCCAGGCAGGTCATATGGGATGGAATCATTGAAGAAGCAAGAAATTTGAGGCCCTTCCTCGATTTTTTCTTGGACAAGGAAGCAACAATAAAATTAGCCAAGAATAGTGTGACAACAGCAAATGAGAAATTGAACAAAAAACCTGTGGAGTATACTTAGAATCCCATCGAAATCTTGAATGTCTTATCTGAGGAGCAGGTTAAGACAATTGGTGTAATAAATAGGTTTTCCATCATCATTGGAGCCAAAAAAATGATGCACAAGCACCAACAGGTAAAGGTTGTTCGAGCTAAACTAGATGTCATGTCACAGCATATCAAGTATTTCAAAGACGTGTTTGACCCTTTGTTCAAGAAAGGGTTACCTCTCTTTTGGGAGGAGGATGGAACAATGCTCATAGAAAAAGAATATCGGAAGAAATTAACAGGTTGTAAAGTGGATTTCACAGATTTTGCAGGTATGGATCAATTGCTATCAGGGAAGATAGTGGTGGAGAAAATGGAAAAGGATTTTGAGTTAAGCATGATGTTCAAGGAGGCTAGTGCACATATGCGAAGCTACTCTTATAGGGACCACATTGGGATCCGAGTCTTAATGAAGGAGTTATCCACCTCAAATCTTCCAGCTGTCAAGCTATGGAAGCTCATTGAGAAATATGGGAAGAAAAAGCTGATATTGAACCCGTGAAGATTCAATGATCTCTGGATAGTAGCATGGAGGAAATATTCGCTAAAGAATTTTGTTTATTTTGTTAGAGTCTGTTGTCTTTCGGTAAAAATGCTCAGTAATTTTGTAAAAGGAAATTGACCAGTTTTTCCAGCATTGTCATTTTGTTGTAACTAATTCTGGAGGGTGGTGAACCTGTTTGAATAGATGTCACCTACATTGTAACAATTTCCCGTTGAGGTAGCTCGAACATGGAGGCTGTGAGCATCTATATAAGCAATGTAATAGAAGGAGAAAGGGTTGGAAACTTTTGTTGGACTCGTGAATTCCCTTTGTTAAGCACTCTGAGGTATATTTTAATAAAATCTTGCTAGGTCGAGCAAGGTTTTCTATTAGAGATTATTGTTTTATTCATCTTAAAATCTGTTTGCTTCTCCTCTTATGTGAATGTTTCTCTCACTGTTTAATTCATACTGTTATGTTTTTTCATGCTTGGATAAGTGTTGTATTGGGACATAATTCATAAATATTATGCTTTGTTGCTTTCATTTCAAGCATCCACTACCATTTTCTACTAGAGTCGGTATAGAATTCATTATCATATGCTCTATATTGATGGGTTGTTCATATCTTCTTCTTTAATCACCAAACAAAATCTCTTTAACTGTGAGCGAGTGGCTATCCTGCCTATGATTAGTTTTCTTTGCAAAGCACTGTCATGTTTAATCATATTTGTATGTTTTGACTCCACTGCCCAATGAGTTTGTCCACTTTTCTATCAACCAAACAACATTTCAATTACAATATTCATTCATATGTATCTGGCCTTGTTTAAAATTCTGTGAGAGATCCCTCTTTGGAGAGGAAGAATCTAGCTTACCTTTCCTGAAGTGGTTTTGTGGTTACTTGAGCTTGGCCTTTCGGCAACCTTAAGGTACAATTTGGGTGCAAATAGTCGGTATCTGTTAATTTTCAAGCATTAATTCAATATACTCTAGGATCTTTACTGAGAGAATAACATGTACAATATATCAATGCATATCAATCATAGTAAGCATATCAAACATCACAAGATGCAAACATAAGAGACAATAAACACACAATGTTTCTGTGGGGAAAACCCTAAGGTGAAAAACACCACAACTTCCTTACAGATAGATAAAGCAATGATACAACCAAAGTAAATAGAGATAGTCTCCTCCTAGCAGCTGATCCTCCTCCTCACATGTGCGCCACTTTCCGAGTGATGGATGAGTGAGTAATGAAGTGATCAAATAGAGAGATCCCGCTCTCTATTTATACTTATTCTGAGCATCCTAATAAACCTATGGGGCTGACTTGTCTTACTCATCCTAACAACCCCAAGTTAACTTAATCTTGGCCGAACCCACACATGGTGGTCTAATAACCCATCAGCAAGTTACGACACTTGCGACACTTGTCAATACAAATGATGACACTTCCGTATAGAGGAATAATACATCCCTATAGGAGTACAATAAAATACATAGACGAAATACATTCTGAAGTTACATATACATTAACACTCCCTCTTAACTAGTAAGGTATTTCTCGACATAGATCTGCTAACACAAGTCTTCTTCTCTGGATCATCATCAGCGAATCAACATCCTTGAATCATCGTCATCATCACTGCTGCTACTATCTCAATCAATCTCTGATCTACTAGTCATAGGAAGTTCTACAGAGCTAGTCCTTTTTCATACTGGATGTAGGCCCACCACCTATAGGTCTTCATCATCACTGGCCATACTGTGGAATACTCAGGACTGATTACGTGCCTCAACAAAACCTCGAAAGAGCATCCCAGGACTGATTACGAGCACACTGCTCAACCTATCGGATCTCCCATGATATTTTACATGTTGACCTTCACAAAACCTACTCAGAGCAACCCAGGATGTTACGAGCAAACCGCTCTACCTATTTGGATCTCGATAGAGCATCCCAGGTTGTTACGAGCACACGTCTCTACCTGTCTAGATTTTAAAGGATCTTTTCTATGTGAACTTTTGTAAAACCTACTCAGAGCATCCCAGGATGTTACGAGCAAACCGCTCTACCTGTCTGGATCTCGATAAAGCATTCCAGGATGTTACGAGCACACTACTCTACCTGTCCAGATTTTAAAGGATATTTTCTATGCGAAACTATAGAAAAACCTACTAAGAGCATCCCAAGATGTTATGAGCAAACCGCTCTACCTGTCTGGATCTTGATAGAGAATCCCAAGCTTTTACGAGCACACCGCTCTACCTGTCCAAATTTTAAAGGATCTTTTCTATGCTACCTGCACAACCTGTCCATGGCCACAAAGTATCATCCAATACTCACCATACATCATCCTGATGCACATCATCACATGATGAACCTAATCATCATCATAGCATCATCCTAATGCATATCATCTGGAGCAACATCCTGAAGCTTGTCATCTGTGATCATCCTGATCATCATCATAGCATCAACTTGATGCATATCATCTGGAGCAACATCCTGAAGCTCGTCATCTGTGATCATCCTGATCATCATCATATCATCAACCTGATGCATATCATCTAGAGCAACATCCTGAAGCTCGTCATCTGTGATCATCCTGATCAAACAGTATATCCATCTAATGCATACAAACTATCTACCTGATACATATCATCATACATGATCTACCTGATCATACAAATGCATCCACCTGATACATTCATAAGTACATGATCTACCTGATCATACAAGTATCGACCTGATACATATACAAATACATGATCTACCTGATCATACAAGTATCCACCTAATACATATACAAATACATGATCTACCTGATCATATCCCGCATCCAACAGGATGCATATACATATACATGATCCAACTGATCAGAGCATCCAACATGATGCATATACAAATACATGATCAAACTGATAAGAGCATTCAACTAATGCATATACAAATTAATAACTAGAGCATCGTCATGATGCTTAGCATCCAGCGCTTACATCCATAGCCATGGGAAGGATCCTCCTCTCACCATGCTTGGAATGGCTCTAGCAGATGTGTCCATCACTTCTTCCTCGAAGTGTCGTCGATCTAAAGAACACCAGGCCTCTCTCTGAAGTACTCGAACTTCACTCTGGCTAGTGGTTTCGTCAGTACATCTGCAATCTGCTCATCCGTCGCAACGTAGAGGAGATTTACTGCTCCTCTCTGCACCATATCCCTGATATAGTGATATTTGATCTCGATGTACTTCGACCTGTCGTGGAACACCGGGTTCTCAGACAGCTTCACCCAACTCTGGTTTTCACAAAAGATACCAATATCCTCCAACGAATATCAAATAACTTAGACAGTAGCTTTTGGAGCCATACTGCCTCACAACTAGCCAAACATGCTGCAACATACTCTACCTCGGCTGTACTCAATGCTAGGCAGTATTGCTACCTCCTAAACCAAGAGATCACACCTGATCCCATACTGAAGCAGCACCCAGATGTGCTCTTCCTATCTACAGCACTACCTGCCCAATCTGAATCAACATAACCCTACAGGTTAAACTTTTGATTCGCATCATACTTGAGCCCATAATCAACCGTACCCTTCAGGTACCTCAGAATATGCTTTACAACAACCAGGTGAACACCTCTGGGATCTGTCAGAAAATGTGTTCACCGCAAAGCATATATCTGGTCTTGTGTTTGTCAGGTACATCAAGGACCCAATCATCTGATGATACACTGTGACATCAACTGGATCAGATGAAGCATCACACAGAAGCTTCAGGCTCGATGCCCTAGGTGTGGCCTTGGATTCCATCATCCTGAACCTCTTCAGGGTCTCTACTGCATACTTCCCTTGTCCAAGGAAGATTCCATTTGCACTCTACCACACCTACATGCCTAGAAAGTAGTGCATCATCTCCAAGTTATTCATCTCGAACTCGATAGCAAGCTTCCGCTGCATGTCGGCAATCAATCTATCCTCACCTGTAACAAATAGGTCATCCACATACAAAAGTAGTATCAATAGATTGCCTTCCTCAACCTTGTAGTAAAGGTTGGAATCTGCTTTACTCTTGGTAAAGCCCAAACTGGATAAAAGGCCATCTACGCTGCCATACCAAATCTTGGCTTCCTGTTTCAAACCATACAGGGCTTTCTTCAGTTTGCACACATATGACTTCCTATCATGTGTCTCAAAACCAAGTGGCTACTCCACATACACTTCCTCCTCGACAACACCATTCAAGAAAGCTGTCTTGACATCCATCTGGTGTATCTTCCATTTCATCACTGCAGCCAGGGAAAGTACTGATCTGATGGAAGTGTACCTGGCTACAGGAGGGAAAGTCTCTTCATAGTCTATTCGCTCTTTCTAGAGAAGCCACAAGCTACAAATCTCGCTTTGTATTTCTCTATGCTTCCATTTGCAGCATGCTTGATCTTATAGATCCATTTGGAAGTCACAAAGACTTCCCTTCATGCCCTGGGACTGTATCCCAAAAATCATTCTACGTGATCGAATGGTACTCCTCGATCATGGCATTCTCCCTGAATCCTGGGAAGTCAATATCTTCAATAGATAACTTTGTTGCTGAACAAATGTTGTAGTCCTTCTTTTGTAGGTGCTTGTATACGATCTTTCCTACAAAACAAATTAAATTGCATGATTAGAAACATCTCATAGTTTTCAGAACAAATTCTTACACATAAGGAAATATGTCATACAATCATGCAAATTATTTTAGCCAATGCTTCAATACAACATTTATTCATATCCGTAACTTTCTAGATTCCTTCCAATCTCTACCAGAACATTGTTAATAATGTGCACAACTCCTAACATGTTAGCAAAGAGGTTTCATTCTAGATAAGTAGCAATGGAATGTTGTACAGTGCCATAGGCCACTTACCCATGTATATTAGTAGTATAATGTTCATCAATGCAACTATTCTAATATGCATAATACACAACCTAATTCTAGGAACATCAGTATATACATTATTAAATAGTATTATTTAAACAATCAAATATGTGAGAAATGATAATTCAAATACTTATCTTTGTTTGTTTGTTGGGTTGACTCCCTCTCAGTCTTTGCTTCCTTTCTGCAACTCTATTATGATGTGGATTGTGAGAAGTGGTCAACTCCCTCTTAATCCCTGAATCACTGCATAGCTTCTTGAAGTCACCTGAAGTGAATTCTCCGCCATTTTCTAATCTGAATGTTTTTATTTTCTTATCAGTTTGATTTTCTATCAAGGCTTTGAATTCCTTGAACGTGTCAAGCACTTCATCTTTGTTCTTCAAGAAATAAATCCAAGTCTTCCTGGAGAAGTCATCAATGAAACAGACATAGTAAACATACCCACTCAGAGAACTAAATGACATCGGACTGCATATATCTGAGTGGATAATTTCCAGGATTCCTTTTGATTTACTTTCATTGCTTGGAAATTCCTTCTTTATGTTCTTTCCTTTTGCACAACCTTTTCAAACACCTTCATGTTTGGTCTTGATTTTAGGAAGACCTTCTACAACTTTGCTTGCAATTGGTAGTGCTATGTAGTGCACATGTGCAAGCCTTTGATGCCAAAGTTCATTTGGCTCCATGGATTCATATACCATGGCATGTTCAGGCTGTCCCTTCAATTTGTACAATCCTCCTTCTTGCTCTCCAATCACCACTACATCATTAATAGTTTTACCCTTTGGCCACATTAGGACTTGACTATCTACAAATGCAACCCTCATGCCTTTTGCATCTAATGCAGAGATGGAGAGTAGGTTCTTCTTGAGCCCAGGTACAAATAACACATCTTTCATCTTCAAGGACTTTCCAGATTCTAGGTTGTAGGGGGCTTCCCCACTTCCTTTTATAGGATATTGATAATCATCCCCCAAGTTTCACCTTATGGGGTGATTCATGTTCAAATAGATTTACAAAAGATTCTTTAAACCCAATCATGTGTTTAGAAGCCCCGCTGTCAATTAGTCAATCATTACAACCATGAGAAAGAGTACCTGTGAGAGTAGAGATTAGAACATACTCTTCTTCGCTTAATGAGTCATCATCATCACTTTCTACTTTAGCTTTCTTCCTAGGAGGTTCATCGTCCTTAGCAGCATGAGCATGATATCTTCTTTTGTTATTCTTCTTCTTCTTGCTGAAGTTGTTGTCTTTCTTCTTCTTGGGACAATTTGAAGCAAAGTGTCCCATTTCATTACATTCATAACATCGAACATGAGATAGATCTTTCTTCTTGTGATGAGGGTGAGAATGTTTCTCGTTATGATATTTCTCCCTCTTAAACTTGCTTCCCTTGGTGTGAGCTATGAGAGCTTGATCTTCATTCCCCATCTTTTCTTCTCGTGCCAAAAGCCTTGCTTCTTCTTGTGAGCATTCTTCCCGCAGTGTGCTGAAGGATACCAACTTCTTTCTTGCGCAGATTCCTTGGATAACGGAATCCCATGGCCTGGGTAGGCCATTCAGAGTGGTCATGACAACTTCACCATTCTCCACCATTTCATCCACTGCGTCTAGTTGTTCCTTGATCTGAGAAACCCTAGAAAAATAAGATTGAATGGATTCTCCATTCTGAAGCTTTACCCCTTTCAATTGGTTTCACAGAGTCATCTTCTGATTTATGTTCTTCCCTTCAAATAGCTTGGATAGGGAATCAAACATCTCTTTGGGTGTCTTCAGAGATGACACATGGGGGATGAGATGGTCCTTGATAGAATCAACAATGATTCTCTTTGCCTTGACCAAGTTCTTGTGGAGGGCTTAAGCCTCTTATCCCTCTTGTTGATGTATATGTAACTTCGGAATGTATTGCATCTATGTATTTTATATATATTTATTGTACCCTTATTAGAGATGTGTTATTCCTCTATAAGGAAGTGTCGTCATGTGGATTGACAAGTGTCGCAAGTATGTGTACTTGCCGATGGGTTATTAGACCACCATGTGTGGAGTCGCCCCTGAAATATATATTATATTGTGGATGTATCTAGCTAGACAAGTCAGCCCCATAAGGTCATTGGGAAAACAGGTTAGTATAAATAGAGATAAGGAGATCTCTATTTAGATCATTCAGAAAGTCATCTCTCTCTCACTCAGAAAGTGGCGCACTAGTGAGGAGGAGGATCATCAGCTTCTAGGAGACTATCTCAAGTGTATTTTGGTTGAGCCATTACTCTCTCTATATCTGAGCAAGTTGTGGGGTTTTTCACCTTAGAGTTTTCCCCATAGAAACTTTATGTCTCTTGTCTCTCATGCTTTTGATTCTTGTGATGCTTGTCATGCTTATTGTGATTGTCATGCATTGATATACTGTATATGTTATTCTCTCAATGAAGATCCTAGAGTATTGTGAATTAATGCTCAAAATTTAACATGGTATTAGAGCTAACCTGAGAAGAAGACATTTTGCAGTGACGAAAACTTGAGTTTCTTGTTTATTGGGTTTCTCTCCACAGATTTTGGAAACGCAGTATAGTAGATTGACTCTACTCATCAAGGAGAATCTATATATCCAATCAGAATTCAATTCTGAGCATTTTTAGATTTGGCCCTAAAAATTAGGGTTTCCACAAAAATAGGCATTTCTAAAATATGAAGACATAACTGTAAGCCCCTTGCAAAAATCAAAGTTTAGAGCTTTGGATCGAGATTTTTGGCTGGGTAGATATCTGGGAAACTCAAACCCTAATCCAGGGCTCTCCCTAGTGAACCCAGGAGGACAAAAAGGAAAATCTGAAGGGTAAAGCTTTGTTGATCTCAAATTCTGAATAAACCAGGCTGATCAGCTCATCAAGGTGCATCTTTCTATCCTTTCAGAAAATTGAAATTCACATTTTGAATTTTTAGGGTTTTTTCGACAAACCCTAATCCGGGACCAGATCCAGTTTTCAGCATTTCAAGTTGTAAGACCGAAATATTTTCTATTTCCATTTGAAGTACTCTTTAAGATGTCTCACCACACCAAGCTTGAGGATAAGATTGAAGGAGCTAATAACTTCCGAGCTTGGAAGTATAGGATTGGGTTAATCCTAGAAGAGAATGAGTTGGACTCATATGTAAAAGAAGACATCCCTATCCCAGAGGATGAAGAGGCTAAGGTATTGCATGAGAAAAACTTGGTCAAGGCAAAGAGAATCATTGCTGATTCTATCAAAGACCATCTCATACCCCATGTGTCTTCTCTAAAGACTCCCAAGGATATGTTTGACTCTTTGACCAAGCTATTTGAAGGGAAGAACATAAATCGGAAGATGACCCTATGGAACCAATTGAAAGGAGTAAAGTTTCAGAATGGAGAAACCATTCAATCTTATTTTTCAAGGGTATCCCAGATCAAGGAACAAATAGAAGCAGTGGATGAAATGGTGGAGAATGGTGAAGTGGTGATGACCACTCTAAATGGCCTACCCAGGTCATGGGATTCCTTTATTCAAGGAATTTGTGCAAGGAAGAAGTTGATCTCCTTCAACAGATTGTGGGAAGAATGCTCTCAAGAAGAAGCTAGGCTTGTGGCCCGAGAAGAAAATATGGGAAATGAAGATCAAGCTCTCACAGCACATGCCAGGAAAGGCAATTCCAAGAAGGAATCATCTCATAACAGAAGATTCTCACACCACCATTATCATAAAGATAAGAAAGATCTCAGATGCTTCAATTGCAATGAGAAGGGACACTTTGCTTCAGATTGTCCGAAGAACAAGAAAGACAACAACAACAACTTCAATAAGAAGAAGAAGAATAACAAAAGAAAATATCATGCTCATGCTACCGAAGATGATGAACCCCCAAAGAAGAAGTCTAGGGAAAAAAGTGATAGTGATGATGACTCATCAAGTGAAGAAGAATATGTTCTAATTTCTGCTCTCACAGGTACTATCTCCCATGGTTGTAATGATTGGTTGATTGATAGTGGGGATTCCAAACATGTTAGAACAATAATCCATACTTAGTACCATAGTCCACAACCATAGTCAAATTTTTATTGCTCATGTGCTTAATTACACCTTAGTTTGGACTAGGTGACTTTAGTTGGTCAAATACCCACATTTGAGAGTGTTCACACCCACTTCCAAGCAAACCAGTTCACCCAACCTCCTGTTTTGTCCACAAGTGCACCCTCATTAAATGCTGGAGTGCTCTCTCTCCTTGATTTGGGGAATTTCAGTTGACTAGGGGCGCTAGGGTGGTTTTTGCCCAATTTTGGCTAGATTTGGAGCATTTATTGCTCCCTTGGTCCTCCCAAACTCCTCTACTTGCTCACCCACACCTACCTTGGCCTCATTTATGACCCAGCATGCTTCAGCCACCTTCACACCTGAATTCATGACTGTTTGGGATGATTAGGACTGAGTTCGACCCACCTAGGGGGGATTGAGGCCAATTTGGCAATTTTGACTTGTACACTCATATTGAGCTATCTAATGCTCTCGAATTTCTCATGGATGTAATAAAAACCTGTTATTAACATTTTCACATGTTAGACAGACAGTTAATGCAAAGATTAAGCTCACATTGTGTGTAAGATTATCTCATTTTTCAAGTTTTTTCACTGGTTTTGCAAATTAATTCGATTTTGTGAGGTTATCTATAGATCCTAGATCTTACTGTGATCAAAATACTCACATGGTATCAGATCCATTGTGGAGTTATTGAGTTGCAGATCAATATTGAGCATTGAAATGCATTCTAGAGAGGATTTCTAGATAAAAATTGAGTGTTTTTTGCAGGTGTTTCAGTAGTTTTCTCACCATTAACGCAGCAGCAGTGGAAGCTAACCAAATGTTGCTCACACCCTTCAATTTCTTTGATTGGAAGGCTGAAATGGTTATCAATATGAGATATAAGGGTCTCTATAGAGTAACCATGGGAACAAAAGTGGAGCCAAACTCTGCTGTGGAGAAAGAAAAGTACTACAATCGACTTGATGACGCTTATGGGTTGCTATGCCTGAGCATTTCGAGGGAAATATTGTTTCATACAGACAGTTTGACAACCCCCAATGAAGTATGGGTGAAGCTAGAATCACTCTTTGGGAAAAATGATGAACTGAGAGGCCACCAGCTTGAAAACGAGCTCATTAGCTTGAGCCCAGCGCATTTTGAAACCATCCAGGAGTTCTTCACTAAATTCAAGTCACTAGTGCTTCAACTGCAACAATGTGGAATTGTTAAGAAGGAGGAACAACTGATTATGTCCATCCTTTCGAAGCTAGGCCCAAAATTTTCTGTATTTGTTAGCACATTTCACTCAGCCAAGATGACCCTTCGAAATTGGCAAATGCCATCACTAGCTACCTTCATGGAGTGTCTCACTCAGGAGAAGGACAAACTAGTTTAGATGGGCACCATAAAATCAAAGGACCAAGCACTGAAAATGGGTGTTTCAAATGCCAACAAAGGCATGCAAAAAGCCAAGAATTCAAAGCAGCCAGAGAAGAGGAAGTTTGACAAGACCAAGTCTGCAGATGGAGGTTCGAATCTGTCAAAGGAGAAGGAAAAGAAGGGAAAGGAAAAGACCAAATGCACCTATTGTCATAAGGGATGGAACCCAGAGAGATCATGTATGAAGAAAACCATTGACTCAATGGCTCAGCTGCTGGAGAAGAACAACATACCTGTCCCTGAGGGTGCAAGGAAGAAAGAGAGCACCTCAAATCCTGATAATAAGGAGAAATGTCATGATTTGGTAGCAGGTATTTCGAATCCCTCATCCTTTATCATTGATTCAAGAGCTTCCAGACATATGGTTTCATCCAGAGAGCTCTTCTCTTCTATGCATTCGAATGGTGGCCCAACAGTTCGAATGGGAGATGATTTAGAAATCCAGACCAAGGGGATTGGTAGGATTGACATGGAGCATGGCTATTTCAGTGATGTGCTCTATGTACCTTCATTGGCTGCAAATTTGCTATCAGTTTATCAAATGACCCCTACAGGAGAAGCCAAGAGAGTAACATTTACTCCAGATTTGGTAGAAATCTCAGAAATTTCTTCAAATCAAGTTGTAGCAGTGGGGTATGCTGATCATGAAGAGAGAATATACAAATTATCCAATTTCATTCCAAATTCTAGTGACCATGCTCTTGTCTCTCATGCCAACGAGACCTCCAAGTTGTGGCATGAAATATTTGGCCACATGAACTACAAATATATCCAGACATTGCACAAGGATGAGATGGTGGAAGGGATTTAAGAAATCAAATCTTCAAATGGTGCATGCATTGGTTGTGTAGTTGGAAAGCATCCTGAGCGCAGCTATGAGAAGGGAATGGCAAGGAGAGCCACACAACCACTTGGATTGGTACATTCAGACCTCATTGGTCCTCCTCCCACTCCATCATATGGTGGATCAAGGTATGTACTCACATTCATAGATGACTACTCTCGATTCTGCTGGGTTTACTTCCTTAAATCGAAATCAGAAGTGTTTGAGAAATTGAAGATTTGGAAGGCCTTAGTGGAGAATCATAGTGGTCATAAGTGTTAATATTTAATATGCTAAGACTGAAAATAGCAGCATTACATTCCATTTCACAATAATAGCATATACAGGATCACTGAAGAAACAACAAGCATAGCATAAACACAAGAGACATAGATTTATCCTGGGAAACCCTCATGGGGTAGAAAACCCAGTAAAGCTTCCTCAATATAGATGACCAGCAATACACAAAGATGCAAACCAAAGATATGATCTCCTCCTCCACCATAGCAGACCTCTCCTCCACAAGTGCGCCTTTCTCAAGTGAGTGTGTGTGTCAAATGAGGAACACACCTCCTCTATTTATACACTACACTGACATGTATTTTACACAGGTACACGTAGGCTCATATTTAACCAATGGGTTAAATACCCCACTACAACTGATTGGGCCGACCCCTCTAGGGTGGTCTAATAACCCTTTGACCCACATAACATATACAGGGCCGACCCCCACTAGGGAAGTCTAATAACCTGAGTTACCACATTCCGACGGAGGAATAAACATCTCCGGATATACAATAAGATCTTCACGGAGGAATGAAACATCTCCGGAATAATAAAGTACAAATATAATATTCTTTGAAGTTACAATATCTCAACACTCCCCCTTAACGAGAAGGATATTATAACAACATCTGTACGAGCAGGGAGTCATCAACATCATACATGATACATCTATAAATCATTGGAAGCTTTCTCAACATCATCAGTAACTCAAGCAGTTACTGGAACATCTTTAATACTGGAACATCTTTAATACTGGAACATCGACATCTTCAGTATTGAGTCTTTATCTTCTGTAGCACTTGAACAGCTACAACAATATCATCATCTGGATCCTCACGATTATCATCATCACACGATCATCAGCATTGTCATCTCACGATCATCAGCATTGTCATCACACGTTCATCAGCATCGTCATCTCACGATCATCAGCATTGTCATCTCACGATCATCAGCATCGTCATCACACGATCATCAGCATCGTCATCACACGATCATCAGCATCGTCATCACACGATCATCGGCATTTTCATCTCACTATCATCAGCATCGTCATCTCACGATCATCAGCATCGTCATCACACGATCATCAGCATCATCATCACATGATCAACAACATCGTCATCTAGATCATCACGATCAGCAGCATCATCATCTAGATCATCACGATCAGCAGCATCGTCATCTAGATCATCACGATCAACAACATCGTCATCTAGATCATCACGATCAACAACATCATCAATACAAGTATAAATATCATTAATACAAGTATCCTCATCAATACAAGTATACACATCATCAATACAAGTATCCTCATCAATACAAGTATACACATCATCAATACAAGTATCCTCATCAATACAAGTATACACATCATCAATACAAGTATCTTCATCAATACAAGTATACATATCATCAATACAAGTATCCTCATCAATACAAGTATACACAATAGCAGCATACCCTGCAACACACAAGATCCAATTACGGGATGATCAATCCCTCTCACTTTAGGACATAGGTCCAAGGATGATACAATCCTGATCCGCTTACGGGATGATCAGTCCCTCTCAGTTTAAGACAACTCTCATGTCCATGGATGATGCAATCCAGATCAACTTACAGGATGATCAATCCTTATCACTTTAAGACACCTCACCATGTCTAGGGACGAGGCAATCCCAATCTATTTACTGGATGATTAGTCCTTATCACTTTAAGACATCTCACCATGTCGAGGCAATCCCAATCTATTTACAGGATGATTAGTCCTTATCACTTTAAGACATCTCACCATGTCTAGGGACGAGGCAATCCCAACCTATTTACAGGATGATTATTCCTTATCACTTTAAGACATCTCACCATGTCTAGGGACGAGGCAATCCCAATCTATTTACAGGATGATTAGTCCTTATCAGTTTAAGACATCTCACCATGTCTAGGGATGAGGCAATCCCAATCTATTTACAGGATGATTAGTCCACTCAATCTCATTTAGGACTATCCTTCCTTTCAAAATTACTGGATTTACTGCCCAAAAATGATTTAATCCACTCAATTCATTTAGGACTATCCTTCCTTTCAGAATTACTGGATTTACTGTCCAAGGATGATTTAATCCACTCAATTCATTTAGGACTATCCTTCCTTTCGGAATTACTGGATTTACTGTCCAAGGATGATTTAATCCACTCAATTCATTTAGGACTATCCTTCCTTTCGGAATTACTGGATTTACTGTCCAAGGATGATTTAATCCACTCAATTCATTTAGGACTATCCTTCCTTTCGAAATTACTGGATTTACTGTCCAAGGATGATTTAATCAACTCAATTCATTTAGGACTATCCTTCCTTTCGGAATTACTGGATTTACTGTCCAAGGATGATTTAATCCACTCAATTCATTTAGGACTATCCTTCCTTTCGGAATTACTAGATTTACTGTCCAAGGATGATTTAATCCACTCAATTCATTTAGGACTATCCTTCCTTTCGGAATTACTGGATTTACTGTCCAAGGATGATTTAATCCACAACCGTACATTTAGGACCAACGTCCAAGGATGACTTAATCCTCAACCGTACATTTAGGACCTACGTCCAAGGATGACTTAATCCTCAACCGTTCATTTAGGACCTACGTCCAAGGATGACTTAATCCTCAACCGTACATTTAGGACCTACGTCCAAGGATGACTTAATCCTCAACCGTACATTTAGGACCACGTCCAAGGATGACTTAATCCTCAACCGTACATTTAGGACCTACGTCCAAGGATGACTTAATCCTCAACCGTACATTTAGGACCTATGTCCAAGGATGACTTAATCCTCAACCGTACATTTAGGACCTACATCCAAGGATGACTTAATCCTCAACCGTACATTTAGGACCACGTCCAAGGATGACTTAATCCTCAACCGTACATTTAGGACTACATTCAAGGATGACTTAATCCTCAACCGTACATTTAGGACTACGTCCAAGGATGACTTAATCCTCAACTGTCCACCAAGGACTTCATTCTCGAAGACATACATCTACGGCTCTTCTTTCAGACTGAAGTCTAGGGATGATCCAATCCCCTCACATGTTCACCAAGAACTTCATTCTCGAAGACATATGTCTACGGCTCTTCTTTCGGACTGAAGTCCAGGGATGATCCAATCCCCTCACATGTTCACCAAAAACTTCATTCTCGAAGACATACGTCTACGACTCTTCTTTAGGACTGAAGTCCAGGGATGATCCAATCCCCTCACATGTTCACCAAGAACTTCATTCTCGAAGACATACGTCTATGGCTCTCTTGAGGATGATGCAATCCTATCATGTCCACCAAGGACTTCATTCTCGAAGACATACGTCTACGGCTCTTCTTTAGAACATATGTTCAAGGATGATGCAATCCCCTTGTCACCTTTGACCCTATCTAAGGACCATCCACCAACCTCTTTGTCGGCATCACTAATATAGGTATCCTCATTATCGACCTCACTGTCGATGCAGGCAATCTCATCATGAGTTATCACATCACTCCCCCTTTCGAGGAGGGTCCTTCTGAACTATACTAAGTTTGTCTCAAAAACTTTACTTGAGGTAGAGGTTTGGTTAGTACATTGGATCGATAGAGGTTTGGTTAGTACATTGTTACAAATTCAAACTTTTGGTTCCTTTCTGCACCATATCGTCTGTGTATAGAAACAATATTCAACCTTGTAGCAAAGGTTGAGATCCTCATCACCCATGGTGATTATTAAGCTCATCAATTGATTATTGATCCTGAGTACCCATATAGAACCTGATTCACACTTCTTCTTTAATTACACCATTAAGAGAATGGTCTTATCTAGCCACTTGGAGCAAACATCTTATCATGATTCTCACAATCCTTCTATAGTGTGTTTGATTTGTAAATCCTTTTGTTTGAACATCCATTGCTTGTTCAGTGTTCATCATTCATCATGATCTTTCCTACAAATAAAAATTAAGTACATGATTAGTAATACTTCATAATCATCAAATCATATTGACATGATAACCTATTATGCATACAGATATCATTTACATAGTTATGTAACTATTTTGACCAATACTTTGGCACAACATTTTCCCATATCCTGTATGCATACAGTGGCTATCTAGATGCCTTCCATCTCTACCAGAACATACTATTGAGAGTGTGCACAGCTCTCAGCATGTCAGCAAAGAGGTTTCATTCTAGACAAGCAACAATGGAATGTTTGTCCAACTTACCAATCATATGCATATTAGTAGTATACTGTTCAATGCTCTATGAATGTTTACAATCAGCATGATATATTCTAGGAATACAAATATGAATACAAGCAATATCATTTACTATTTCAAATAACAACTCAAATACTTATCTTTTATGTTTGTGTGGTTTCCTCCCACTTGATCTTCTATATGTCTTTTGAACTTCTATTCATTCTGTACCACTGTGCATGCTCAAGTGTGCACTAGTGTCATCCTCATACACAGACATACATTCATTAGTATATTCTCAATATTATCAAAACATTCTAGTTCTAAATAATCTTTGAAAATGTATAGTCATGATTATAGATAATATTCAAGGTTTCAAGGAAGTCTTCTTTTACTTCTGCATATTCTTGTTTGATCATAGTACTCTTCTGGTTAATTAGATCATCAAGATAAGAGACATAATATGCATAAACCCTTGATTACTAAGTTTATGAATAAGCATAACCAATCATACCAAGTATACTTATATAAGGGATCCTAAGGTAAGATTCTAACTTGTCATAGGAAAACATACCTGGATTAGTATATCTGCTTAGCTATGTACAACATACCTAAACAATCTCTTCAATGATTTAGAGATCCTGAGCTAGAACCTGCATGTCTCATAGGTTAAGCATAATATAACAAAGTCATACATACCTCGTAAGTAGAACAAAGATTATGGATGAGTCTTTGTCTTCATGTTGTCATGTTTTAAGGAGCTTGATTTGTCTTTTGTGATGTACCTGTATCTTGTTAGCAAACGACATCAACCTCATACAACACCATAATGCATTAGTACAATCATATAGCCCTAATCAATGAATGTCTTCGATCATTCACATGCATTCATAGTATTACTAGGGTGATAAGACAATTCTAACATTAATCAAGATTGTACTAATAAATAACATGAATACAAACACATTATGAACTTAATCAAGAATCAGATTTCAAGACATACCTAAACCTCAAGTCATACCTGTCGAGACTTCTTGTAGTCTTCTTATGTAAGGCCTTAGACTCAACTCCCCCTGAAACTTGATCTAGAGCTTGATTAGGGTTTGCTAGAGAAACCCTAAATATTCAATCTTTGACTTTCACACTTCTGAATGAATGGAAGGATGTGTCTTGCTGAGCTGATCAAACTAGCATACTTCAATTTTGAAATCTCCAAAAATTGACCCCTCAAAATTGCCTTTCAAACTTCTAGATATTCTTGACAGGATCCCGAACTAGGGTTTGATGAAGCCCACCCTTTTGCTCAATCAAAAGGTTTGATCCAAGGCTCTAAACACTTATTTTTCTGAGGAGCTTCCAGCCATGGATTCTGATTCCAAAAATTCTAACTTTCTCTGAAACCCTAAATTCCGGAAGCCATGAATAAAGGTGCTCCAAAAATAATTCTGTTTTGACAGAAATATGCACCTGATTGTTTCTGCTATAAATCTGAAATTTTTGCTCCACAGGGTCTGAAAACGTTTTCTGTAGTAGCCTGACCTGTCATCTTTCCATCCTGACAGGTCTGACCTCAATTGGATTTTCTAAGGGAGAGTTATGCCAAGTGTCGCAACGTGACCTGTTTATGGGATAAAACAGGAGAGCGAACTTGTACGGCATGCCACGTGTCACTGTTTGACCTTCGGCCTCTGAAAACGTTTCCTGAGATAGCTCGCCCTGTTATCTTTCTATCGTGACAGTTCTGACCTCAATTGGACTCTCTGAGAGAGAGTTATGCCAAGTGTCGCAACGTCACCTGTTTATGGGATAAAACAAGAGAGCGAACTTGTACGGCGTGCCACGTGTCACTGGTTCACCTTCGGCCTCTGAAAATGTTTCCTGAGATAGTACAGTCTGTGTACTACCTGTCACTTTTTACGAAATTTTATTTGGAGCTTCCTAGCCCAAGTTATGACCTTTTTGCGAAGGTTACCTGATTTTGACTGAGATCTGGAAGAGGCAGAAACCCTAACTTGTACGGATCATAAATCATAAAGTACAACGAATCTGAGGGTGCCCTTTGGACACAAGGTACCTGGAGATGTTAGCTTCGACCTGTAAACGTTTCAGACCCTGAAACTTCGCATAAATGGATTTATAGTGAAAGTTCCACGATGACTGGGTTTTGCTATGTAAAACCCTAACCTTCAAATTGTCGTAAGTAAAGCAAGTGTCGTAAGTGCCATACCTTGCCTTCCTTCAGGTTAGCTCTGATACCATGTTAATATTTAATATGCTAAGACTGAAAATAGCATCATTACATTCCATTTCACAATAATAGCATATACAGGATCACTGAAGAAACAACAAGCATAGCATTAACACAAGAGACATAGATTTATCCTGGGAAACCCTCATGGGGTAGAAAACCCAGTAAAGCTTCCTCAATATAGATGACCAGCAATACACAAAGATGAAAACCAAAGATATGATCTCCTCCTCCACCATAGCAGACCTCTCCTCCACAAGTGCGCCTTTCTCAAGTGAGTGTGTGTGTCAAATGAGGAACACACCTCCTCTATTTATACACTACACTGACATGTATTTTACACAGGTACACGTAGGCTCGTATTTAACCAATGGGTTAAATACCCCACTACAACTGATTGGGCCGACCCCTCTAGGGTGGTCTAATAAACCTTTGACCCACATAACATATACAGGGTCGACCCCCACTAGGGAAGTCTAATAACCTGAGTTACCACATTCCGACGGAGGAATAAACATCTTCGGATATACAATAAGATCTTCACGGAGGAATGAAACATCTACGGAATAATAAAGTACAAATATAATATTCTTTGAAGTTACAATATCTCAACAATAAGATAAATATCCTTAGGACTGATAATGGAAAGGAGTATGTGAATAATAACATTCATCATCTTTGTGAGGAATGTGGCATCCAAATGCAACATTCAATCCCCTACACACCTCAGCAAAATGGTGTGGTAGAGAGGAAAAATAGATCTCTCAAAGAGATGGCCACTTGCATGATTGAAGCTAGGGATCTAAGCCCTAAGCTATGGGATGAAGCCATCAATTGTTCTGCTCATATTCAGAACAAATCCTTTCACAAATCAATCAAAGGAAAAACCCCCTATGAGGCATGGTTTGGCCAAAAACCAAATGTGTCAAATTTCAGAATTTTTGGGTCTAGAGCATGGGCTCGAATTCCATCAGAAAAGAGGAAGTCTTTAGAGCCACGGAGTAGAGAATGTATCATAGTTGGATATGGTGAAGACACAAAGGGCTAAAATCTCTTTGACACATCCACACTCAAAACTTTCATTGAGAGAAGTGTGCAATTCGAAGAAGAACCAATTCCTGATTTTGAGCTTGCACTGGGGGAAAGCTCTTCTCCTCCACACCTTAATGAAATTAGTGATGATTCCACTTCTGATTTTTCTGATATTGCTGAAGATGACATGGCTGAAGATGAAATTGCTGTACATGAGTCACCATCAAGGCCCAAGTGGGCTGAAAAAATCATACAAGCTGTAGGTGAATTGGCAGGCAATCCCCAAGAGCCTAGGAAGACTAGATCTCAAACAATCAATGCTTCCTTTGAAAATGAAAGTGAACTTGCTGATCACTGTTATGTGATGATTGGATCTGATCCAACATCATATCAAGAATCTCATCATGATCCAAGGTGGATAACAACAATGCAAGAAGAATTCCAATCTCTCCAAGAGAACAAAACATGGGATTTGGTGCCTCTTCCTCCGAAGAGGAAACTTGTGCAATGTAAGTGTATTTTTTGAACCGAACCTGTTGCTGATGGTTCTGATCTGAAGTACAAGGCTAGGTTAGTGGCTAAGGGCTACTCACAGATCCATGGTGTGGATTATACAGAGACCTTTGCACCGGTTGCAAAGATGGACTCAATTAGACTAGCTCTAGCCATGGCAGCTAGTAAGGGTTGGGAAGTTCACCATATGGATGTTAAAAGTGCATTCTTACATGGTGAGCTACAGGAAGAGATCTATATGCAGCAACCTGAAGGATTCCAAGAGGATCCCACACTTGTTTTCAGGTTGAAGAAGTCACTCTATGGACTCAAGCAAGCCCCCAGGGCTTGGTATGCCAAAATGGATGCCTTTTTGCTCTCAATTGTTTTTTGTCAATGCAAGTCTGATCCAAATGTTTATTTGTATAAATGTGATAATAATTTGCAGGTCATTGTACTATATGTTGATGATCTTTTAATTACAGGGAGCTGCAACAAACAAATTGGCTCAATTAAAGCTTCTTTGCACAGTGAATTTGCCATGAGCGACCTAGGATTGCTAAGGCAATTTTTGGGTTTGGAAATTGAGCAATCTGAGAGAGGTATATTGCTGAGTCAATCTAAGTATGCTTCAGACCTATTATTCAAGTTTAAAATGGCTGAATGTAAGGCAGCCAAGTGCCCATTCTTTTCAGGCATAAAACTAGGTGAATTTGAAGACTCTCCATTGGTGGATTGCACACTCTACAGGCAGCTAGTTGGAAGCTTGTTGTACCTTACACGTACAAGACCTGATTTGTCTTATGCTATAAGTGTTGTAGCAAGATATATGCAACAGCCACATGATATCCATTGGAAGGCATCCAAAAGGATCCTTCAATATGTCCAAGGAACAAAGAGCTTTGGGGTACACTATGCAGCTGGTTCTTCACTACAACTAGCTGGATTTTCTGATTTCGATTGGGCTGGAGATCCCATCGATAGAAAGTCCACTTCAGGTTTTCTGTTTATGTTTGCTGAAGGTCCCATTTTCTAGTCAAGTAAGAAACAACATACCATTTCACTTTCATCAGTAGAGGCCGAGTACAGGGCAGCAGTGAACGCAGCCACACAGTGTGTTTGGTTGCAAGGCATTCTTTGGGAGTTTGGTGTTGCTATTGATTCTCCAACCAACATTTGGGTGGACAATCAAAGTGCCATCAAGATATCTAATGATCCAGTATAGAGGAAAATAACAATGCACATTAAAATCCACATGCACTACATTTGGGGCTTGGTGCATGACAGGGTGATTTCCTTGCAGTATTGCCCATCCACTGAGCAAACTGCAGATATTTTCACCAAGTGTTTTACTAAGAAGACCTTCACTCACTTGAGAGCTTTGCTTGGACTGAGTGATGGATGGTGATTGCTGCAATTTAATTGTAGGTTCAGCCCCATGTCCATTTTAGAGGGAATTTTTTATCCCATGTGGTTTTACTTCTTGTCCTCGGTTTATATGGACAAATAAAAATCATGTTTGTAATGAGGTGACTTGAGCCTTTGTTGCCAAGGCCTCCCACTTATTTTCATGAGTTGTACTAAGTTCTAGTTAAGGGGGGGTGTTAGAAAAGTAATCCATACTTAGTATTATAGGCCACAACCATAGTCAAATTTTTATTGCTCATGTGCTTAATTACACCTTAGTTTGGACTAGGTGACTTTAGTTGGTCAAATACCCACATTTGAGAGTATTCACACCCACTTCCAAGCAAATCAGTTCACCCAACCTCCTGTTTTGTCCAAAAGTGCACCCTCATTAAATGCTGGAGCACTCTCTCTCCTTGATTTGGGGAATTTCAGTTGACTAGGGGCGCTAGGGTGGATTTTGCCCAATTTTAGCTAGATTTGGAGCATTTATTGCTCCCTTGGTCCTCCAAAAATCATCTACTTGCTCACCCACGCCTGCCTTGGCCTCATTTATGACCCAACATGCTTCATCAATGTTCACACCTAAATTCGTGACTGTTTGGGATGATTAGAACTGAGTTGGACCCACCTAGGGGGGATTGAGGCCAATTTGGCAATTTTGACTTGTACACTCATCTTGAGCTATCTAATGATCTCAAATTTCTCATGGATGTAATGAAAATATGTTCTTAACATTTTCACATGTTAGACAGACAGTTAATGCAAAGATTAAGCTCACATTGTGTGTAAAATTATCTCATTTTTCAATTTTTTTCACTGGTTTTGCAAATTAATTCAATTTTGTGAGGTTCTCCATAGCTCCTAGATCTTACTGTGATCAAAATACTCACAAAACACATGACTGGGTTTAAGGAATATTTTTTGAATCTATCGAAACATGAATCACCCCATAAGGTGAAACTTGGGGATGATTATCAATACCCAATCAAAGGAAGTGGTGAAGCCTCCTACAACCTATATTCTGAAAAATATTTGAAGATGAAAGAAGTCCTTTATGTACCTGGGCTCAAGAATAACATACTCTCCATCTCTGCATTGGATGCAAAAGGTATGAGGGTTGCATTTGTGGATGGCCAAGTCCTAATGTGTCCAAAGGGAAAGAACATAGATGATGTAGTAGTGATTGGAGAGCAAGAGGGAGGTTTGTATAAATTGAAGGCACAACCTGAACATGCCATGGTACATGAATCCTTGGAGCGAAGTGAACTTTGGCATGTAAGACCTGCTCATATGCACTATATGGCACTTCCAATTGCAAGCAAGGCTATAGAGGGTCTTCCTGAAATCAAGACCAAACATGAAGGTGTTTGCAAAGGATGTGCAAAAGGAAAGAACATTAAGAAGGCCTTCCCAAGCAATGAAAGCAAGGCAAAAGACATCCTGGAAATCATCCACTCAGATGTATGTGGTCCTATGTCATTCAGTTCTCTGAGTGGGTATGTTTACTATGTCTCATTTATTGATGACTTCTCCAAGAAGACTTGGGTATACTTCTTGAAGAGCAAAGATGAGGTGTTTGATAAATTCAAGGAATTCAAAACCTTGATGGAGAATCAAACTGACAAGAAGATCAAAACATTCAGATCCGACAATGGTGGAGAATTCACCTCAAGCGACTTCAAGAATCTTTGTAGTGATTCAGGGATAAAGAATGAGTTGACTGCTCCTTATAATCCTCAACAGAATGGAGTTGCAGAAAAGAAGAATAGAACAATCATGGAAGCAGCAAGGGCAATGCTGCATGACCAGGATCTACCTATGCATCTATGGGTAGAAGCAGCTAGAACAGCTGTATATGTGCAGAACAGAACACTCCACAAGATATTGGATAACAAGACACCATAAGAGGTCTTTTTTGGTAAGAAACCTGAAGTTAGCCATCTCAGAATATTTGGTTGTCCAGTATACACTCATGTCCCAAAGGGAAAGATGACTAAACTAGATCCTTCGGGAAAGAAGGGTATCTTTGTGGGTTACAGTGAAAGCTCGAAGGCTTACAAAATATACTTTCCAGGGTTCAAAAAGATTGATGTCAGCAGGGATGTAACATTTGATGAAAACTCAGCCTTCATCAAATCAAGGAAGGAACCTATCGAAGTTTATGAAGAACCTAAGGAAACTAGATTTCAAGACACTACCATGACTGAAGCAGTTCCAAAAGTTGTTCATGAGTTTGAAGATCCGCAAGAACCTGTAGATCCACCCCATGAGGATAACTCTCACAAGAGGAAACCTGCATGGGATAGAGAGCTCATTCAAGATGCAGAAAGATTTGGCATTCTAGAAGAAGAACACGAAGCAAAGAAGAGAACCAGATCACATACTAGCTATGTTGCTTTACTCTGTGACATTATGAACAAATAGCCTTCCAGTTATGAAGAAGCAGCGGAAAAGATAGAATGGAAGGATTCCATGGTTGAGGAATACCAATCAATAATGAAGAATGATGTTTGGGATGTTGTACCAAGACCTAAAGAGAAGTCTATTGTGACTTCTAAATGGATCTACAAAATCAAGCATGCTGTAGATGGCAGTGTAGAGAAATACAAAGCAAGATTCATAGCTCGTGGCTTCTCTCAGAAAGAGGGAATAGATTATGAAGAAAATTTTGCACATGTAGTCAGGTATACTTCCATCAGAATAGTACTTGCCCTGGCTACAGTGATGAAATGGAAAACACACCAGATGGATGTCAAGACTGCTTTCTTGAATTGTATAGTTGAAGAGGAAGTATATGTGGAGCAGCCACTCAGTTTCGAAATACATAACAGGGAGTCATATTTGTGCAGACTGAAGAAAGCCTTGTATGGCTTCAAACAAGCTCCCAGAACTTGGTATGGTAGGATGGACAGTTTCCTATCTAGTTTGGGCTTTACCAAGAGTAAAGCGGATTCCAACCTTTATTACAAGGTTGAGGAAGGGAATCCTGTGATTCTACTCCTGTATGTGGATGACTTATTTGTAACAGGAGATGATAGATTGATTGCAGATACGAAGAGGAAGCTTGATGTTGAGTTCGATATGAAATATTTGGGAGTGATGCATTATTTCCTAGGTATGGAGGTGTGGCAGAGTATAGGTGGGATCTTCCTTGGTGAAGGGAAGTACACAGTAGATATCCTGAAGAGATTCATGATGATGGATTGCAAGGCCATGGCCACACCTATGGCATCGAATATGAAGCTTCTATGTGATGCTTCATCTAAGCCGGTTGATGTCTCTATGTATCGTCATATGATTGGGTCCTTGATGTACCTAACGAACACGAGACTAGATATTTGCTTTGTGGTGAACACATTCAGTCAGTTCCTGATAGATCTGAGGAGTGTTCATCTGGTTACTGTAAAGCATGTTCTGAGGTACCTGAAGGGTACAGTGGATTATGGGCTCAAGTATGAGGCGAATCAAAATTTAACCTGCAGGGTTATGTTGATTCAGATTGGGCTGGCAGTGCTACAAATAGGAAGAGCACATCTGGGTACTGCTTCAGTATGGGATCAGATGTGATCTCTTGGTTTAGCAGGAAATAGTCCTGTGTAGCACTGAGTATAGCTAAGGCAGAGTATGTTGTAGCCTAATCAGCTAGTTTTGAGGTAGTATGGCTATGGAAGCTAATGTCTGAATTATTTGATCTCCCATTGGATGCTACTGGTGTCTTCTGTGATAACCAGAGTTGTGTGAAGCTATCCGAGAACCCAGTGTTTCATGACAGGTCAAAACACATAGAGATCAAATATCACTATATCAAGGATATGGTGCAGAGAGGAGCTGTGAAGCTCCTCTATGTTGCGACGGACGAGGAGATTACAGATGTGCTGACGAAGCCACTAGCCAAGGTGAAGTTCGAATACTTCGGAGAGAGGCTTGGTGTTCTTCGAATTGATGACACTTCGAGGAAGAAGTGATGGACACATTTGCTGAAGCCATTCCAAGCATGTTGGAAGGAGGATCCTTCACATGGATGTGGATGTAAGTGCTGGATGATGAGCATCAGGATGATGTTCTGGTTTCTGCTGGATATGATTAGTTGGATCATTTATATGTATATGTATGTAGGCATCATGTTGGATGTTGGATTTGATCAGTTGGATCATTTATATGTATGTATGCATCATGTTGGATGTTGGATATGATCAATTGGATCATTTATATGTATGCATGCATCATGTTGGATGTTGGATATGATCGGTTGGATCATGTGTATGTATTTTGTATAAGCATCATGTTGGATGCTTGGACCATGTATCTGTATATGTATCAAGTGGATACATTATATGATTAGGTAGATCATGTATGTTGAAATGTATCATGTATTTGTATTTGTATCAGGTGGATACACTGTATGATCAGGTGGATCATGTATGATGATATGTATCAGGTAGATACTTGGTATGCATCAGGTAGATGCATTGTATGATGAGGATGATCATGGATGACAAGCTTCAGGATGTTGCTCCAGATGACATGCAACAGGATGTTGCAGTGATGATGATCAGGATGATCATGTATACATCAGGATGATGTATGGTGAGTATCAGGTTGATACTCTATGGCTGTGGAATAGGTTGTGCAGATAAGCATGTAATTTGTGCCCTGGGAGATTTGCAGATAGTCTTTCAAGGTTTTTCCTACGGCATGTAATTTGTACCCTGGGATATATGGCAAATGCTCTTTCGAGGTTTTGCTTGGGAGGACATATAATTTGTGCCCTGGGAGATCTGCAAATAGTCTTTTGAGGTTTTTCCTATGGCATGTAATTTGTTCCCTGGGATATCTGGCAGATGATCTTTCGAGGTTTTGTCCTATGGCATGTAATTTGTGCCCTGGGAGATCCGATAGGTTGATCCGTGTTCTCGTAATCTGTCCTGGGATGCTCTTTCGAGGTTTTACCATGACCACATGTAATTTGTGCCCTGGGAGATCCAATAGGTTGAGCCTTGTGCTTGTAATCAGTCCTAGGATGTTCTTTCGAGGTTTTGTCGTGACCACATGTAATTTGTGCCCTCGAACATCCGATAGGTTGAGCCTTGTGCTCGTAATCAGTCCTGGGATTCTCTTTCAAGGTTTTCTGGTGGGGTCACATGTAATAGGCCCTGGAGATCTGGACAGGATGAAAAAGGCCTCAGATGCTCTTTAGGGTTCTTGCTAGTCAAGAGACTCTTTTAAGGTTTTGTGACGCACGTAATAAGTCCTGAGAGTTCCACAGTATGGCCAGTGATGATGAAGACCTGCAGGTGGTGGGCCTACATCCAGTATGAAAAAGGACTGGCTTTGTAGAACTTCCTATGACGAGTAGAGTTAGAGATTGGTTGAGATAGCAGCAGCAGTGATGATGATGATGACGATGATCTCAAGAAGAAGACTTGTCTAGTAGATCTGTGTCGAGAAATACCTTCCTATTTAAGAGGGAGTGTTGATGTATATTTAACTTCGAAATGTATTTCATCTATGTATTTCATGTATATTTATTGTACCCTTATAAGAGATGTGTTATTCCTCTATAAGGAAGTGTCGTCATGTGGATTGACAAGTGTCGCAAGTGTGTGTAATTGCTGATGGATTATTAGACCACCATATGTGGAGTCGGCCCTGAAATATACAATATATTGTGGATGTACCTAGCTAGACAAGTCGGCCCCATAAGGTCACTAGGGAAACAGGTTAGTATAAATAGAGATCAGGAGATCTCTATTTAGATCATTCAGAAAGTCATCTCTCTCTCACTCAGAAAGTGGTGCACTAGTGAGGAGGAGGATCATCAGCTTCTAGGAGACTATCTCAAGTGTATTTTGGTTGTACTTTGGTTGAGCCATTGCTCTCTCTATCTCTGAGGAAGTTTTGGGGTTTTTCACCTTAGGGTTTTCCCCACGAAAACTGTGTGTCTCTTGTGTCTCATGCTTTTGATTCTTGTGATGCTTGTCATGCTTATTGTGATTGTCATGCATTGATATACTGTATATGTTATTCTCTCAGTGAAGATCCTAGAGTATTGTGAATTAATGCTCAAAATTTAACACCTTTGGGGCAGGGACCTCTTCCCTTATGTCCAATTCATTTTCTTCCAGTATTAACCCAATCCTATACTTCCATGCTTGGAAGTTATCAGCCCCTTCAAGCTTATCCTCAAACTTAGTGTGGTGAGACATCTTTAAAGAGTACTTCAAATTGAAATAGAAAATATTTAGGTCTTACCACTTGATTTGCTGAAAACTGGATCTGGTCCCAGATTAGGGTTTGTCAGAGAAACCCTAAAAATTCAAAATGTGAATTTCAACTTTCGAAAAGGATATAAAGATGCACCTTGATGAGCTGATTAGCCTAGTGTATTCAGAATTTGAGATCTGCAAAGCTTCACCCTTCAGAAATGCCTTTTAGTCTTCCCGGGATGACTTGGGAGGACCCTAAATTAGGGTTTGAGTTTACTAGAGATTTACCTAGCCACAAATCTCGATCCAAAGCTCTAAACATCGATTTTTCCAAGGAGCTTCCAGCTATGTCTTTAGATTTTAGAAATTCCTATTTTTGTGGAAACCCTAATTTTTAGGGCCAAAACTAAAAGTGCTCAAAACTGAATTCTGATTGCACAAAAAGATTCACCTTGCTAAGGAGAGTCAATCTATCATATTGCGTTTCCAAAATTTGGGGAGAGAAACCCAAAAAAAAGAAGCCCTAGCTTCCGCAACTGCACAGTGTCTTCTTCTCAGGTTAGCTCCGATACCTTGTTAATTTCCGAGCATTAATTCAATATACTGTAGGATCTTTACTGAGAGAATAACATGTATAGTATATCAATGCATATCAATCATAGCAAGGATATCAAACATCACAAGATGCAAACATAAGAGACAATAGACACATAGAGCTTCCGTGGGGAAAACCTTATGGTGAAAAACCCCACAACTTCCTTAGAGATAGATAGAGCAATGATACAACCAAAGTACAACCCAAGTACACAGAGGTAGTCTCCTCCTAGCAGCTGATCCTCCTCCTCATATGTGCGCCACTTTCCAAGTGATGGATGAGTGAGTAATGAAGTGATCAAATAGAGAGATCCCGCTCTCTATTTATACTTGTTATGAACAGCCTAATAAGCCTATGGGGCTGACTTATCTAACTCAGCCTAATAACCCCAGGTTAACTTAATCAAGGCCGGCCCCACACATGGTGGTCTAATAACCCATTGGAAAGTACGACACTTGCGGCACTTGTCAATACAAATGAAGACACTTCCGTATAGAGGAATAATACATCTCTATAGGAGTACAATAAAATACATAGACGAAATACATTCTGAAGTTACATATACATCAATAGTATCTTCCATAGTTTGTTACGAGATACTCAACGTGCCAAATTTGAAGTCATAATCATTGAAGTCATAGTCATTTTCATTTCCTGATTGTGTTGTATTTAAACCCGCATTAGTAACCTCATTATACTCAATGTGCCAAATCAAATAAAAAAAGTAACCTCCCTATACTCAATGTGTCAATCAAATATTTCGCATGTCACAATATGATCATTCCACGTGTCACCCTAGGATACTATATATCAATATTTTAACAACAAAATTTATAGACATTTTACTTTAAAGACTTTGCTAGCAAATCGAAATATTCTCACATAAAGAGTAGCTGCTCTTTCTCTGCTCTTTCTCCAAGGTGTTCTATTGATACAATTCCGTCCTAAATGAAGGGTCGGCCGACCCTTCTTATTCCCAATATTCTTTTCATAATAGTTCGACATTGCAAGAAGGGTCGGCCGGTCCTTGTATTATCCATTATGGCTATATTTGAATTGATGGATAAAGTTTTGGCAATTAACTAGGAAAATAAGGGGTGACGGATCCTTCTTGTCGTAAAACGGAAGTAGGGACAAACCATTTTTATATGATATAACTTCCAAGGTGTTCTATTTTTACAATTCCCCCGTAATTGAAGGGTCGCCCGACCCTTCTTAGTCCCCATATTATTTTTATAATAGTTCGACACTACAAGAAGGATCGATTGAACCTTCTTATTCCCAATATTCTTTTCATAATATTTCGAGACTGCAAGAAGGGTTGGTTGATCCTTCTTGTGTTCTCCATTATGGATATAGATGAATTATTGGATAAAGGTTTGCACAGTTAACTTCAAAAAGAAGGGAATTTGATCCTTCTTGTTTGAAAACGGAAGTCGGGACAAACTATTTTTATATGTTATAACTTCCAAGGTGTTCTATTTTTATAATTCCCTCAAAATTGAAGAGTCGACCGACCCTTCTTATTCCCAATATTATTTTCATAATAGTTTAACACTGCAAGAAGGGTCGGTAGATCCTTCTTGTGTTCTCAATTATGGATATAGCTAAATTGTTGGATAAATGTTTTCACAATTAACTACGAAAAGAATGGGCGGTTGATCCTTCATGTCGGAAAATGGAAATCGGGACAAACCATTTCTTTATGTTATAACTTAGCCGATTGACTTGTTATTCAAACAATGACTAAATATTTTAGACATTGATTTTTTCACCTTAAAATTTTGAACATTTACAAATGAAAACAACAAGTTTCAAATAAACAATTGCATTTTTTTATTTGAAATTTACACTTTTCAAATCAGAAATTGCATTTTTGTTATTTTAAATTCAAGTTCACAATAATTTAAATTCATTGAATGTTTTAGATTCTCCTTATCCTTAATCAGATAATCTCATTTGAAGGAGTAATAAAATACTAAAATTTTATTGGAGCTTCGACTTGTAGACATAGAAGCACTAGACTCATGCCTTGCAACCACAAAAATAATCAGTCATTATTCCTCAAACATGTAAGGTTTGCATCGGAATGTTCCATCATTCTGTTGGGATATCAAGCAATACTGAGAAGGGGGTGCATCAGTATTTCCACTATTTTTTAATTTTATCACAATTAAAATTAAAGGATGCAACAACACCCTATTTTGTCCTCTACAACTGACGGGATGCACTACCACCATTAGCAAGTTGCAACCTGCCCTGGCACCACCCTTCCACCCTTGTATGTCTTCTTCATATTTCAAGAATTTATTTCCTTCAATTCTGGGTAGTTATCTTCTTACAGTCAAGGTCTTAATTTGTAGGTTGATAATGAAGAAAAGAAAACAATCGATTGATGTTGGGCATTGGTCATAAATGCATCTAATATCAATTTAAGCAGAAAATTGGTGAATACTTAGATGCGATAAACCGGAGCATAAACATATAAATTTTGATTTAATATTACTTTCATCCAAGCATGAAGAATAACACAATGGAAAATATTTACTGGAAATAACAATTAACAAAGAATGGAAGGAAATTTACAGACTGACATAATTTACTACAAATAACAATTAAGAGAGAAAGGAAGGAAATTTACAGACTGTCATTACTGGAAATAACAATTAATAGAGAAAGGAAGGAAATTTATAGACTGTCATTAATGAATAGTTTTTTCATCAGTGGTACAATTATAATCAACACATTCCAAGCAACACATGCATGCCTTCCCAGACACACCATAATGCTAATTAAAATTTAACAGTGATCGACACGACGGTTGGACATGTTCTCTGAAGTGGTCGAACAGAGGACCTATTCAAGCAGTTGACCTAAGCTCCTCCAAAATCTCCCCCATGAACAATACCTTTCTTCATCCCGAAAGCTGGTACTAGATACTCCCTTCACTGGAAATTGGTCGTCATGTCTGTAAAGAACAATCCTGCCTTCTACTTGTCGCTGCTTCTTCTTACTATGGAAAGTCGAAGGCAGAAGGACTGTGATTTCAATACATGAAGGACTATACTAAAACAACATTCAACGACTGCTGCAAGTGTCTTTGAAAGAATGAAACCAAATCATTCACTGAATACATCATACCTCCTACACAAGGTGGTAGTATAAGGTAACCTTAAAAAAGTGTTGAAAATCCCATAGTAATCCAAGGATTCCAATTTCCATCCCATTAACTTGGCCTAGTTACTCATGGATGCAGGTTAGAGACACTTTAGAAAGCCTGCTACCCTGATGATTTTCCCACTTTTAGCTACAAAGGGAATATTCTTGCAATGACTGGTAAGCTCTCCGGGCCAGATGTAGTTATTTTTTGATGAATAGTGCAAAAAATGTGCGATGGTGATAACAAGTTTACTATATGTTAAGTCTAGTGATACTACATCATCCGAGAGTCGCTCAACAAAATTTGAGATAGAAAGCTCTGTAATTTAAGATACTGATTCAACCACTGGCACAGTTTCTCACCTTCCCAAGGATCTAATATATCTCGTGTTTATCTTTATATCTAAGACCGAAGCCTTCTACTTGGTGCAGTTAGAAAAAGTTGACAACATGGTCTGGTACTAAAACAACATTCGCTGACTAGTAATGTGATTTCCCTCCCATCATATCCCTTCATGTCTACTTTTAACACCTGAATATTAGAAAGTGGATATCCTAGACATGTTAGTATTGCATCTCTCTTTAATCCCTGCATACCAAATAAATAATTGGTCATCTTAGCTGCCATACAAAAACATGCGTGCTCACGCATAGCATCATATACAATACAAAATAGAAAAGGTATTCCTAAACTACCAAATGCACCATAAATAGGTGATGAAGAGACACTTGGGTTGGGAAGTACACATAGTTAGTGGAAGCAAAGGCATTTAACCAATAAAATATACTTTGCAAATATTTAGCAAAAAGTTTTGGCAGACATGATTATAATAGTGATGATAAATGATTAAAAACTTATTTCTTACCGGGAAAAACATTCAACGTATAAGTAATCTTTCAATGTTAGGAAGTCCCTCCAATAAGTTGAGAAGCGGAAGAGAGTTCGAAATATGGAGATCAAGATTGTTCAATGATTTGAAGCTACCTATTATCTCCACAAATATCTCTACGAAAAAAAAAAAAAAAAACGTGTATGCCCCCATTCCAACGAAATTCCAGTCCAATCAAATTACTTCCACATTCCATTTTGAATTCAACAATTGCATGGGAAAGCTCATAAAACAACACCCCATTGACTCTTAGACCCTTTTCATGAATTGAAACAAGAGTAAGAAGAAGTTGACAACATGTTCTGGTACTAAAACAACATTCGACGACTGCTGCAAGTGTTGACAACCACAACAACGCATGTTGTCTTAGAGAAGAAATATCCCAAGACTGCTAATCTCCCTATGTCCCCTCCTCATTGCATACCTGGGAACATAATGAAAAATCCATGTATTGGGACTTTAACAGTGCTAATCTCCCTGTGTCCCCATATCAGTTTGCTATGATATGGGGCATGGTTTGCCTATATATAGTGAGTGGCCACTGTGTCAATGGATTGAATGGGATGGGAGTCTGGGACAGATGGGGAATGGTAATTATCACAGTAGGGTGGGATCATGGTTGTCATAGATATCATCTGTAGCAACTACATATTTTCCTGGAGTAATAATACATGTATCACTCCAATCGATTCCTTGAAAATCCAACGACCAACATGAATGATGCCAGTACATTAAATGACCTACAACAGGATGAATAATATTCACCATAAATGATGGATTGTATCACAGTATGGCGGGATCATGGTGGTCATAGATATCATCTGTAGCGACTACAGATTTTGCTGGAGTAATCATACAATTATCACTCCAATCGAATCCTTGAAAATCCAACGACCAACATGCCTATTGCCAACGCATTAAATGACATACAACAAGCTGAATAATATTCGCCATAAGTTTCAGCCTCTGTGACTCAAGTATACCATATATTAAATTGTGCAATTACTTCCCATGATTTTTTTAAGAAACACAATTGTTTATGTGAATCAAGTATAACATATATTAACCTCGGATGCAGGCGTCTCGTTTTTTGTAATAGCTATCTAATGCATTTTTTTGTATGATCTTGGTTAAACTATTTTTTTTATCTTGGCCACACTGTTGGAGACAGATTTGTTGTATAACCAACAAGTTGTTCCGTAATACTCTTGCTAGTTCTAGTTTTTTCTCTTACAATAACAAATTCATGTATTGATTATGAAATCTAACATGGAAACTTTGATTTGAGCTCTCCTCCAGGCTCGGTAGAAATGAGAAGTATAGCTTTCGGTTTGTGGAGAAATGAGAAGTAGTTGGAGATGAAGATGGTGTAAGGAATTTATGGTTGAGTTGCTAAGTATAATTTCCTTAAACAAAGTTTAAAACTGATACACTCCAAATCAGGTAAATATAAATATCTAGCTAGTAAATATAACGAAGTTTATATTTACATGATTTGGAGTGTATCAGTTTTAAATTTTGTTAAGGAAATTCTACTCAGCAAATCAACCATAAATTCCTTACACCATCTTCATCTCCAACTACTTCTCATCTCTCCACAAATTGCAAGCTATGCTTCTCATTTGGACCCCACTGATATAACATCCACGTTGCTGGTTCAGAAAATGCAGGAACTTAAAACAGTCTCCAAACTTTAAATGGTACCATTAATATCCTTAATATTCATTTAAACAATCTTTAAACTAATTTTAAAAATCAAATATGCCACGTGTCACAATATAAGTGTTCCACGTGTCACAAAATTTATAGAGGTTTTGCTTCAAAGACTTTGTTGGCAAGTAGAAATATTCTCAGAAAAAGTGCGGCCACTCTTTCTCTAAGGTGTTTTATTTTTAGTATTCCCTCATAGATGAAAAGTCGGCCAACCCTTCTTATTCCCAATATTCGTTTCATAATAGCTCGACACTACAAAAAGGGTCAGTCGATCCTTCTTGTGTTCTCCATTATGGATATAGCTAAATTTCTGGATAAAGGTTTTCACAATTAACTACGAAAAGAAGGGATGGCCGATCCTTCTTGTCGGAAAATAAGGATGGACGACAAAAGTCGTCAGAAACCATTTTTATATATTATAACTTACAAGGTGTTCTATTTTTACAATTCCCTCGTAATTGAAGGGTCAGCTGACCCATCTTATTCCCAATCTTATTTTCATAATAGTTCGACACTACTAAAGGGTCGACCAACCCTTCTTATTCCCAATATTATTTTCATAATAGTTCGACACTCCAAGTAGGTCTATCAACCTGGCTCAATCTTTTCTTTGTCGACTATTTTGATGTCAAACAGTAAGGCTTTGTGTTCAGTCTCCAAGGTTGATAGTAGACATGGGAATTTCTCTATATGGTAGTTTTTGTCTCAGAAGTGCAATGTGAAAAGAAGACGGATGTACTCTTTTTTACCAGTATATAATACAAAGTTTATCTTTTTTTGCTTAAAAAAAAATCCTTTCAATAAACATGAATGTTAAATTTTGAGCATTAATTCCCAATACTCTAGGATCTTTACTGATAGAATAACATGTACAGTATATCAATGCATAACAATCATAACAAGCATGACAATCATCACAAGAATCAAAAGCATGAGAGACAAGAGACACAGAGTTTCCGTGGGGAAAACCCTAAGGTGAAAAACCCCACAACTTCCTCAGAGATAGAGAGAGTAATGGCTCAACCAAAGTACAACCAAAATACACAAAGATAGTATCCTAGTAGCAGATGATCCTCCTCCTCACTAGTGCGCCACTTTCTGAGTGAGAGAAGTGTGAGTTTCCGAGTGATCCAAATAGAGATCTCCCGATCTCTATTTATACTAGTCTATTTGTCCAGTGACCTTATGGGGCCGACTTGTCTATCTAGGTACATCAACCATATAATATATAATTCAGGGCCGACCCCACACATGGTGGTCTAATAACCCATCGGCAAGTACACACACTTGCGACACTTGTCAATACACATGACGACACTTCCTTATAGAGGAATAACACATCTCTTATAAGGGTACAATAAATATAGATGAAATACATAGATGAAATACATTCCGAAGTTACATATACATCAACACTCCCTCTTAACTAGGAAGGTATTTCTCGACACAGATCTGCTAGACAAGTCTTCTTCTCAGGATCATCATCATCGATGCATCGTCATCATCATCGTCACTACTACTGCTATCTCAACCAATATCTGAATCTACACGTCATAGGAAGTTCTACAGATCCAGTCCTTTTTCATACTGGATGTAGGCCCACCACCTGCAGGTCTTCGTCATCACTAGCCATACTATGGAAATCTCAGGACTTATTACGTGCGTCACAAAACCTTAAAAGAGTCTCTTGACTAGAAAGAACCCTAAAGAGAATCTGAGGCCTTTTTCATCTTGTCCATATCTCCAGGACATATTACATGTGACCCCGCCACAAAACCTCGAAAGAGAATCCCACGATTGATTACGAGCACAAGGATCAACCTATCCAATCTCCCAGGGCACAAATTACATGTGGTCACCACAAAACCTCGAAAGAGCATCCCAAGACTGATTATGAGCACAAGGCTCAACCTACTGGATCTCCCAGGGCACAAATTACATGTGGTCATCACAAAACCTCGAAAGAGCATCCCAGGACTTATTACGATCAAATGGCTCAACCTATTGGATCTCCCAAGGCACAAATTACATGCCATAGGACAAAACCTCGAAAGAGCATTTGTCAGATATCCCAGGGTACAAATTACATGCCATAGGAAAAAACTCGAAAGAGTATCTGCAAATCTCCTAGGGCACAAATTATATGTCCTCCCAAGCAAAACCTCGAAAGAGCATTTTCCAGATATCCCAGGGTACAAATTACATGCCATAGACAAAACCTCGAAAGACTATCTGCAAATCTCCCAGGGCACAAATTACATGCTTATCTACACAACCTGTTCCATGGCCACAGAGTATCAACCTGATAATCACCCTACATCATCCTGATGTACACATGATCATCCTGATCATCATCACTGCAACATCCTGCTGCATGTCATCTGGAGCAACATCCTGAAGCTCGTCATCCATGATCATCCTCATCATACACTACATCCACCTGATGCATACCAAGTATCTACCTAATATATATCATCACACATTATCCTCATGATCATACAATGTATCCACCTGATACATACATAGATGCATGATCCACAAAATGCATCTAACTGATATATATCGATATACATGATCTACCTGATCATACACAGTATCCACCTGATACATATACAGAAACATGGTCCAAGCATCCAACATGATGCATATACAAAATACATACAAATGATCCAACCGACCATATCCAGCATCCAACATGATGCGTACATACATATACATATAAATGATCCAACTGATCATATCTAGCATCCAACATGATGCGTACGTACATATACATATAAATGATCCAATTGACCATATCCATCATCATCCTGATGCATATACAGAGCATTAACGGGAGTATCGTCCTGATGCTCATCATCTAGCGCTTACGTCCATAGCCATGTGAAGTATCCTCCTTCCAACATGCTTGGAATGGATTCAACAAATGTGTCCATCACTTCTTCCTTGAAGTGTCGTAGATCTGAAGAACAACAAGCCTCTCCCTGAAGTACTTCAACTTCACTCTGGCTAGTGGCTTCATTAGTACATCTGCAATCTGCTCATTCGTCACAACATATAGGAGCTTTACTGCTCCTCTCTGCACCATATCCCTGATATAGGGATATTTGATCTCTATGTGTTTCGACCTGTCGTGAAACACTGGGTTCTCAGACAGCTTCACATAACTATGGTTATCACTGAAGATACCAGTAGGATCCAAAGGGAGATCAAATAACTCAGACAGTAGCTTCCGAAGCCATACTGCCTCACAACTAGCTGAACAGGTTGCAACATACTCTGCCTCGGCTGTACTCAGTGCTACGCAGGAATGCTTCCTACTGAACCAAGAGATCACACCTGATCCCATACTGAAGCAACACCCAGATGTGCTCTTCCTATCTATAGCACTATCTGCCCAATCTGAATCAACATAACCTTGGAGGTTAAACTTTTGATTTGCTTCATACTTGAGCCCATAATCAACTGTACCCTTCAGGTACCTCAGAATATGCTTTACAGCAACCAGGTGAACACTCCTTCGATCTGCCAGGAATTGGATCAATGTGTTCACTGCAAAGCAAATATTTGGTCTCATGTTTGTTAGGTACATCAAGGACCCAATCATCTAATGATACACAGAGACATCAACCGGCTCAAATGAAGCATCACATAGAAGCTTCAGATTCGATGCCATAGGTGTGGCCATGGCCTTGCAATCCATCATCCCGAACCTCTTCAGGATATCTACAGTGTACTTCCCTTGTCCAAGGAATATCCCATCTATACTCTGCCACACCTCCATACCTAGGAAATAGTGCATCATTCCCAAGTCCTTCATATCGAATTCGGTAGCAAGCTTCCTCTTTGTATCTGCAATCAATCTGTCATCTCCTGTTACAAACAGGTCATCCACATATAGGAGTAGAACCACAAGATTCCCGTCCTCAACCTTGTAGTAAAGGTTGGAATCCGCTTTACTCTTGGTAAAGCCCAAACTAGATAGGAAACTTTCCATCCTACCATACCAAGTTATGGTGGCTTGCTTCAAGCCATACAATGCTTTCTTCAATCTGCACACATATGACTCCCTGTCATGTGTTTAAAAACTGAGTGGCTGCTCCACATACACTTCCTCCTCAACTACACCATTCAAGAAGGCAGTCTTGACATCCATCTGGTGTATCTTCCATTTCATCACTGCAGCCAAGGCAAGTACTGTTCTGATGGAAGTGTACTTGGATATAGGAGCAAAAGTTTCTTCATAATCTATTCCCTCTTTCTAAGAGAAGCCACGAGCTACGAATATTGCCTTGTATTTCTATACACTACCATCTGCAGCATGCTTGATTTTGTAGATCCATTTGGAAGTCACAATAGACTTCTCTTTAGGTCTTGGGACAACATCCCAAACATCACTCTTCATTATTGATTGGTATTCCTCTACCATGGCATCCTTCCATTCTTTCTTTTCCGCTACTTCTTCATAATTGGAAGGTTCTTTATTCATGATGTCACAGAGAAAAGAAACATAGCTGGTATGTAATCTAGTTCTCTTCTTTGCTCTGTGTTCTTCTTCTGGAATGCCGAATCTTTTGGCATCCTGAATGAGATCTCTAGCCCATGTAGGTTTCCTCTTGTGAGAGTTATCTTCACGGGGTGGATCTACAGGTTATTGCGGATCTTCAAACTCACGAACAACTTCTGAAATATCTTCAGTCATGGTAGTGTCTTGAAATCTAGTTTCCTTAGGTTCTTCATAAACTTCAATAGGTGCCTTCCTTGATTTGATGAATGCTGAATTTTCATCAAATGTTACATCCCTGCTGACATCAATCTTCTTGAATCCTGGAAAGTATATTCTGTAAGCCTTCGAGCTTTCACTGTAACCCACAAAGATACCCTTCTTTCCTAAAGGATCTAGCTTGGTCCTCTTTTCCTTTGGGACATGAGTGTATACTGGACAACCAATTATTTTGAGATGGCTTACTTCAGGTTTCTTACCAGGAAAGACCTCTTCTGGTGTCTTGTTGTCCAATATCTTGTGGGGTGTTCTGTTCTGCACATATACAGCTGTTCTAGCTGCTTCTTCCCATATATGCATAGGTAGATCCTGGTCATGCAACATTTCCCTTGTTGCTTCCATGATTGTTCTGTTCTTCCTTTCTGCAACTCCATTCTGTTGTGGATTGTAAGGAGCAGTCAACTCCCTCTTAATGCCTGAATCGCTGCAAAGCTTCTTGAAGTCACCTGAGGTGAATTCTCCACCATTGTCAGATCTGAATTTTTTGATCTTCTTGTTAGTTTGATTCTCCATCAAGGTTTTGAATTCCTTGAAATTATCAAACACCTCATCTTTGTTCTTCATGAAGTAGACCCAATTCTTCCTGAAGAAGTCATCTATGAAAGAGACATAGTAAACATACCCACTCAGAGAACTGGAAGACATAGGACCACATACATCTGAGTGGATGATTTCGAGGATACGTTTCGCCTTTATTTCACTGCTTGAGAAAGCCTTCTTATTGTTCTTACCTTTTGCACATCCTTTTCAAACACCTTCATGTTTGGTCTTGATTTCAGGAAGACACTCTACAACCTTGCTTGCAATTGGAAGTGCCCTATAGTGCATATGAGCAAGTCTTCTATGCCAAAGTTCACTTGGCTCCATGGATTCATGAACCATGGCATGTTCAGGTTAACCCTTGAATTTATACAATCCTCCCTCTTGCTCTCCAATCACTACTGCATCATTGATTGTCTTACCCTTTGGCCACATTAGGACTTGGCCATGTACAAATGCAACCCTCATTCCTTTTGCATCCAATTCAGAGATGGAGAGAAGATTCTTCTTGAGCCCAAGTACATAAAGAACTTCTTTCATCTTTAAAGATTTTCCAGAATCTAGGTTGTAGGAGGCTTCACCACTTCCTTTGATAGGGTATTGGTAATCATCCCCAAATTTTACCTTATGGGGTGACTCATGTTCAGATAAGCTTACAAAATATTCTTTAAACCCAATCATGTGTTGGGAAGCCCCACTATCAATCAACCAATTATTACAACCATGGGAGATAGTACCTGTGAGAGCAGAGATTAGAACATATTCTTCTTCACTTGATGAGTCATCATCACTTTCTTCCCTAGCCTTCTTCTTTCGAGGTTCATCATCCTCAGTAGCATGAGCATGATATCTTCTTTTGTTATTCTTCTTCTTCTTGTTGAAGTTGTTGTTGTTGTCTTTCTTCTTCTTGGGACAGTCTGAAGCAAAGTGTCCCTTCTCATTGCAATTGAAGCATCTAAGATCTTTCTTATCTTTATGATAATGGTGGTGCAAGAATTTCCTATTATGATATGATTCCTTCTCGGACTTGCCTTTCTTGGCATGTGTTGTGAGAGCTTGATCTTCATTTCCCATCTTTTCTTCTCAAGCCACAAGCCTAGCTTCTTCTTGAGAGAATTCCTCCCACAGTCTACTGAAAGAGATCAATTTCTTTCTTGCACAGATTCCTTGAATAAAGGAGTCCCATGACCTAGGTAGGCCATTTAGAGTGGTCATAACAAAATCACCATTGTCCACTACTTCATCCATAGCTTCAAGTTGTTCCTTGATCTGGGATACCTTGTAGAAGTAAGATTGAATGGTTTCTCCATTTGACATCTTGACCCCTTTCAATTGATTCCGCAGAGTCATCTTTCGATTTATGTTCTTCCCTTCAAATAACTTGGTCAGGGAGTCAAACATCTCCTCGGGTGTCTTTAGAGAAGACGCATCGGGTATAAGATGGTCTTTGATAGAATCAGCAATAATTCTCTTTTCCTTGACCAAGTTCTTCTTATGCAATACCTTAGCCTCTTCATCCTCTGGGATAGGGATGTCTTCTTTTATATATGAGTCTAACTCATTCTCTTCCAGGATTAACCCAATCTTATACTTCTAGGCTCGAAAGTTATCAGCCCCTTCAAGCTTATCCTCAAGCTTGGTGTGGTGAGACATCTTAAGAGTACTTCAAATGGAAATAGAAAAGATTTAGGTCTTACCACTTGAATTGCTGAAAAACTAGATCTGGTCCTGGATTAGGGTTTGTCAAAAAAACCCTAAAAATTCAAAATGTGAATTTCAACTTTCTGAAAGGATAGAAAGATGCGCCTTGATGAGCTGATCAACCTGGTGTATTCAGAAATTGAGATCTGCAAAGCTACACCCTTCAAAACTACCTTTTTGTCTTCATAGATTCACTAAGGAGAGCCCTAAATTAGGGTTTGAATTTCCCGGAGATATACCCAGCCAAAAATCTTGATCCAAAGCTCTAAACTTCTATTTTTTCAAGGAGCGTCTAGCTATGTCTTCAAATTTCAGAAATTCCTATTTTTGTGGAAACCCTAATTTTTAGGGCCAAATCTGAAAATGCTCAAAATTGAATTCTGATTGGACAGATAGTTTCTCCTTGATGATTAGAGTCAATATACTATACTACTTTTCCAAAATCTATGGAGAGAAACCCAATAAACAAGAAACTCAATTTTTCGTCACTGCAAAATGTCTTCTTCTCAAGTTAGCTCTGATACCATATTAAATTTGAGCATTAATTCACAATACTCTAGGATCTTTACTGAGAGAATAACATGTATAGTATATCAATGAATAACAAGCATAACAAGCATGTCAATCATCACAAGAATCAAAAGCATGAGAGACAAGAGACACAAAGTTTTCGTGGGGAAAACCCTAAGGTGAAAAACCCCACAACTTCCTCAGAGATAGAGAGAGCAATGGCTCAACCAAAGTACAACCAAAATACACAGAGATAGTCTCCTAGTAGTAGATGATCCTCCTCCTCACTAGTGCGCCACTTTCTAAGTGAGAGAAGTGTGAGTTTTCAAGTGATCCAAATAGAGATCTCCCAATATATATTTATACTAGTTTGTTTGTCTAGTGACCTTATGGGGCCGACTTGTCTAGCTAGGCACATCAACCATATAATATATATTTCAGGTCCAACCCCACACATGGTGGTCTAATAACCCATCGGCAAGTTCACACACTTGCGACACTTGTTAATACATGTCACGTCCCCATTTTGACCCCCTTTGTAAATGATGTAAATATTGTAACTTAATCATGGTGAGGAGCTCAAGGCCAAGGCCCCACCATTGACTTAGCGTTTCATGTATCGGCAATTAAAATAGATGCCTGTGGTTCTTGTGCGAGATGGGCACAATGTATATAAAACATCATGTAATTTCGAATTTTAATGAAAGAAACCCACAACCGGCTATGCAATGCAACAAAAGAGATGGGGCATGGTTCTACAAGGAATAGGGAGGGAAATTATTCAAACCCTTGAGCCAATGGTATTAATCCATGTGTAAATGGGGAAACCCATAAACCACCAACTACCCATTTTGTCTCATGTACCCAATCATTAAATTTTCTTCCAAGAAATTGGTTAAGGCAGTTAATGCCTTGGGAATGAAAGAGTATGGGCAAGCCATTTTCGTGCATGGACAAGCCATCAACTTGGAAAATCGTGTATTTGCTTATGGGGCAAGAAACCACCCACGAAATGGTGCCCAAAGCCATGGGGAATGGGCAGTCTTCATTCATTCACGCAGGGGGAGCTATCTGAGTCTTCTCTTCACGTTTTTCAGCAAAATCTTGCATTTTCCCATGCCTGGGAGTTCGTTTTTGGCATATGCAGTAGTCTGGGAGTGAAGGGGCCACGTTTTGGGGGCTGTAGGGAGGTCGTTTTTGCCCTTGAATGTCCAGGGACGTTTTTCTAAAAACGGATTTGGCATCCTGGGTCATTTCCCAACTTCCCATTTTCGTTTTTGTGGGTTCCCACGTTTTTTCTAAGTTAGTTGAAACCCCATCTCATGCATCCCACTGTGGAAAACGCTTTCTTCATGCCCAGCAATTGTGGTTGTTGTTAAGTGCATCATGTTTTGGACTTGAATCTGTAAGCAAGAAACTGGAATGGTAGTGGACAGAATTAGCTTGATAAACCTAGTGTAGGGAATATCCTCTCAAGAAGATCAAGAGGGCTGGCTACTTTTCTATGCACACCCTGAGAGCACTAGAAAGGAAGGTATGGCTTGAGGGACTGTGTGGCAGTGAAGAGAATACTTCCTGGTGTTGGGTGTGTAGGCATTGTGAGTGCCAAGCTGAATAGATCTGGGAGGGGTACCCATAGCTCTGTGGTTGAGCTCACTAGCTTAGCAATTCTTCCTTCCCATCTCCTAGCAGCCTGATAAACCCAATTGTAGATTGGCTTGGCTCATTTTGGTGTATGTTTGGCTATGTGTGAGTCTGTTGTTCCCTAGTTCCTTGTAGAGATCATGCCCAGCTCGGGGGGTGGCAGTGGTGCTGAAAGATTGAGGAGCACACTGGCCTACGGTTGGGTGGAACGTTGCAGTTGCATAGCCAGTTGCGTGGGACTGCCTTATTGAGATAAGTATTCTCTTGTGTAAATTGGCAATTATCATTTGATGAACATCTTAAATGTATGATGGATGTGAAATTCTTATTACTCCGCTGTGACTTCTGATAATTATGCATCTTCATATCTCTCTTATGTATTATGTGAATGTGTATGCATTTCTATTCTTCAATTTGAATGTTTGATGCTAATGTATGGGGCTGGATGCCCGGGCGAACCGTCACGATCCTCTCCATCTAGCTTGTTGGATGGGAGGGGACGTGACAGAATGGTATCAGAGCTGCGTTGCAGCATTGGGCCTCTATGGGCCAAAACTGATAGAAATTACAAGGGAAGATTTTAAATTTCCTAAGTCTGTTTTTGAAAATTTCCGTTTTAAGTCTGTTCTGGAAATTTTTGGTTTAAGACTGTTTCGGAAGGAATTCCCGAATGCCTTCCGAAACAGCGGAAGCATTCGGCGAATCGTTCCGAAATTTCGGAAGCGTTCCGAGAATTTTTCCGAAAATTTGCGAAGGGAAGTTTTTCGGAAGGAATTCTCTTCCGAAATTGCGGAAGGAATTCTCTTCCGAAATTGCGGAAGGAATTCTCTTCCGAAATTTCGGAAGGATTCCGCGAACCGCTCCGAAACAGCGGAAGAATTCAGCCAATGGCTCCGAAACAGCGGAGAAAATTTTTGTTTAAATGAAAAATTTTTCTAAGTGTCGGAATTTTTCGGAAAGAATTCTCTTCCGAAATTGCGGAAGGAATTCTCTTCCGAAATTTCGGAAGGATTCCGCGAATTGTTCCGCAACTGCGGAAGACTTCGGCGAATCGTTCCGAAACGCGGAAGAGTTCACCGAATCGTTCCGCAACTGCGGAAGACTTCGGCGAATCGTTCCGAAACGCGGAAGAGTTCACCGAATCGTTCCGCAACTGCGGAAGACTTCGGCGAATCGTTCCGAAACGCGGAAGAGTTCACCGAATCGTTCCGCAACTGCGGAAGACTTCGGCGAATCGTTCCGAAACGCGGAAGAGTTCACCGAATCGTTCCGCAACTGCGGAAGACTTCGGCGAATCGTTCCGAAACGCGGAAGAGTTCGCCGAATCGTTCCGCAACTGCGGAAGACTTCGGCGAATCGTTCCGCAACTGCGGAAGCCTTCGCCGAATGGCTCCGCTCGGCAGATCGCCCCGCCGTTGCGGAAGCGTTCGGCGAACTGCTCCGCAATTGCGGAAGCCGTCGCCGAACCGCCCCGCAATTGCGGCAGCATTCAGCCAACCTCTCCGCAGTCGCGGGAATACACAGTGAACCGGCCCGCATTGCGGGAGCCTTCAGCATATCACCCCGCCCATTGCGGGAGCATATAATGAACCTCCCCGCAGTTGCGGGAGCAGTGTGTGAACCGCCCATCGCGGCAGGATTCAGCGAACTGCCCGTTGCGGCAGGAATTCGCGAACCGCCCGATGCGGCGTGATTCCTAAAAAAAAAAAAAAAAAAAAAAAAAAAAACAAAAAAAAAAAAAAAAAAACGAGGGCGCTGCCCTCGACCCGCCCTGCTGTGGGAAGCCACAAGGGGGCAAGCCCCCTTGACCCCCTTTTTCTTTTTTTTTCCCTCATAGTTCGTTGTTTGCGATTTGATGAATTGTTAGTATGGCATTTTTCCCACATGCATGAAGTAATTGTGAATTCTAAGAATGTGATGCAGCTAACAATTGTGTTGATGAACACATTTCAGAGAGTCACAGTTACAGCAGGATAACACTCTAAATAATACAGTGGAAAAAATTTTGGATCTTGGTTGGGCCAAGAAAATGCACATCATGAATGATGCACAGGATCCCTATGAACCTGAGACAGATGCCATGGGGGAGAACATACAGGTTGAGAATGCTGAAACAGAATCTAATGGGAGAAGAAATCAAGAGACCCCTCCAGATGTTGCAGCCACCATGAGAAGCCTAAGGGTGGAATTGCAAAGCTATAGGGAAGATAATGAAAGGATGATTAAAGCTCAGGAAGAACAAAATCAGCTGAATGCAGCCATGCTGCAGAGTTTAACAGACATCCAAAGGAAAATAAACTCTGGGCATCAGATAACAAATCCAGAAAGGGGTGGGAGCAGCTCTAGAAGAAATTCCCGTAAGAGGGCCAGTAGCCCAAGAGGAGTTTCTACAGACAGAACGTATAGTCCAGAAATATCTCCCAATGAGTCATCTGACTCTGAAGAATCCATTGAGGGTTCAAGCTCTTCATCTCACATGAGTAAGAGGAAGAAGCACTACAAGAACAGTTCACATGGGGAATTTAAGAAGGCAAAACCTCCTACATTTGACGGAGAGGTAAAATCTGGTCAAGAAGCTGAAGCTTGGCTTCTTGGGATGAGAAAATATTTCCAAGTCCAAGACTACTCAGGAAATATGAAAGCAAGGGTAGCCATCTTCAACTTGAATGGAAGAGCATCTATATGGTGGGAACACACCAGGCAAGTGAAGAAGATCAACGAAAGGAAGATCGTGTGGAAGCAGTTCACGAAATACTTCAAGCAGAAGTACCTCTCGGATAGGTACTATGATGATAAGATCAAAGAGTTCCATGAGCTGAGATTGGGACAATCGACCATGGAAGAATATGCAAACAAGTTCTTGGAGCTGCTGAGGTATGTTAAGTATATTCGAGATGATAAGGTGAAAATTCAGCGTTTCCTAAGTGGACTGCCCCAGTCGTATAAAGATAGAATTGAGTTTGATGAACCTCGGACTCTAGAGGAGACCATAAGAAAGGCCAAGTATTGCTTTGATCAAAACAGAAGCAAACCAGAATTCCATAAGGCATGGAAGGATAAGAAAAATGAGAAGTTTGATCAAAGGAAGAAGGGGTTCAAGCCTCCTCAATTCCGGAATCAGCAAAGGCAACCATCACAGGTTGTGACTAAGCCAACTAGGATGATGGGAGACAAGCCAAGAGATCCAAAGGAGCCAAGAGAACCACTTCAATGTTGGGGTTGTGGAGGAGACCACATGCTTAGGAACTGTCCACATAGGAATGGGAATGCAAATCAAGTTCACAACATCCAAGGAGCTGGAACTGTGGGTCAGGTGGCAAGGACAATCCCTAGGATCTATGCAGCAGTAGAAGACCGCCAGGCAGATCATCAGTCAACTGTGGTTGAAGTTGAAGGTAAGGTTGCTAAGCAATCTGTTTCTATTTTGATTGATCCTGGATCTACTCACAGTTATGTCACTCCTAGAATTGTTGAGGTTTGTGCTTTCAAGAAATTAAAGCATAGTAAATCTTGGTTAGTTCAACTAGCCACTGGAACCAAGAGAAAAGTTAGCGAAATAGTAGAGAAATGTCCATTAGAGATGGATGGGCTATTCACTTATGCAGATCTGAATATTTTGCCACTTGGTTCCTATGATATTCTCATTGGAATGGATTGGTTAGAAGCACACAGGGTTAAACTTGACTGCTACAATAAGACATTTGAATGCATGGACGAAGAAGGAAACCCGAGGGTTGTAAAAGGCATTCCAAAGGTGACTTCTGTTAGACAGGTTTCAGCCATGCAACTAAAGAAGTTCTGTAGGAAGGGATGTCAACTGTATGCAGCTCACGTTTTAGAGGCAGCAGAGAATGAAACTCTTAAATTGGAGGACTATCGTGTATTGCAAGAATTCAGGGATGTTTTTCCCGATGAGATTCCAGGACTCCCTCCAAAGAGAGACATTGACTTTACAATTGAGCTTGTGCCAGGAGCGGCACCAGTGTCCAAGACACCGTACAGGATGAGTACCCCGGAATTGCTAGAATTAAAAATGCAATTACAAGAGTTGCTGGAAAAGAAATACATTAGGCCAAGTGTGTCCCCGTGGGGAGCACCTGTTCTATTTGTGAAAAAGAAAGATGGAACACTCAGGTTATGTATTGACTACAGGCAGTTGAACAAAGTCACAGTGAAGAATAAATACCCGTTGCCCCGAATTGATGACCTTTTTGATCAAATGAGAGGAGCAAAGGTATTTTCAAAGATTGACTTGAGGTCTGGTTACCATCAGGTAAGAATCAAAGAAGAAGATATCCATAAGACAGCCTTTAGAACGAGGTATGGACACTATGAATTTGTAGTGGTACCATTCGGTCTCACAAATGCAACAGCTACATTCATGTGTCTCATGAATAATGTTTTTAGCAAGTATTTGGACAAGTTTGTTCTTGTATTCCTAGACGACATTCTCATCTATTCTAAGAATGAAGAAGAGCATGAAGAACATTTGAGAATGACAATGCAGTTATTAAGGGAGCATAAGCTGTATGCCAAGTTGAGCAAATGTGACTTCTATAAAGATAGAATTCATTATTTGGGTCACATCATCTCCGACGAAGGAATATCTGTAGACCCTGAGAAGATTGAAGCCATTATGAATTGGCCAACTCCAAGGAATGTGACTGATGTGAGATCTTTTATGGGCCTTGCTGGTTACTACAGGAGGTTTATCGAAGGATTCTCCAAGGTTGCTAACCCGATCACTTCTTTGCAAAAGAAGGGGATAAAGTTTGAATGGTCACCAAGATGTGAGGAAAGTTTTCAACGGTTGAAGAATCTTCTTACAAGTGCACCTATTCTGAAAATTGCAGATCCGGAAAAAGACTTTGTGGTGTGTACCGATGCATGCAATCAAGGACTTGGAGGAGTTCTTATGCAAGACAACCACGTGATATGCTATGAGTCAAGAAAGTTGAAGGAGCATGAGAAGAACTATGCTACTCATGATATAGAACTTGCAGCCATAGTACATGCTTTGAAGATGTGGAGGCATTACTTAATGGGAAGAAAATTCGAGTTAAGGACAGACCATTGTGGTCTGAAGTACTTGTTTGATCAGCCAATGTTAAATGCTAGGCAAGCTAGATGGTTGGAATTTTTGTGTGAATTTGATTTCGAAATCAAACACATAAAAGGGAAAGAAAACAAGGTGGCTGATGCACTCAGCAGGAAGGTACATGAAATGTATGTGGCAGCGCTTAGTACATGCCAACCAGATTTGAGGCAGCAGATTGTTAACCATATGGTTGAGGATGAAGTGTATGAGAAGATAAAGGGCAAATTACAGCAGCAAAACATTGAAAAGAAGTATGAGGGCTATCATTTGGAAGAAGGCGGACTTCTCACTTATAAGAATAGAGTTTATATTCCAAATGCAGCAGATTTAAGGAGAATGGTTATGGATGAGATCCATAAAGCTCCATACTCTGGTCACCCAGGATATCAGAAAACAATTGCTACGGCAAGAAAATATTATTTCTGGCCAGGTATGAAGAAGGACGTTGCTGAATGCATCTCTAAGTGCATGGAATGTCAGCAGGTAAAGGTTGAACACCAACACCCAACAGGTTTATTGCACCCAGTGCAAATTCCAGAATGGAAATGGGAAATAATTTCCATGGATTTTATTACAGGATTGCCAATGACTAAGAGACAACATGATTCCATCATGGTTGTGGTGGACAAGTTAACCAAGGCAGCACATTTTATACCGGTTAAGTCCACACATAAAGCCGATGCCATCGCAAATATTTTCATGAAGGAAATTTTTAGATTACATGGGTTGCCTAAGGCAATAATTTCTGACAGGGATACCAAGTTCACTTCCAATTTTTGGAAAGCTCTCTTTGCAGATTTGGGTACACAGTTGAACTTTAGCACCGCGTACCATCCTCAAACAGACGGGCAAACAGAAAGAGTAAATCAGGTACTTGAAGACATGCTCCGCATGTATGTAATGGACAAGCCATCCAAGTGGGAGGATTATTTACACCTGGTAGAGTTTGCATATAATAATGGGCATCAAGAATCATTGGGAATGAGTCCATATGAGGCTTTGTACGGCAGAAGGTGTAGGACACCAGTGACTTGGGACAATCCAGTGAACCGAATTGTACTTGGGCCAGAATTGCTTAAGGAAATGGAGCAAGAGGTTGTAAAGATCCGACAAAATTTAAAAGCAGCCCAGGATAGACACAAAAGCTATGCAGATAAACACAGAATGCATAGGGAATTCAATGTTGGGGATCATGTGTATCTTAGAGTAAGATCAAGGAAGAGTTCCTTGAAGCTTGGGAGCTGTGCCAAGCTATCACCTAGATATTGTGGGCCATTTGAAGTGCTTGAAAGAATAGGGCCAGTTGCATATAGACTTGCATTGCCTGCTAGCACTAAAGCTCATAATGTTTTTCATGTCTCTTTGCTAAAGAAATATGTACATGATCCTAACCATGTGATTAATTGGGATGTGATCCAGGTGGAACCCGAGGGAGAATTCCAAACCGATCCATTGCGCATCCTAGACAAGAAAGTAACATTGCTCCGGAACCGAGCCATCGGACAGGTAAAGGTGCAATGGAAGCACTACGGTCCCGATGAGGCTACATGGGAGTTGGAGGATGCCATGAGGATGGCATATCCATTTTTGTTCAATTTTGATGAGCACTGAGGACAGTGCTAATGTAAGGGGAGGGGTATGTCACGTCCCCATTTTGACCCCCTTTGTAAATGATGTAAATATTGTAACTTAATCATGGTGAGGAGCTCAAGGCCAAGGCCCCACCATTGACTTAGCGTTTCATGTATCGGCAATTAAAATAGATGCCTGTGGTTCTTGTGCGAGATGGGCACAATGTATATAAAACATCATGTAATTTCGAATTTTAATGAAAGAAACCCACAACCGGCTATGCAATGCAACAAAAGAGATGGGGCATGGTTCTACAAGGAATAGGGAGGGAAATTATTCAAACCCTTGAGCCAATGGTATTAATCCATGTGTAAATGGGGAAACCCATAAACCACCAACTACCCATTTTGTCTCATGTACCCAATCATTAAATTTTCTTCCAAGAAATTGGTTAAGGCAGTTAATGCCTTGGGAATGAAAGAGTATGGGCAAGCCATTTTCGTGCATGGACAAGCCATCAACTTGGAAAATCGTGTATTTGCTTATGGGGCAAGAAACCACCCACGAAATGGTGCCCAAAGCCATGGGGAATGGGCAGTCTTCATTCATTCACGCAGGGGGAGCTATCTGAGTCTTCTCTTCACGTTTTTCAGCAAAATCTTGCATTTTCCCATGCCTGGGAGTTCGTTTTTGGCATATGCAGTAGTCTGGGAGTGAAGGGGCCACGTTTTGGGGGCTGTAGGGAGGTCGTTTTTGCCCTTGAATGTCCAGGGACGTTTTTCTAAAAACGGATTTGGCATCCTGGGTCATTTCCCAACTTCCCATTTTCGTTTTTGTGGGTTCCCACGTTTTTTCTAAGTTAGTTGAAACCCCATCTCATGCATCCCACTGTGGAAAACGCTTTCTTCATGCCCAGCAATTGTGGTTGTTGTTAAGTGCATCATGTTTTGGACTTGAATCTGTAAGCAAGAAACTGGAATGGTAGTGGACAGAATTAGCTTGATAAACCTAGTGTAGGGAATATCCTCTCAAGAAGATCAAGAGGGCTGGCTACTTTTCTATGCACACCCTGAGAGCACTAGAAAGGAAGGTATGGCTTGAGGGACTGTGTGGCAGTGAAGAGAATACTTCCTGGTGTTGGGTGTGTAGGCATTGTGAGTGCCAAGCTGAATAGATCTGGGAGGGGTACCCATAGCTCTGTGGTTGAGCTCACTAGCTTAGCAATTCTTCCTTCCCATCTCCTAGCAGCCTGATAAACCCAATTGTAGATTGGCTTGGCTCATTTTGGTGTATGTTTGGCTATGTGTGAGTCTGTTGTTCCCTGGTTCCTTGTAGAGATCATGCCCAGCTCGGGGGTGGCAGTGGTGCTGAAAGATTGAGGAGCACACTGGCCTACGGTTGGGTGGAACGTTGCAGTTGCATAGCCAGTTGCGTGGGACTTCCTTATTGAGATAAGTATTCTCTTGTGTAAATTGGCAATTATCATTTGATGAACATCTTAAATGTATGATGGATGTGAAATTCTTATTACTCCGCTGTGACTTCTGATAATTATGCATCTTCATATCTCTCTTATGTATTATGTGAATGTGTATGCATTTCTATTCTTCAATTTGAATGTTTGATGCTAATGTATGGGGCTGGATGCCCGGGCGAACCGTCACGATCCTCTCCATCTAGCTTGTTGGATGGGAGGGGACGTGACAGAATGGTATCAGAGCTGCGTTGCAGCATTGGGCCTCTATGGGCCAAAACTGATAGAAATTACAAGGGAAGATTTTAAATTTCCTAAGTCTGTTTTTGAAAATTTCCGTTTTAAGTCTGTTCTGGAAATTTTTGGTTTAAGACTGTTTCGGAAGGAATTCCCGAATGCCTTCCGAAACAGCGGAAGCATTCGGCGAATCGTTCCGAAATTTCGGAAGCGTTCCGAGAATTTTTCCGAAAATTTGCGAAGGGAAGTTTTTCGGAAGGAATTCTCTTCCGAAATTGCGGAAGGAATTCTCTTCCGAAATTGCGGAAGGAATTCTCTTCCGAAATTTCGGAAGGATTCCGCGAACCGCTCCGAAACAGCGGAAGAATTCAGCCAATGGCTCCGAAACAGCGGAGAAAATTTTTGTTTAAATGAAAAATTTTTCTAAGTGTCGGAATTTTTCGGAAAGAATTCTCTTCCGAAATTGCGGAAGGAATTCTCTTCCGAAATTTCGGAAGGATTCCGCGAATTGTTCCGCAACTGCGGAAGACTTCGGCGAATCGTTCCGAAACGCGGAAGAGTTCACCGAATCGTTCCGCAACTGCGGAAGACTTCGGCGAATCGTTCCGAAACGCGGAAGAGTTCACCGAATCGTTCCGCAACTGCGGAAGACTTCGGCGAATCGTTCCGAAACGCGGAAGAGTTCACCGAATCGTTCCGCAACTGCGGAAGACTTCGGCGAATCGTTCCGAAACGCGGAAGAGTTCACCGAATCGTTCCGCAACTGCGGAAGACTTCGGCGAATCGTTCCGAAACGCGGAAGAGTTCGCCGAATCGTTCCGCAACTGCGGAAGACTTCGGCGAATCGTTCCGCAACTGCGGAAGCCTTCGCCGAATGGCTCCGCTCGGCAGATCGCCCCGCCGTTGCGGAAGCGTTCGGCGAACTGCTCCGCAATTGCGGAAGCCGTCGCCGAACCGCCCCGCAATTGCGGCAGCATTCAGCCAACCTCTCCGCAGTCGCGGGAATACACAGTGAACCGGCCCGCATTGCGGGAGCCTTCAGCATATCACCCCGCCCATTGCGGGAGCATATAATGAACCTCCCCGCAGTTGCGGGAGCAGTGTGTGAACCGCCCATCGCGGCAGGATTCAGCGAACTGCCCGTTGCGGCAGGAATTCGCGAACCGCCCGATGCGGCGTGATTCCTAAAAAAAAAAAAAAAAAAAAAAAAAAAAACAAAAAAAAACAAAAAAAAACGAGGGCGCTGCCCTCGACCCGCCCTGCTGTGGGAAGCCACAAGGGGGCAAGCCCCCTTGACCCCCTTTTTCTTTTTTTTTCCCTCATAGTTCGTTGTTTGCGATTTGATGAATTGTTAGTATGGCATTTTTCCCACATGCATGAAGTAATTGTGAATTCTAAGAATGTGATGCAGCTAACAATTGTGTTGATGAACACATTTCAGAGAGTCACAGTTACAGCAGGATAACACTCTAAATAATACAGTGGAAAAAATTTTGGATCTTGGTTGGGCCAAGAAAATGCACATCATGAATGATGCACAGGATCCCTATGAACCTGAGACAGATGCCATGGGGGAGAACATACAGGTTGAGAATGCTGAAACAGAATCTAATGGGAGAAGAAATCAAGAGACCCCTCCAGATGTTGCAGCCACCATGAGAAGCCTAAGGGTGGAATTGCAAAGCTATAGGGAAGATAATGAAAGGATGATTAAAGCTCAGGAAGAACAAAATCAGCTGAATGCAGCCATGCTGCAGAGTTTAACAGACATCCAAAGGCAAATAAACTCTGGGCATCAGATAACAAATCCAGAAAGGGGTGGGAGCAGCTCTAGAAGAAATTCCCGTAAGAGGGCCAGTAGCCCAAGAGGAGTTTCTACAGACAGAACGTATAGTCCAGAAATATCTCCCAATGAGTCATCTGACTCTGAAGAATCCATTGAGGGTTCAAGCTCTTCATCTCACATGAGTAAGAGGAAGAAGCACTACAAGAACAGTTCACATGGGGAATTTAAGAAGGCAAAACCTCCTACATTTGACGGAGAGGTAAAATCTGGTCAAGAAGCTGAAGCTTGGCTTCTTGGGATGAGAAAATATTTCCAAGTCCAAGACTACTCAGGAAATATGAAAGCAAGGGTAGCCATCTTCAACTTGAATGGAAGAGCATCTATATGGTGGGAACACACCAGGCAAGTGAAGAAGATCAACGAAAGGAAGATCGTGTGGAAGCAGTTCACGAAATACTTCAAGCAGAAGTACCTCTCGGATAGGTACTATGATGATAAGATCAAAGAGTTCCATGAGCTGAGATTGGGACAATCGACCATGGAAGAATATGCAAACAAGTTCTTGGAGCTGCTGAGGTATGTTAAGTATATTCGAGATGATAAGGTGAAAATTCAGCGTTTCCTAAGTGGACTGCCCCAGTCGTATAAAGATAGAATTGAGTTTGATGAACCTCGGACTCTAGAGGAGACCATAAGAAAGGCCAAGTATTGCTTTGATCAAAACAGAAGCAAACCAGAATTCCATAAGGCATGGAAGGATAAGAAAAATGAGAAGTTTGATCAAAGGAAGAAGGGGTTCAAGCCTCCTCAATTCCGGAATCAGCAAAGGCAACCATCACAGGTTGTGACTAAGCCAACTAGGATGATGGGAGACAAGCCAAGAGATCCAAAGGAGCCAAGAGAACCACTTCAATGTTGGGGTTGTGGAGGAGACCACATGCTTAGGAACTGTCCACATAGGAATGGGAATGCAAATCAAGTTCACAACATCCAAGGAGCTGGAACTGTGGGTCAGGTGGCAAGGACAATCCCTAGGATCTATGCAGCAGTAGAAGACCGCCAGGCAGATCATCAGTCAACTGTGGTTGAAGTTGAAGGTAAGGTTGCTAAGCAATCTGTTTCTATTTTGATTGATCCTGGATCTACTCACAGTTATGTCACTCCTAGAATTGTTGAGGTTTGTGCTTTCAAGAAATTAAAGCATAGTAAATCTTGGTTAGTTCAACTAGCCACTGGAACCAAGAGAAAAGTTAGCGAAATAGTAGAGAAATGTCCATTAGAGATGGATGGGCTATTCACTTATGCAGATCTGAATATTTTGCCACTTGGTTCCTATGATATTCTCATTGGAATGGATTGGTTAGAAGCACACAGGGTTAAACTTGACTGCTACAATAAGACATTTGAATGCATGGACGAAGAAGGAAACCCGAGGGTTGTAAAAGGCATTCCAAAGGTGACTTCTGTTAGACAGGTTTCAGCCATGCAACTAAAGAAGTTCTGTAGGAAGGGATGTCAACTGTATGCAGCTCACGTTTTAGAGGCAGCAGAGAATGAAACTCTTAAATTGGAGGACTATCGTGTATTGCAAGAATTCAGGGATGTTTTTCCCGATGAGATTCCAGGACTCCCTCCAAAGAGAGACATTGACTTTACAATTGAGCTTGTGCCAGGAGCGGCACCAGTGTCCAAGACACCGTACAGGATGAGTACCCCGGAATTGCTAGAATTAAAAATGCAATTACAAGAGTTGCTGGAAAAGAAATACATTAGGCCAAGTGTGTCCCCGTGGGGAGCACCTGTTCTATTTGTGAAAAAGAAAGATGGAACACTCAGGTTATGTATTGACTACAGGCAGTTGAACAAAGTCACAGTGAAGAATAAATACCCGTTGCCCCGAATTGATGACCTTTTTGATCAAATGAGAGGAGCAAAGGTATTTTCAAAGATTGACTTGAGGTCTGGTTACCATCAGGTAAGAATCAAAGAAGAAGATATCCATAAGACAGCCTTTAGAATTACTAATGTAAATATGTAAAGTTACTTATTTACAATTACTTCCAAAAGTAGACTTTAGTTCAATGAGCATTATGGACCACCAAGGAGAAAGAGGAGAATATAACCTATGGTTGTCGTAGAGTCGTAGATGATTGGTGAATTAAACAATTGAAACTGTTGGCGGATCGAAGTTTTGTTTCAAACTTTGAGCAGATCCCTCGATTCAGTCCCTTGTCTTACCTCTTCTCTCAATTCAATGGCGAGCCTTGCTAACGGAATGATGTGTGAAAATCCTCACAGCAGATCTAAGAGCTGATGTATACCTCACAATGAAAGAATTTAGGAATAAGATTAAGAGTGCTCAATGCAGTAAAATGAGCAACAGAATAATAAGACAGTAGAACTCGGATATAAGCAAAATAAATTCACACACACTAATTCATTAATCAAAATATGGACAAATAAGTAGTACAATGCATGAGGATTTGAATTCCAAGGTGGCAATTCAAATTAGCCTTCATGGAGTGATCAAAATATCACTGGAGTGTCATCAAAGCACAACTAGAAGTCTATCTCATCATTGGTGGAGTCATCAATGCACAAGTATCTATCAACCATCAGTCAAACTGAGTCTAACTGAGTGTGGTAGGTGTAACTAAGTGTAAATGGCACATCGAGACCTTAACTGAATAAAGGAGTCTTAGTGGAGGGTGCATGAGGAGCTAACTGGAGTCAGAATGGGCGGTCTAGTATCATCGAAGGTCCATCGGAGTGATACAGTCAATTGAGAGTCAGTATTTCCTTAAATTCAGGAGAGAGGACGAGTGGCTTCCTAAAATCAAGGAAGAAGGATGCACTAATCTCTAGGAGGGATAAAATTGATCTCAGAGAAGCTCCCTGGGCTAGCTAGATGAGGGATAGGTGTTGGGACTGATGAATGGGATGCATGAAATTGCATGCATGCATGCAGAATGCATGGTGCATGCAAAAATGGATGCAAGACTGAAACTACAAGAGATGAAAATGATGGTAGGACTAGGATGGAGTATAGGAATATCCTAACACCCCCCCTTAATACATCCTAGGCCCTGGTAATTGATACAAAAGGTCACCCAATACAATGAATAATAACAATCAATAAACTGAGGAAATGGGGAAACCCTCATGGGAAAAATAACCCCCCCCAAAATAGTCTGTAACGCACACACAAAAATAAATGCTCCAAACTCAAGTAGGTGTGATGCTTGGCCATATGTATGGAGGTATATTCTTCTTGGGAAGAAGTGGATCATGCTCAGAAAGCATGTGCTTGTACTTTCTCTTCAGATCGAATGTGATGAGAACAAATCCAAAATATGAGGATGATCTTTGAACATGTGACTTGAATAAGCTAAGGTAGGATAAAATCTATGAATGTGTAGATAGTCCTTTGTCTTCTTCTTCGAACCATCATGGGTGAGATTATGCTCAAAAGAAACATTAAATATTAGTGATTACTTGGAATCCAAATCAGATCCAAGACTTGAATCATGGTTGCTTAAGATCTCCTTTGAACCATTTGAGGTGAGATCTAAACCAGTAAATGCATGAGAAATTATCCCAAGCAAATGGCAATGGCCATCATCTTCAATAACCTTCTGAGAGCATGAAATAATGATCTTAGAATAGTAAATAAGAGGTGATGGATCAAGGAGAGTGAATGCATTACCTCCAATGGCTGATTTAACCTCCAAAACATTCATGAGATCATGATGCAAACCAACAAACTCTGGTGTAAGAGAGGATTTAGGAACCTCTGCAATTTCTAGAGTGTGAGCTGACACATAATTCAAAATAGAAGAATTTGAGAGCATGAGTGTAGAATCTGCAAGTTCTTCTTCTTTTTGGATAACTTCAATATGAGATATGTTTGATACTGGTTCATGACCAATGAGATCATCAAGGAGAGCAAATGCAATATTGGGCTTGCTCTCGAAATGGATTGGACCAATCCCTTCATTCCATTTGCCAAATATTTCATCCAAATGGGCCCATAGCTCTTTTGGAGATTCAACATCAATGAATTGGTGTACCATGCATCGAGACATAGCATAACACATGGTTGCAAAGGCAATTCCACCTTTATGCAACCAGTCATTCTTTTCTTCAGAGGATTCAAACACTGTTTAAAAACAATAATAAAAAAGATAATGGCTCTTCAAATATGCTATCACTTTTTGTTTCCATTCATCATAGTTGAATGGAGAAAGATGATGAATTTCTTCTGAATACATGGAAACTGTAGAAGACCTGCAAAAACAATAGAAAAGTCTACAACTGCTACTGCTGCAAAAGTGCAGAAACTGCTGCAATTGCTGCACTCGAAATCTTGATAATAACCTGTAAAAAAATCTTAGGAATGGAGATAAACAATACTCTCAACATGCTCTGAGACCATGTGAAAATCCTCATAGCAGATCTAAGAGCTGATGTATACCTCACAGTGAAAGAATTTAGGAATACCTCACGATGCAGTCAAATGAGCAACAAAATAATAATACAGTAGAACTCGGATAGAAGCAAAATAACTTCACCCACACTAATTCATTAATCACAATATGGAAAAATAAGTAGTACAATGCATGAGCATTTGAATGCCAAGGTGTAAATTCGAATTACCCTTCATGGAGTGATCAAAATATCATTGAAGTGTCATCAAAGCACAACTAGAAGTCTATCTCATCATCAATGGAGTCATCAATGCACAAGTAACTGTCAACCATCAGTCAAGCTGAGTATAACTGAGTGTGGTAGGTGTAACTGAGTGTAACTGGCACATGGAGACACTAACTGAATTAAGGAGACTCGGTGGAGGGCACATGAGGAGCTAACTGGAGTTAGAATGGGCAGTCTAGTCTCATTGGAGGTCCATCAGAGTGATACAGTCAGTTGAGATTCATTCTTTCCTTAAATAAAGGAGAGTGTTAGTTTTTCAGAATTTACTTCAATTTGATCTAGGATCTTAACTGAGAGAACAACATGTATAGAATATCCACAACATATCAATCATGGACACAATAATGCAAGCACACAAGAGACACAGATTTTCATCGGGGAAAACCAAGAAGGTGAAAAACCCTACAACTTCCTCAGAGATAGATAGAGCCATGATACAAAACCCAAGCATAAGAGATAGTCTCCTAGCAGCAGCTTCTCCTCCTCCACTAGTGCACCACTCTCCAATAAGTGTATGAGTGAGAAGTGAATGATAAAATAGAGTGCCTCTCGCACTCTATTTATACTTGACTTGAATTTCCTAATAACCTTTACTAGGTCGGACTTAACTTAACCACATAAAATAATGCTGACAGGGCCGACCCCTAATAAGGTGGTCTAATAACCCTTTAACCTACATGACTTATACAGGGCTGACCCCAACAAGGTGGTCTAATAACCCATCAAGTATAAGCTACGACACTTACAATATAAATGACGACACTTCCATATAGAGGAATAATAACATCTTTATAGGAATACAAACACTTTTGTATAGAGGAATAATAACATCTCTATACGAATACAATATACATATATGAAATACATTCCGAAGTTACAAATACATCAACACTCCCTCTTAACTAGGAAGGTATTTCTCGACACAGATCTGCTAGCACAAGTCTTCTTCTCTGGATCATCGTCACTGATCATCGCCATCGTCACTGCTGCTACTATCTCAATCAATCTCTCATCTACTCATCATAGTAAGTTCTACAGAGACAACCCTTTTTCATACTAGATGTAGGCCGACCACCTGCAAGTCTTCAGCATCTATAGAGCCAGCCCTTTTTCATGTTGGATGTATAACATCTACAGAGCCAGCCCTTTTTCATGTTGGATGTATAACATCTACAGAGCCAGCCCTTTTTCATGCTGGATGTAGGCCTAGCCTCCATGTAGGTCTTCATCATCTCTACGAGCAAGCCATAAAGTAGGTACATCTCAAGACTGATTACACTGCCTCTGCAAAACCTGCAAGATCTCTCAGGACTGATTACACTACCTCTCCAAAACCTGTGTACCATACTGTCACATCATCGTCTTGAGATCATTTTCATCGTCCATGGAGCACAGCCCAGATGCACATCACAGTGTCTCCAGTATGGGAGGACTTTCCTACCACCATACAAGACCCAATATACCAACATGAAAGGACTTTGCTACTAGCATGTGAGACACGACACTTACATCAATCGACATGGGAGGACTTTCCTACAACCATTCGGAAAAGGCTCAGCACTTACACTCACTAGCATGGAAGGACTTTCCTCTGACCATCTGGGAAAGGCTCATAGCACTTACATCAATGACCATGGGAGGACCAACCTACCACCATGTCAGAATGGCATAGCACTTACATCAACAACCATGGGAGGACCAACCTACCACCATGTCGGAATGGACCCAGCCCTTACATCTTACCATGGGAGGACTTTCCTACCACCATGTAAGAATGGCTCCAGCCCTTACATATTACCATGGGAGGACTTTCCTACCACCATGTAAGAATGGCTCCAGCCCTTATATCTACACCATAGGAGGACTTTCCTACCACTATGTGAGAATGGCTTGTGTGCATATGTGTCTCCAGACTCATCACTTCCCCTTGGAAGGTATCTTGATCTGAAGTACACCAAGTCTCCCTCTGAAGTATTCAAACTTCACTCTAGCCAGTGGCTTGGTCAACACATCGGCTATCTGCTCGTCCGTCGCAACATACAAGAGCTTCACTGCTCCTCTCTGCAACATATCCCTGATATAGTGATACTTGATCTCAATGTGCTTCGACTTGTCATGGAACATTGGGTTCTCTGAAAACTTCACACAACTCTGGTTGTCACAAAATATACAAGTAGCACTCAGCTAGAGATTAAACAAAACAGACAGTAGCTTCCTAAGCCATACTTCCTCACAACTAACCAAACAAGCCACGACATACTCTACTTCAGTTGTACTCAGTGCCACACAGGACTGCTTCCTGCTAAACCAAGAGATCATACCAGATCCCATACTGAAGAAGCACCCCGACGTGCTCTTACGATTAGTGGCACTGCCTGCCCAATCCGAATCAACATAACCCTCCAGGTTAAACTTTTGATTCACCTCATACTTGAGCACATAGTCAATTGTACCCTTCAGGTACCTCAGAATATGCTTTGCAGCTATCAGGTGAACATGTCTTCGATCTGTCAAGTACTGGTTCAAGGTGTTCACCGCAAAGTAGATGTCTGGTCTCGTATTCGTCAAGTACATCAAGGACCCAATCATCTCACGATACATCGTAGCATCAATCAGCTCAGATGAAGCATCACATAGAAGCTTCAGGTTCGATTCCATAGGTGTGGCCATGGCCTTGCAGTCCATCATCCCAAACCTCTTCAAGATCTCTACTGCATACTTCCCTTGTCCAAGGAAGATTCTATCTGCACTCTGCTACACATACATACCAAGAAAGTAGTGCATCATACCCAAGTCCTTCATCCCGAACTCGATAGCAAGCTTCCTCTTCATGTCGGCAATCAATCTATCCTCACCTGTTACAAACAGGTTATCCACATACAATAGTAGTATCACTGGATTGCCTTCCTCAACCTTGTAGTAAAGGTTGGAATCTTCTTTACTTTTGGTAAAGCTCAAACTGGATATAAAGTTGTTTATCCTACCATACCAAGTTTTAGGAGCTTGCTTCAAGCCATACAAGGCTTTCTTCAATCTGCACACATATGACTCCCTATCATGTGTCTCAAAACAAAGTGGATGCTCCACATACACTTTCTCTTCGACTACACCAATCAAGAAATTTGTCTTGACATCCATCTGGTGTATCCTCCATTTCATTACTGTAGCCAGAGCAAGTACTATTCTGATGGAAGTGTATCTGGCTACAGGAGCAAATGTTTTTTCATAGTCTGTCCCCTCTTTCTGGGAGAAGCCACGAGCTACAAATCTTGCCTTGTATTTATCTATGCTACCATCTGCAACATGTTTGATCTTATAAATCCACTTGGAAGTCACAACAGACTTCCCTTCAGGTCTTGGGACTACATCCCAAACATTATTCTTCATGATTGACTGGTACTCCTCGATCATGGCATTCTTCCATTACTGCATCCCGTATCTTAGAAACTTCATATTCTTCAATATCTTCAATAGATAGATTTCTTTAAACTTCGTTGTTGGAACAACTGTTGTAGTCCTTGTTTTGTAGGTGATTGTATATGATCTTTCCTACAAAGCAAGTTAAATTGCATGATTAGAAACATCTCATAGTTTTCAGAACAAATTCTTACACATAAAGAAATATGTCAACCAGTCATGCAATTATTTTAGCCAATGCTTCAATACAACATTTATCCATATCCCGTAACTTTCTAGATTCCTTCCAATCTCTACCAAAACATTGTTAAGAGTGTGCACAACTCCCAACATGCCAGCAAAGAGGTTTCATTCTAGATAAGTAGCAATGGAATGTTGTACAGTGCCATAGGCCACTTACCCATCACATGCATATTAGTAGTATACTGTTCGTTAATGCAATTATTTTAATATGCATAATACACACCCTAAGTCTAGGAACATAAGCATATACATCATTGAGCAATATTATTTAAACAAACAAATATGCAAGAAATGAAAATTCAAATACTTATCTTTGTTTGGTTTGTAGGGTGGACTCCCTCTCAATATTCGCTTCCTTGCAGGAACTACTGGAGTGTGCTCCCTCTTGATCTTTGCTTCCTGGATTACCTATCCTTGAACTTATATCCATCCTCGATCACTTACGCATACTTACTAGTATCATAATTGTGTTATCCTTGAGGTCTCATACATACATTCATTAGTATAATCTCAATAATATCAAAACACATAAATATTAATCATGTATAGTCATGATCATTTAAAACACAGATAATAAACATTAGTATTCAAGGTTTCAAGGAATACTTCTTTTGCTCATGCATATTCTTTATTCGACCAAACGAATTTTCTGGTTAGTCATATCATCAATCAAGGTAAGAGACATAATATGCATAAATCCTTGATTACTTACATTTCTAACTTCATGAATAATCATTATCAACCATACAATAGTATAAGATCCTAACACAAGGTAGGATTCTAACTTGATATAGGAAAAACATACTTGGTTATCATATTTGCTAGTTATGTATACCAATGTCTTCTTCTTCTCTTCAATGACTTGTGCTAGTAACCTGCATATATCATAGGTTAAGCATTATAGAACCAAATTATACATACCTCGTAAGTAGAACTTCAATGTGATCCATGACAATGGATGAATCTTTGTCTTCATGTCACCATGGTCATATGTTCTTGAACTAGAGCATGGTTTGTCTTTCTTGATGTACCTTTCATGTTAGCGGACAACATCAACCTCGTACAAAACCACAATACATTAGTACCATCATAAGTGTCAAAACCCTAATCAATGAATATCTTCTATCATGCATTCATATTTTTATTAAGGTGATACGACAAGCCTAAAATTAATCAGGAGTGTACTAATCTTAATGAAGACAAACATAAACTTAATCATGAACAAATTTTGAAACATACCTGGATAAGTCATACCTATCAAGATTGCTTGTATTATTCTTATGTAAGGCCTTAGCCTCATCTCCCTCTAAAACTGGAACTTCTTTACTTATGCAGGTGACCAATCCATTCTCTTCTAGCATTAACCCAATCCACTTGATTTGCAGAAACTGGGTCTGGAGCTGGATTAGGGTTTGTTAGTGAAACCCTAAAAATTCAAACTTTGAATTTCAAAGTTTTGAAAGGATAGAAATATGCATTTTGATGAGATCATCAACTTGGTATACTCAGAATTTGAAAACTGCAAAGTTTCACCCCTCAAATTTGCTTTTCATTCTTATGAATTTACTAGGAGGACCCTGAATTAGGGTTTGAGTTTCCCGGAGCTTCACCCAACCAAATAGTTTGATCCAAAACTCTAAACTTCTATTTTTCCAAGGAGCTTCCAGCTATGGTCAGAGATTTTAAAAATTCTCAATTTTGCAGAAGCCCTAATTTTTGACCTTTCCGATCAAAGTCCCAAACTAGGGTTTGATCAAGCCCGACCTTCTACCCAACCAAAAAATTTGATCTTGGTCTCTAAATTTTGATTTTGATGAGGAGCATCCAGCCGTGGTCTTCGATTCTAAAAATTCCAACATTCTTTGAAACCCTACATTCCCGAAGCCATGAATGAAGGTGCTCAAAATCCAATTCTGTTTTGACAGAAATATGCACCTGATTATTTCTAGTGTAACTCTGAAATTTCAAATCTACATGGTCTAAACGTTCTTTTTGTGGTACCCTGACCTGTTATCTTTCCAACTCCATAGGTTTGACCTCAAATGGATTCTCTGAGAGAGAGTTATGCCAAGTGTCGCAACATGACCTGTTTATGGGATAAAACAGGAGAGCGAACTTGTACGGAGTGCCACATGTCACTGGTTTAATTTTAGCCTCTGAAAATTGTACCTATGAAAGTACAGTCCGTGACCTACCTACCACATTTGAGGAAATTTCATTTGGAACTATTTAGCCCAAGTTCTGACCTTTTTTCCTAGGTCACCTGTTTATGACTGAGATCTGGAAGAGGCAGAAACCCTATATTGTACAATTCATAAATCTGAAAGTAAAATGAATCAGAGGCTCTTCTTTGGATAAAAGGTAGATGGGGATCATATCTTTGACCTGTAAGATTTTCAGATCCTAAAACCTCTTCGAAATGAATTTATAGCGAAGGTTCTACGATGACTGCCTTTTTCTATTTCAAGCCCTAGCTTCGCAAGTGCAACAAGTGTCATAAATGCCATACCATGCCTTCTTTCAAGCTAGCTCTGATACCATGTTAGTTTTTCAGAATTTACTTCAATCTGATCTAGGATCTTAACTGACAGAACAACATGTACAACATATCTACAACATATCAATCATGGACACAATAATGCAAGCACACAAGAGACACCGAGTTTCACCGGGGAAAACCAAGAAGGTGAAAAACCCCGCAACTTTCTCAGAGATAGATAGATCCATGATACAAAAACCAAGCATAAGAGATAGTCTCCTAGCAGCAGCTTATCCTCCTCCACTAGTGCGCCACTCTCCAATGAGTGTATGAGTGAGAAGTGAATGAGCAAATAGAGTGCTTCCTGCACTCTATTTATACTTGACTTGACTTGCCTAATAACCTTTAATATGTCGGCCTTAACTTAACCACATAACATAATACTGATAGGGCTGACCCCCAATAGGGTGGTCTAATAACCCTTTAACCCACATGACTTATACAGGGCCAAACCCAACAAGGTGGTCTAATAACCCATCAAGTATAAGTTACGACACATACAATATAAATGATGACACTTCCGTATAGAGGAATAATAACATCTCTATAGGAATACAAACACTTTCATATAGAGGAATAATAACATCTCTATAGGAATACAATATACATATATGAAATACATTTCAAAGTTACAAATACATCAACACTGATTCTAACTGAGTGTGGTAGGCATAACTGAGTGTAATTGGCACATGGAGACACTAACTGAATGAAAGAGGATCAGTGGAGGGCGCATGAGGATCTAACTGGAGTCAAAATGGGCAGTCTAGTCTCATCGGAGGTTCATCAGAGTGATACAAACTAGGATGGAGTATAGGAATATCCTAACACCCCCCCTTAATCCATCCTGGGCCTTGGTAACTTAGACCAAAGGTCACCCAATACAATGAATAATAATAGTCAATAAACTGAGGAAATGGGGAAAAACTCATGGAAAAAATACCCCTCCTCAAAATAGACTATAACGCACACACAAAAATAAATGCTCCAAACTCAATCAGGTGTGATGCTTGGTCTTATGTCTGGAGGTATATTCTTCATGGGAAGAAGTGGATCATGCTCGGAAAGCATTTGCTTGTACTTGCTCTTCAGATTGAATGTGATGAGAACAAATCCAAAAATATGAGGATGATCCTTGAACCTGTGATTCGTATCAGCTGAGGTAGAATCAAATCTATGAATGTGCAGATAGTCCTTCGTCTTCTCTTTTGAACCATCATGGGTGAGATTATGCTCAAAAGAACAATCAAATATCATTGATTGCTTGGACTCCAAATCAGATCCAAGACTTGAATCATGGTTGCTTAAGATCTCCTTTGAACCATTTGAGGTGAGATCGAAACCAGTAAATGCATGAGAAATTATCCTAAGCGAATGGTAATGGCCATCATATTTAATAACCTTCTGAAAGCATGAAATAATGATCTTACAATAGTAAATAAGAGGTGATTGATCAAGGAGAGCGAATGCATTACCTCCAATTGTTGATTTAACCTCTGAAACATTCATGAGATCATGATGCAAACCACCAAACTCTGGTGCAAGAGAGGATTTAGGAACCTCTACAATTTCTAGAGTGTGAGCTAACACAAAATTCGAAATAGAAGAATTTGAAAGCATGAGTGTAGAATTTGCAAGTTCTTCTTCTTTTTGGATAGCTTCAATATGAGATATGTTTGATACTGGTTCATGACCAATGAGATCATCAAAGAGAGTGAATGGAATAGTGGGCTTACTCTCGAAATGGATTAGACCAATCCCTTCATTATGCTTGCCAAATCTTTCATCTAGATGGGCCTGTTATCACATATATAGTAGCCGGGCTACCATACATTATTTTTCTCATTCCAGTACACTATTCATCCAGTTCCCTTACATTTGAGATGCTAAGATGAGCATCTAGATTGGATCACTATCAGATTATGGACAGCAGTTGTATTCCCCATGCAATGATTGAGTCTCAGGACACTCAGAGAGATGACCGATATAGCCATTATACCATTTGTACAGAGCAGTCAGTAGTGTTCAGAGTTGCAGCAGCAGTTCCAGAGGACAGGTGATGGTACAGGTTGATGAGCTTTCAGGTATATGACTCAGCAGGTATATCATGGTGTTATGGTTAGATTGCTTTTATACTTATTCTTATAGCATGTCTTAGCACTCAGTGTCATGATCTGGCGATCATATAGATATTTGGACCTGGTCGATCTATTATATATATTACATTGTCCCTACTCAGACTTAGAAGTTCACTATTTATACTCATTGGTTTTACCCTCCTTAAGGAGAATAGAGGTGATCATTCAACCATACCTTGGCTTGCTAGTGTTGGCTCCATTATTCATTGTCTTCGTCCATCCATGGCCTACCTTTTAGATTATCACCCTGACTTACTACTTGACTAGTGGCATGGAGGACTTTTCCCCACTGTAGCCTCTGTATTGGATGAGCTTCCCTGTTTATTGTGTCTCGGCTCTGAGTTGGTGACAAAACTTACCTATGGTGAGTTGGAGTTCCTTGTGAATTCCCCCTAGTCACTAAAGTTGTGTTGGCTAAACCTGAAACTTTTAGTGCTGCCATCAATACAAAATCTGGAAAATTGAAATGCTATATCTTGTATGAAAAGCCCATTCATGCAATGTGTTTCTAAACACACATGAATGAGAGGCATGCCAAATGAACATGGCAATGAAAATAAGATGTTATATCTTTTGGAAAATAAATACCTAGGTAAACAAGCTGTCCATGACACACCTAGAAGTGCTCAGGTAAACAAGTGCCTTAAAAACACACCTGCAGCAGAAAGCCTAAAGAAAAAATGTAAATCTATGCAATGTGTTTATAAACACATATAGATCAAGGCTATGGAAACTTCAGGCCCAAAAGCAATAGAACTTAAAAGCTATATCTAAACAATTGCTAGCCTTATTTGTATTATGGATTGTGCGCATCTGTGAAGGTGAATAAACCCTCTTTAAACAACTCATCCATTTGTGAGACACCGCCATTCCCTGTGTTATTGCTCATTCAGTATATACTATGGTGTATATTCCCTTTCCCTTGCCAAAGTGTCACAAAGTTAAGTCAGTCAAGTCATCCCTTAGCCTAGCCAATTATTTCAGCCTTCACCCGTCACTAGCAAATTGATCACAGCTATGAAGTGAGTATGATCCTGAAAGTCTAGTCTAAGTAATAATAATAATTAACGACACTATATATTTGGATTTAGATCGCTAGTTATGATTACTCTGTGTTATAATTGTTATTTGAATAAGTTGTAGAGCATGTGTTAACCTTGACACTTTGCAGCAGCCTTGGATGATGGTCTGAGTTATATTTGGTCTTGGTTAGACCCAGTTTGACCATGGAGGACCATGGGACATGAGATGTTAGACCTTATGATGATATGGATAGATGATATATGGTCTATGTATACATACATGATGGTTCTATGCAGCATCTACAGGGTTATGATGATGATTCTTGGGTTACAGCAGTATTTGGTCATTTACAGATCATTATTATTGGCCTTGTTCCGGTATATTGGATATTTATTTTGATCATGCAGAGACTCATATGGTGTATTGGTACACATCTTGGATGGATTTGGACCTTCTGAGTCCAATGGGACAATTTTTTTTCAGTTCCGGGCACTTACAGTGATGATTGAGCCTCAGTAGGCTGTCCTAGTGCAGTTTTGGTCTGTCGGAGGCCCTGTCAGAGTAGATGAGATTTTTATCCGGTTGACCTAGGGCGCTGATGATGGAGGGGGTGGTCCAGCCACTTGTTTTTACCATTATACCCCCCTCCCGGACACACTGGTTCCCTCACCTTGACAGCGCAGGCAATCCAGGAGGCTGTTTGGGGCAGTTTCACGCTTCTCGAGGCATTTCAGGATTGGTAGAAATGGCTATTGAGGAAATCGATTTGGGCTACTGAGGCAAAGTTATGGCATGGGATGATCATTGATGATAGATCGGGGTCTTCCACACCTTCTCCAGCAGTTTCATCTTCATCGGGGCCCGCATCGATCATTTATGGCACTTTCTGTGGATTTCTGAGGTCTTTTGAGGACCACGACTTGACTATGGAGGCACGATTTGGTACATTCATGATTATTTTATGATTATTGTGCTATGGGGATTGACCAAGGAGGGATAAAATTACCCCTTGGACCCACCATAAGCCTCTTATGATATTTTGTCATCATTTTTTGGTGGGATTCCCCTCTTCTAGGGCGATTTTGTCCACTTACATTATATTTTATTAGTGATCCATGTATTTTATTGTTGAGCTCATCTCAACCATTGATTAGACATTTGTATCTTTAAATCTTAGCCACTCATTCAAAAAGTGGTTAGGGTTTTGGTGCCTCTCCTTCCTATTTAAAGGAGAGAGCCTCTCATTGTAAAGGGTCTTTGGCTCTTGGATTATTGGTATAGAAAAATATTCTTGTGGAAATTCTTGTGGTCTCCTTTGCATATGGTGTTCTTAGATGGTGATTGGAAAGTCTATTGCAACCTAGCATTTGGAAATTGTGGTAAGATCTATCTTTTTTTTGGAAATCATTGTTTGTCTACAGGAGGGCGACTTCAACAAGGGCGATTTTGCAAGGCTTCTTCAAATCGACTTTCTTGGCATTCGCTTGTATCAGGGGTTTATCATTAGCTTCATTGTGATCTATTCTATCTTTCTGTTACTTCTCTTGTGGCATTAGTCTTATCTCTTGATGCATCAAATCTGATATTGTTGACGTTTGTTGTGCAGGAGAGAGGGCGCATTGGCTTCTTGGATCAAATCAACTTGCATAGAAAACTACCTCAAAGCTTCTCAAATTGATTGGGTTTGCATAGATCATCATCATCAAGGCATCTACAAGGTTACCCAGGTAAGATCCACAGGTTTGTTTCTCTTTCCTTTATCCAATCCATTGACATAGCTCATAAATTGTTAAAACCCTAAATATTTCAAAACCCCCATTTTACATTTTCTCAGATCTACTTAGATCTAGTGGGTTGTTGGGCATAATATTGAAAACCCACCTCTATAGCATCCACGGCATCCCGGATCTATAGTTTGGTGAGGATTGGCTTCCGTTTGATCCCCTTCCCAAGCCAACTTAGCTTCTCCCAAGCAAGGCGCACTTCCTGGTGGTTGTGAGTTGACCTAGATCTAAGTGGTGGGTGTTTGAGATCCCGCTTGATCCATAATCTACACATCAAATAACATACACCCAGATTGTTACTTTCCTGAAATTCACCTTGTGGGCCCTATTCCACGTTTTAAGGGATTTAATCCCCATTTTGGACCACTTGGAACTTTAAAACTCAAATCTAGTAAGATCTAACCGTCGGATTACCGTAAAATTATAGATCCATACTCCTACTTGACTAACCTACCCGGATCTAAAGTTTGGATGCCATCCAACTTGTCTTGACCCACCTAACCCACCTTTTCAGCCTCCTTGGGTAAAGTCGCACCACCTTGGAGAAGTGAGTTAACTCACTTCTAGGACGTGGGTACTTGAGATTCTGGCGGATTTGGAACGGGAATAATTCAAAACCTAGGTCTATTGTGTCACTTTGTCAAATCTTGCCTTGGGGATAGCATTCCTTGTTTTAAGGGATTGTGGTCCACTTGGGTAAAACCTAGATCTAGATCTATCCATACATCAAGACTTAAATTGCCCACTTATCTCATCTACTAGGAGTCTTAAACCACAAGTCAACGCTACTTTGACTCCACTTCCCAATTCCCAAGGCACTGGTTTCTCTCCAAGTTAATTCCACTTTCCTAGATTGTTGGATTGACTTGTGTTTTGACTTTTGCATGGTGAACTAAACCCTTGAAGCTATCATGTATCATGGTCAAGCTTATCATTTGTACTAGTTAGCCCCAATTCAACCCCTAAACTACCCTGCATTGGACACGGTTCCCAAGGCAGTGGGTCTTCCAACATTGAACTAGTACACTAATCCTAGATCTCACTTCAAACATTATAAGTCACTCTCACATCAACTATGAACCAAAGCTATACTCATTAAACCCCTCACTTGGCTTGTGACTTCATCCTTAGGTCTAGGAAAAACCATACACCTAACTTCACTTAGAAATACCCTGATTTGGTGTCTTGGTTTTGATCTCTCCTGTCGGGAGTAGATCGGGACTCCCCCTTTGTTGTCTAGGCTAGATAACATAAAGCGAAGGTTGCCTCGACTGGCGTGACAACCATATACTAGAGGTCGAGGTGATTGTGGTTGCACCTTTTGAGTTGCCCTTCCCTATTGCCATCCATGACTGGATACATCCATAGGGGCAACTACAGTTTAGGTGATAACATTTTGGCACCGTTGCTGGGGATCGAACCCGGGTCACCCGCGTGACAGGCGGGAATACTCACCACTATACTACAACGACACATATCTTGGTAGAAGAGTTAAAATCTACCTGGCGACTCCCAATCGTGACTCCGCTGAGGAGCGAGCTCATTTACATCCTTACAACACAAGAAGTAAAGTAAACTTAGATCAAGTTGAAGGAACCCCAATCACATATCGTAAAAGAGATCCTAAAGCACAACCATCTAACTTCCTTTGGAAATTGGTTAATGATTCTCCAAACAGAGCTTCAGGATCCCCTTTGATTAATTCGGTTCCTCCCTCATCTCCTAGTTCAAACTTAAACACAAACTTACCAAATCCAATGGCGGGAACAAACTCGGGAAACCAGAATGCTCCTCCACCACAAGCTCCTAGGATCTTTGGAAGAAAGGCAAAACCATCTCCTTTAGACTTTTCCCAAATCCAGGGTGCACCCCATGACATGCCTGAAAAGTATTTTGAAAAGGTTCCCAGATTTGATGGAGTATCTGCTATATCAATTGAAGACCACATTGATAAAGTATGGGAACACATGGAAGCATATGGAGCATCTGAGGAAGATGTGTTCATGAGGGGTCTCCTGGCATCTTTAGAAGGAGATGTTAGGAAGTGGTTTGACAGGTTGCCTGCCTCATCCATTGATGGGTATGATAACTTTGTTAACAAGCTAAATAGTGAGTGGTCCCGAAAGTTGGATGGGAAATTTCTCTTACATCAACTTTTTGACATTAAGAAAAGAGAAAATGAAACAGTCCATGAGTTTAACATATGATTTGACAAGACTGTAGCTGTTATCCCTGAAGAAATTAGACCAAAAGACCAAGCAGTTGTTATTCACTACTTGAATGCTTTTGAGGGATGGGTTGGTTATCAGCTAAAGGATAAAAACCCAAATGACTTAAAGACCGCTCAATCAAATGCTAAGATGGCTGAGCAAAATGTAGCATCCATGGGGAAACAAAACTTTTTCGATCAATTTACCCCATCCACTTCCAGATCTGACCCTAGACTTCGAAAACCAAAGGAACCTGTGAGTGTGCCAAAGGAATCAAAGGACACTTTAGAAGTCATGCAAGAAATGATGAAACAATTAACTGTCCTAACAAAGAATGTGGCAAGTTTGAATGACCCTGAAAGACATAGAAATCCTTATGGCCCTAAACCTTACTGGAATAATAATAGAAGGCCTGATGGGGATAGGGATAGGCGACGACCTGAGTATCCAGACAACTCTGAGAAGAAGGAAGTCAATTGGTGTGATGAAGAAGAAGAAGAACCCTCTGACACCATTGACCATGATGACCAACCAGAAAACATCAACTTTATAAATGACTTATCTTATGATGAAGACTTTGGAAGAATCCTTTTAGAAGAAGAGCCATGGGAGCAAGAAGATGATATAGTTGAAGAACCTAGCTCCTCATGTTGTGCCTTAGAGCTCCCAAAACCTAAAGAGCAACCAAAGTATCAAATTTATAAACGAGGAAGTACTTCCCAGCCTTCTTTCCTTGATAAACATAAAAAGATTGATGAAGATAAGGAAGAAGAAGATCTTGCCATGGATGATTATGATCTCAAGATTGATATGAAGAAAGAGTTAAGCAAGATAATGTGTAATATCCCTGTTACTGAGTTAATGAAGGTGCCTTCTGTTAGATGCCAAGTAGAGGAATTTTTCGATGGTATTGGCCAAGAGAAAACTCCTGAACGAGTCCTAGAGTCATGTCATATCCAAAAGCTTAGTGGAACACAACCTAGTGAAACAGAGAAGGATCCACCAATAAACATCCATTCAGCCATTTATGAAAGAAAGAGCGGTGGTCACTCTCCCTTTTACCTTACCTTGCACATTCAAAACATGCTCCTTCATAACTGTATGTTAGATTCTGGAGCAACAATGAATGTTATGCCTTTACAACTTATGAAGGAAATGGGACTTGAAGTGACTAGGCCTTATGGAAATGTCTGTGGTATAGATTCCCGACGAGTGCCATCTTATGGTTTGATAAAAAACCTTAGAGCTGATCTTTTTGCATGTTCAGACATTTCTACCATGATGGATGTAGTTGTCATTGACTTACCCCCAACATATGGAATGCTTTTATCTAGAAAATGGGCAGCTTGTCTAGGTGGATACCTTATGATGGATTTATCATTTATTTGTGTTCCCAACCCTGATGGAGCTTTGATTCGGGTAAACAGAGAGCCTTGTTATAATGAGCATGTTGAATCATTTGATGAAGGGTTAAAAAACACATATGGGGATGAATTGCTAAATAATGCCAAAACTAACCTTGTTGAAGATGAGGATGAATTATATGAAGTTGATCAAAATATGTGTATGGTCATGGAAGATTCTGATTCTTTTTGGGAAGACAAGCAAATAGTTGAAATAACAGGAACAATCAGAAATGAATTTGTTGAGGAAATAGATGAATTAAGAAGATATGAAAGTCAACCTCAAGCTCATGAACAAAACAATGAAAACATTCAAGAACCTTCTATAGGAAATCACACACTTGAGGAGGTTGATGATGGCATAAGAAATATGGGAGGAGATGAGAGTTTGCTTAATCCCCCAATGGAAAACCTTCATGGTCAAACAAATGGTGAAGGATATGTTGAGAATCCAATACATGAAGATGAATTTGATGATATTAGGAGGGGAGAAAGAATTCCTTTCACTGTTAGGGAATGGTTTGCCTTGACTGATCACAATAGGGAAAGAGAAAACCAAGGGCTTGCACCTATCTACACATGGGAAAACAATCTTGCAACATCTACTAGGGTTGAAACAAATGAAGAGTCTGAAGCTTCTTATTATTCTGATATAGAAGATTCTCTATCTCATTTATCTCTAGAAGATGGTAGCCTAATTCAAGTCCATGATAACTCTCTAAGTTGGGAAGAGGATGCCTTAATTAATGATGCACCTGAAGGAGACTATAATCTAAATAACCTTGCTATTTTTCAAACCCCTTCAGAACCTCAAAGCCATGCTTTATCTGCATATCCTCATATCCCTGGTTTTATCCTACCATCTGAGTCATCTAGTCATCATACTCATGATCTTTCTCACATTCCTACTTCCTCTACATTTGATCCCGAGTCAGTTTCTACCAGATTGGAAAACATGGTTATTCCTGTTCCTTCAGGGGAAGGTTCTAGTCATAACACTGTCATATCTCATGAGCCATCTCCCTTGGAAGAACATAGAGATTTATGGACTATAGGTGAGGTTGTTAAAGAAGTTGTATCTCCCCATGAGGAAGAATCAAATGAGGAAGTCCAAGAAACAAGAAGAGAAGCTAGGGAAGTCCTTGTTGGCAGAGTTGCTATTTCTTTAGATGGTGGTTCACCCAGAATTGATGCGGTTCCTTCTAGGACGAGCTCAAGAATTGTCACACCTCAACCACACAACCCTGCTGAAATCCATCCCATGCATATTCGTAACATTAGAGTTATTCCTGAGTCGATCAATAGAAACATGTTTCCTATAGGAAGTCAAGTCATCATTCCCAACCATTTATTGCATATAAGATCGGGACAAGCTGATGACTTATGGGTTGGACCTTTCACAGTAGAGAAATGCATTGATGGCATGTGCTTTCTAACCACTGGAAGTGGACGACGTATTTTATATCCGGTAAACCAAAGAGACTTAAGGGATCACATCCCTGATCCCACATAGTTGGGATTTCTTCGCTTGCATTACCTGGTAGAGTAGGGTAGGTAGGAAACCGAATAAGCCTACTTGGGCAGTAGTTAGTCTTTTCAACCATTGAGTCTTGCGCCTTGTTTATTTCTAAGCTCCTTTGTAAGCTCCTAGTTTAAATGAGTACCTGTGACTTTTATTTTCCAGCACAATAAATTTCAAATTTTACAAATTTTGTTAGTAGTTTAATTTACTTTCTGCATTTATATATTTCATGCATTTATATTTCTGACATAGAATAGATTTTATTTCAGTTGGTTTTATATTTTTCCAACACATGCGGCATGAGGTATTTTTGATGTTTGTGAATGTAGAAAATAGGTTGCAAGAAAAAAAAAATTGGAAGCAAAATGGTAGAGTGTTGGATCGTGGATTCGAGTAGCAGAGTTCGAGGACTAGAGATTCTGAGGTTCTCAAGTGCTCATTTCAGCAGAGCACTTGTCCCAGCCGGAGCCAGATGTTATCACATATATAGTAGCCGGGCTACCATACATTATTTTTCTCATTCCAGTACACTATTCAGCCAGTTCCCTTACATTTGAGATGCTGAGATGAGCATCTGGATTGGATCACTATCAGATTATGGACAGCAGTTGTATTCCCCATGCCATGATTGAGTCTCAGGACACTCAGAGAGATGACCGATATAGCCATTATACCATTTGTACAGAGCAGTCAGTAGTGTTCAGAGTTGCAGCAGCAGTTCCAGAGGACAGGTGATGGTACAGGTTGATGAGCTTTCAGGTATATGACTCAGCAGGTATATCATGGTTTTATGGTTAGATTGCTTTTATACTTATTCTTATAGCATGTCTTAGCACTCAGTGTCATGATCTGGCGATCATATAGATATTTGGACCTGGTCGATCTATTATATATATTACATTGTCCCTACTCAGACTTAGAAGTTCACTATTTATACTCATTGGTTTTACCCTCCTTAAGGAGAATAGAGGTGATCATTCAACCAAACCTTGGCTTGCTAGTGTTGGCTCCATTATTCATTGTCTTCATCCATCCATGGCCTACCTTTTAGATTATCACCCTGACTTACTACTTGACTAGTGGCATGGAGGACTTTTCCCCACTGTAGCCTCTGTATTGGATGAGCTTCCCTGTTTATTGTGTCTCGGCTCTGAGTTGGTGACAAAACTTACCTATGGTGAGTTGGAGTTCCTTGTGAATTCCCCTAGTCACTAAAGTTGTGTTGGCTAAACCTGAAACTTTTAGTGCTGCCATCAATACAAAATCTGGAAAATTGAAATGCTATATCTTGTATGAAAAGCCCATTCATGCAATGTGTTTCTAAACACACATGAATGAGAGGCATGCCAAATGAACATGGCAATGAAAATAAGATGTTATATCTTTTGGAAAATAAATACCTAGGTAAACAAGCTGTCCATGACACACCTAGAAGTGCTCAGGTAAACAAGTGCCTTAAAAACACACGTGCAGCAGAAAGCCTAAAGAAAAAATGTAAATCTATGCAATGTGTTTATAAACACATATAGATCAAGGCTATGGAAACTTCAGGCCCAAAAGCAATAGAACTTAAGCTATATCTAAACAATTGCTGGCCTTATTTGTATTATGGATTGTGCCCATCTGTGAAGGTGAATAAACCCTCTTTAAACAACTCATCCATTTGTGAGACACCGCCATTCCCTGTGTTATTGCTCATTCAGTATATACTATGGTGTATATTCCCTTTCCCTTGCCAAAGTGTCACAAAGTTAAGTCAGTCAAGTCATCCCTTAGCCTAGCCAATTATTTCAGCCTTCACCCGTCACTAGCAAATTGATCACAGCTATGAAGTGAGTATGATCCTGAAAGTCTAGTCTGAGTAATAATAATAATTAACGACACTATATATTTGGATTCAGATCGCCAGTTATGATTACTCTGTGTTATAATTGTTATTTGAATAAGTTATAGAGAATGTATTAACCTTGACACTTTACAGCAGCCTTGGATGATGGTCTGAGTTATATTTGGTCTTGGTTAGACCCAGTTTGACCATGGAGGACCATGGGACATGAGATGTTAGACCTTATGATGATATGGATAGATGATATATGGTCTATGTATACATACATGATGGTTCTATGCAGCAGCTACAGGGTTATGATGATGATTCTTGGGTTACAGCAGTATTTGGTCATTTACAGATCATTATTATTGGCCTTGTTCCGGTATATTGGATATTTATTTTGATCATGAAGAGACTCATATGGTGTATGAGTAAACATCTTGGATGGATTTGGACCTTCTGAGTCCAATGGGACAGTTTTTTTTTCAGTTCCGGGCACTTACAGTGATGATTGAGCCTCAGTAGGCTGTCCTAGTGCAGTTTTGGTCTGTCGGAGGCCCTGTCAGAGCAGATGAGATTTTTATCCGGTTGACCTAGGGCGATGATGATGGAGGGGGTGGTCCGGCCACTTGTTTTTACCATTATACCCCCCTCCCGGACACACAGGTGCCCTCACCTTGACAGTGCAGGCACTCCAGGAGGCTGTTTGGGGCAGTTTCACGCTTCCCGAGGCATTTCAGGATTGGTAGAAATGGCTATTGAGGAAATCGATTTGGGCTACTGAGGAAAAATTATGGCATGGGATGATCAGTGATGATAGATCGGGGTCTTCCACACCTTCTCCAGCAGTTTCAGCTTCATCGGGGCCCGCATCCATCACTTATGGCACTTTCTGTGGATTTCTGAGGTCTTTTGAGGACCACGACTTGACTATGGAGGCACGATTTGGTACATTCATGATTATTTTATGGTTATTGTGCTATGGGGATTGACCAAGGAGGGATAAAATTACCCCTTGGACCCACCATAAACCTCTTATGATATTTTGATTAGACATTTGTATCTTTTAATCTTAGCCACTCATTCAAAAAGTGGTTAGGGTTTTGGTGCCTCTCCTTCCTATTTAAAGGAGAGAGCCTCTCATTGTAAAGGGTCTTTGGCTCTTGGATTATTGGTATAGAAAAATATTCTTGTGGAAATTCTTGTGGTCTCCTTTACATTTGGTGTTCTTAGATGGTGATTGGAAAGTCTATTGCAACCTAGCATTTGGAAATTGTGGTAAGATCTATCTTTTTTTTGGAAATCATTGTTTGTCTACAGGAGGGCGACTTCAACAAGGGCGATTTTGCAAGGCTTCTTCAAATAGACTTTCTTGGCATTCGCTTGTATCAGGGGGTTATCATTAGCTTCATTGTGATCTATGTTATCTTTCTGTTACTTCTCTTGTGGCATTAGTCTTATCTCTTGATGCATCAAATCTGATATTGTTGACGTTTGTTGTGCAGGAGAGAGGGCGCATTGGCTTCTTGGATCAAATCGACTTGCATAGAAAACTACCTCAAAGCTTCTCAAATTGATCGGGTTTGCATAGATCATTATCATCAAGGCATCTACAAGGTTACCCAGGTAAGATCCACAGGTTTGTTTCTCTTTCCTTTATCCAATCCATTGACATAGCTCATAAATTGTTAAAACCCTAAATATTTCAAAACCCCCATTTTACATTTTCTCAGATCTACTTAGATCTAGTGGGTTGTTGGGCATAATATTGAAAACCCACCTCTATAGCATCCACGGCATCCCGGATCTATAGTGTGGTGAGGATTGGCTTCCGTTTGATCTCCTTCCCAAGCCAACTTAGCTTCTCCCAAGCAAGGCGCACTTCCTGGTGGTTGTGAGTTGACCTAGATCTAAGCTGTGGGTGTTTGAGATCCCGCTTGATCCATAATCTACACATTAAATAACATACACCCAGATTGTTACTTTCCTGAAATTCACCTTGTGGGCCCTATTCCATGTTTTAAGGGATTTAATCCCCATTTTGGACCACTTGGAACTTTTAAACTCATATCTAGTATGATCTAACCGTCGGATTACCGTAAAATTATAGATCCATACTCCTACTTGACTAACCTACCCGGGTCTAAAGTTTGGATGCCATCCGACTTGTCTTGACCCACCTAACCCACCTTTTCAGCCTCCTTGGGTAAAGTCGCAGCACCTTGGAGAAGTGAGTTAACTCACTTCTAGGACGTGGGTACTTGAGATTCTTGCGGATTTGGAATGGGAATAATTCAAAACCTAGGTCTATTGTATCACTTTGTCAAATCTTGCCTTGGGGATAGCATTCCTTATTTTAAGGGATTGTGGTCCACTTGGGTAAAACCTAGATCTAGATCTATTCATACATCAAGACTTAAATTGCCCACTTATCTCATGTACTAGGAGTCTTAAACCACAAGTCAACCCTACTTTGACTCCACTTCCCAATTCTTAAGGCACTGGTTTCTCTCCAAGTTAATTCCACTTTCCTAGATTGTTGGATTGACTTGTGTTTTGACTTTTGCATGGTGAACTAAACCCTTGAAGCTATCATGTATCATGGTGAAGCTTGTCATTTGTACTAGTTAGCCCCAATTCAACCCCTAAACTACCCTGCATTGGACACGGTTCCCAAGGCAGTGGGTCTTCCAACATTGAACTAGTACACTAATCCTAGATCTCACTTCAAACATTATAAGTCACTCTCACATCAACTATGAACCAAAGCTATACTCATTAAACCCCTCACTTGGCTTGTGACTTCATCCTTAGGTCTAGGAAAAACCATACACCTAACTTCACTTAGAAATACCCTGATTTGGTGTCTTGGTTTTGATCTCTCCTGTCGGGAGTAGATCGGGTCTCCCCCTTTGTTGTCTGGGCTAGATAACATAAAGCGAAGGTTGCCTCGACTGGCGTGACAACCATATACTAGAGGTCGAGGTGATCGTGGTTGCACCTTTTGAGTTGCCCTTCCCTATTGCCATCCATGACTGGATACATCCATAGGGGCAACTACAGTTTAGGTGATAACAGGGCCCATAGCTCTTTTGGAGATTCAACATCAATGAATTGGTGTACCATGCATCGAGACATAGCATAACACATGGCTGCAAAGGCAATTCTGCCTTTATCCAACCAGCCATTCTTTTCTTTGGAGGATTCGAACTCTCTTTCAAAACAATAATCAAAGAGATCACGGCTCTTCAAATATGCTATCATTTTTTGTTTCCATTCATCATAGTTGAATGGAGAAAGAGGATGAATTTCTTTTGAATACATGGAAGCTGTAGAAGACCTACAAAAACAATAGAAAAGTCTACAACTACTACTGCTGCAAAAGTGCAGAAGCTGTTGCAACTGTTGCACTCGAAATCTTGATCATAACCTGCAAAAAACTCTTAGGAATGGAGATAAACAATGCTCTTAACATGCTCTGATACCATGTGAAAATTCTCACATCAGATCTAAGAGCTCATGTATACCTCACAATGAAATAATTTAGGAATAAGATTAAGAGTGGTCAATGCAATAAAATGAGCAATGGAATAATAATAGAGTAGAACTCAGATAGAAGCAAAATAACTTCACACACACTAATTCATTAATCACAATATGGAAAAATAAGTAGTACAATGCATGAGGATTCGAATACCAAGTTGGCAATTTGAATTAGCCTTCATGGAGTGATCAAAATATCACCGGAGTGTCATCAAAGCACAACTAGAAGTCTATCTCATCATCGGTGGAGTCATCAATGCACAAGTAACTGTCAACCATCAGTCAAACTGAGTCTAAGTGAGTGTGGTAGGTGTAACTGGCACATGGAGACACTAACTGAATGAAGAAGGCTCAGTGGAGGGCACATGAGGAGCTAACTGGAGTCAGAATGGGCAGTCTAGTCTCATCAAAGGTCTATCAGAGTGATACAGTCAGTTGAGAGTCAGTCTTTCCTTAAATCAAGAAGAGAACTAAAGGTAACTGAAGTGCAACTGAGTGGTAGGTAAGAGAGGATGAGTGGCTTCCTAAAATCAAGGAAGAAGGGCACACTAAGCTCTAGGAGGGCTAAAACAGATCTGAGAGAATCTCCCTAGGCTAGCTAGTTGAGGGCTAGGTGCTAAGACTGATGACTAGGATGTATGCAGAAATGCATGCAAGACTGAAACTGCAAGTGATGAAAATGCTGGTAGGACTAGGATGGAGTATAGGAATATCCTAAAATGATGTTCCTAAGGTCCAGTGTGGAAGACTTAAAAAAAAACCTGCTAAATATTTATGAGGAAGTCTGCTTGGGAATCAAAAAGCACAGAGAGTCAGCTGACCACATGAGGTATATCTCTCAGCAATTAACCTATCACGACTCCAGAGTTGACTATTTGGAATGCAATTTGATTGAACTTATGGGGACAGTGGATTTTATAAAAGATTAAATTTTGAAGATGGTCAGGATGTCACAGTGCAGCCACTGTTAGGAATCCCCCTATGTGGACATGAGAAGTGCTAAGCAAACCTCTGTTCAACGGGAGATTTTTTTGTAGAAGAGATCCCTACTTAGATGAGTTTTTACATCAATTTTGGAATTGTTTTTGCATCAGCTTGTTTAATTCTACAGAGCCATATTGGGAAAGTTATTTATGCTCCCAGGCTCTCCTTTTTGTAATGAATGGTTGTGCACATCCTTTTGAATAAATCCATATATATGCTTCAATATAATTATAGAGAAATATGGTCAAATGATCAATATATCTTTCTGAATATAATTCATTGTATTTTACATATTAAGAACAAAAGTATTTTTTATATAAAGAACAAAAATCTGGCTAAGTATTGAACTCACATGGCTAAGTGATGAACTAGCTATCTATTTATAAGATCAGAGTTGCCTCTACAATTCACACGTGTGAAATACAAGCCTGCCAAAATGAGAAAAAGGTTGTTATATTTTGCATATTAAGAACAAAAAATTGGTTAAGTGTTGAAATTCACACGTTTTGAATTGAAATTCATAGTTTTATAACAAAAACTGCAATTTTAAGGTTCATAAGTAGTAATAAAACACACTATTCGAAAAGAAAAACACACTTTTCAAAGCCAATATTGTCACTTCTAGAACCCGTTTTTGCACTTTAGAAAGGTTGATATTCACACTTTCAAAGTCTGAATTCACGCTTTCAAAGTCTATCCCTTTGAGGGGCATTAAAATATTCAAATTTTATGTGTTCTTTCTTTTCAAACAGTTCTTAGAATTTTATGTGTTCTCTTTTTAAACATACATATTATAGAATTAAATAACAGAGAAATCACAACATTACTATTCACAGAATATAAAACAATATTGCACTACATTTAAGAAACCAAATCACAAGCTTAGTTAGAACATATAAAAAATGTTTGTCCCGATGGCGCTAATGGTAAATGATGGCGGTGATCTTGGTGTTTGTGACAAGACATAATTTTGACTAAAGCATGATGTGATTATTTTCTTCACACAAGTGATACAATCCATCATTCACCATTAGCACCGTCAAGATAACCGCCATTTCATAATTTTATCGTATAAACCATCACCATGTCGGCATACATTCCTTTCTCAAGGCATCGATTGGAGTGACACATGTACAATTACTACAGTCGGTACATATCATATCTGTAATGTCCCCATCTTGACCCTATTGCATTAATATTGTAAATGATGTAAATATTGTTATTTAGTCATGGTGAGGAGCTCAAGGCCAAGGCCCCGCCATGGATTTATCGTTCTATGTATCGGCGATTAGAATAGATGCGTATGGTTCTTGTGCTAGCTGTGCACAATGTAGAATCAGACATCATGTAAATATGCAACTTTTAATGAAAAACCCACAACCAGCTATGCAATGCAACAAAGAGATGGGGGCATGATCTTTACAAGGAATAGGGAGGGAAAATAACCAAACCCTTGAGCCATGGTGTTAAGCCATTTCATTGAGAAAACCCATGAACTCTCAACTACCCATTTGGTCTCATGCACCCAATCATTTAACTCTTCCAAGAATTGGTTGAGACAATTAATGCCTTGAGATGGGAGAGGTATGGCTGTCAATTTTCATGTATGGGCAAGACAGCAACCTGGGAAATCAAGTTTTGGCTTGCTGGGCAAGAAAACCCCCACGAAATTGGCCCAAAGACATTCTTCACCCATGGCATTCATCCTCTCACGTAGTCGGAGCTTGTTGGGGTTTTATCCTTCACATTTTTCTCAATTCCCCTGCATTTTCCCATGCTGGTAACTCATTTTTGCATATACAGTAGCTTGGGAGAGAAGGGCCATGATATGGGGACTATATGGAGGTCGTTTTTGCCCCCGAATGTCCAAGGATGTTTTTCTAAAAATGGATTTGGCATCCCTAGGTTGTTTCCCAATCTTCCCATTTCATTTTGTGTGTTCCCGCGCTTTTCTGAGCTGGTAGAAACCCCATCTTTGGTTTGAACCTGTGAGCAGGAGATTCAAAAGTGGAAGAGGACAGATTTGGCTTGATGAGCCCAATTAAGTATCCATAGCTCAATGGGTGGGCCACTAGCTAGTAATTCACCTTTGTCCATCTCTTAACAGCCTGAGAAACCCAATTGCTGATTGGCTTGGTTGATTCTGGTATATCTTTGGCTATGTGAGAGCCTGCTTTCCCCTTTTTCCTTGTGGAGATCATGCCCAGCTCGGGGGGTGGCAGTGGTGCTGAGAGATCGAGGAGCACACTGGCCTACGGTTGGGTGGAATGTTGCAGAAGCGTAGCTGGTTGCTCAGGGATTACCTGATTTAAGATAAGTATTCTCATTTGCAAATTCGATATTGCTTAAATTGATGATATGGCATAAAAATCGGGAATGTATGATGGATGTGTATTGAAATTACTTCCACTGTGTTTTAAAAAAAAATTGCATATTCATATGTCTTTTATATTATATGAATGCTTACATAATAGTTCATAGGGCTAGATGCCCGGTTTAACGTCACGATCCTCTCCATCTAGTTGGTATGATGGGAGGGGACGTGACAATATCTATATAGTCGGTACAGATCATATCTATACTCCAGCAACATTTACAGTCAGTATAGATCATATCTATGACCACCATCCCGCCAAAATTATCCTTCCCATCGGTAACTTCCAAGTCAATTCACCAATTCACTATATAAATACTAAAGCATACCCGATATCATAGCCAAATGAAATCTTTAGGAAGTCATGGCACTTTTCTTTACTGTCTCTGTTCCATTTCCTTTGTTGTTTTATCAGAAATAAAAAGGAAGTCATGGAGGCTTATGGTTGCTCTCTTCATGATATATGAGCATTTCGAAAGCAGTTCGCTGAAAAACCCTCACCACATCATGATATATGGGCATTTCAAGCACTGTCAAAGCCCCAAGACCGGGATTTGTCTCTAATGTGACTCATAGATTCTAGTTGAAGCTTCTAGTGGAAGCAAAAATAAAGTATAGCTTCTAGTTGAAGCAAAAACAAAGCGTAAATTCTCTATATTAGAAGAGTTTGTATTTGTGAGCTCAAGCTCGTAGTCCTGAAATGTATTAAGAGCCCAAGCTCTGTAAAAGGTGAAAGATTGAAGTAAATTTCATCTATGTGTAATGCGACAAAGTTGCACTGTTTTAACCCGGAATAACTTCTACTGATTTTTATGTCTAATTAGTAAGAAATTTTTTAATATAAATCCTGTGGTAGAATAGTCTGTGTTTGTGAGCTCAAGCTCATAGTCATGAAATGTATTAAGATCCTAAGCTCTGTAAAAGTTGAAAAATCGAAGTAAATTCAATTGCCAGGAATAACTACTATTGATTTTTATGTCTTAATAATAAATCTGTAACAGAACATTTCAATTACCAGGTATTTATATTATTCAAACCACAAATATGTAACCATATATCTAGTTTTTCAATTGCCAGGTATTTATATTTTTCAATATCTCATAAGTTGGGTGCATGAAACCATTTGGGTTTGATGGCCAATTAGAACATGAAACATAGGCACAAAACATCAAAACACGGTCTTTGCCTTTGATGCCTTTGTTTTTGGAGGATTTAGGTGTCAATATTTCCAATCCATAGGTCTGAACAATTGCAAGTATCTAGATCAACGTGAATGACCAAGATAATAGGGTGTACGGAAGCTAGAGGGGCAGTGATAGTGCGAGAGCACAAATGCTACTATAATTATTCACTTCGTCTTGCAGTTCTCCCAAGCATAATTAAAACATAGTGTTTAATAGAGAATAAAATGTAGCATGGATTTAGTGGTGCTGAGAGGAGAAAATATTTTATATGATTCAATATTATAATTAAACTATATTTCTAATACTCAATGTGCCAAATCAAATATGCCACGTGTCACAATATGATTGTTCCACGTGTCACCCTGGGATACTAGATATCAACATTTAAACAACAAAATTTATAGACATTTTGCTTCAAAGACTTTGTTGGCAAGTGGAAATATTCTCAGAGAAAGAGCAGTTGCTCTTTCTCCAAGGTGTTCTATGGTTACAATGTTGATGTATATGTAACTTCGGAATGTATTTCACATATATGTATATTGTATTCCTATAGAGATGTTATTATTCCTCTATACGGAAGTGGTTGTATTCCTATAGAGATGTTATTATTCCTCTATATGGAAGTGTCGTCATTTATATTGTAAGTATCGTAACTTATACTTGATGGGTTATTAGACCACCTTGTTGGGGTCGGCCCTATATAAGTCATGTGGGTCAAAGGGTTATTAGACCACCCTATTGGGGGTCAGCCATGTGGGTCAAAGGGTTATTAGACCACCCTATTGGGGGTCGTCCTAGTAAGCATTATGTTAAGTGGTTAAGTTGAGGCCGACCTAGTTGAGTAAAGGTCAAGTCAAGTTAGTGTATAAATAGAGAGTGTGTCTCTCTCATTTTACACATTCTATTCTCTCACTCACACTGTGGAGAGTGGCGCACTTGTGGAGGAGGAGGCTCTGCTGCTAGGAGAATACTATCTCTTGTATTCTGGTTGTATCATTGCTCTATCTATCTCTGAGGATGTTATTGGGGTTTTTCACTTTTATGGTTTTCCCCAAGTAAATTCGGTGTCTCTTATGTGCTTGCATTATTGTGTCCATGAATGATATGCTGTAGATTTGCTGTACATGTTGTTCTCTCAGTTAAGATCCTAGATCATATTGAAGTAAATTCTGAAAATTTAACATGGTATTAGAGGTAGCCTGAAAGAAGACATGATATGGCATGTATGACACTTGTTGCACTTACGATGCTAGGGCTTGATATAGCAAAAACTAGTCATCGTAGAACTTTCGCTATAAATCCATTTTGGCAAAGTTTTCGGATCGGAAACCTTTACAGATCGAATAATAAATCCCCATGTACTTTGTGTCCAAAGAAAAACCTCTAATTCGTTGTACTTTGTGATTTATGATCTGTACAATATAGGGTTTCTGCCTCTTCCAGATCTGAGTCAAAATCAGGTGACCTTGGAAAAAAGGTCATAACTTGGGCTAGGAAGATCCAAATGAAATTTTGTAAAAAGTGACAGGTATTGCACAGACTGTACTATCTCAGGAAAAAATTTTAGAGGCCGAAGTTGAACCAGTGACATGTGGTACGCCGTACAAGTTTGCTCTCCTGTATTATCCCATAAACAGGTCACGTTGCGGCACATGGAATAAATATATCTCAGAGAATCCAATTGAGGTGATACCTATCGGGATGGAAATATAACAGGTCGAGATATCTTAGGAAAATTTTTCAAACCCTGTGGATTGAAAAGTTCGGAGGTACACCAGAAACAATCAGGTACATATTTCTGTCAAATCAGAATTATTTTTTAGCACCTTCATTCATGGCTTCCGGAATTTAAGGCTTCGGAGAAAGTTGGAATTTTTGTAATCAGAGACCATGGCTGAATGCTACACATCAAAATTGAAATTTTTGTAATCAGAGACCATGGCTGAATGCTACACATCAAAATTGAAATTTACAGACCAAGATCATAATTTTTGATTGGGCAAAAGGTCGAGATTTATCAGACCCTAGTTTGGGACTTTGATCAGAAAAGTGGAAAATTAGGGCTTCTGCAAAAAATGGAAATTTTTGAAATCTGTGACCACGGCTGGAAGCTCCTCATAAAAATATAAGCTTAGAGCTTTGGATCAAACCATTTGATTGGGTATAAGAGTGCGCTTCATCAAACCCCAGTTCAGGGTCACGTCCAGTGAATCGAGAAGTTTCAAAGGCAAAATTGAGGAGTGAAAGTTTGCAGTTTTCAAATTATGAATATACCAGCTTGATCAGCTCATCAAGGCGCATATTTCTATGCTTTCAGAAGTTTGAAATTCAAAGTTTGAATTTTTGGGGTTTCTCTAACAAACCCATATCCAGCTCTAGGTCCAGTTCTTGCAAATCAAGTGGATTGGGTTAATCCTAGAAGAAGATGGATTAGTCACCTGCATAAGTGAAGAAGTTTCTGTTTCAGAGGGAGATGAGGCTAAGGCCTTACATAAGAATATTACAAGCGATCTCGACAGGTATGACTCATCGAGGTATGTTTCGATATTTGTTCATGATTAAGTTTATGGTATGTTTGTCTTCATGTTATTACGGTTAGTACAATCTTGATTTTAGATTTGTCGTATCACCTTAACAAAATTATAAATGCATGATAGAAGATATTCATTGGTTAGGGTGTTGACACTTATGATTGTACTAATGCATTATGGTGTTGTATGAGGTTTATGTTGTCTGCTAACATAAAAGGTACACCAAGAAAGATAAATCATGTTCTACTTGAAGAACGTATGATCATGGTGACATGAAGATAAGGATTCATCCATTGTCATGGATCACATAGAAGATCTACTTTTGAGGTATGTATAACTTGTTTCTACAATGGTTAACTTATGAGACATGCAGGTTACTATCACAAGTCACTGAAGAGAACCAGAAGACATTATGTGGGTATGTTAGACATAACTACCTAGCATGCTAATCCAGGTATGTTTTTTCTATATCAAGCTAGAATCCTACCTTGTGTTAGAATCTTATACTGTTGTGTTGTTGATAATGATTATTCATGAAGTCATAGGTTTCAATAATCATAGTTGTATGCATATTATGTTTCTTACCATAATTGATGATTCAACTAACCAGAAGAGTCCTATGATCAAATAAGAAAATGTATGAGTAAAAGAAGACTTCCCTGAAACCTTGAATACTAATGTTTATTATCTGTGAATGATCATGAATATACATGTTTAAGATTATTGTGTTTTGATAGTACTAAGATTATACTAATAAATGTGTGATTATGTATGAGACCTCAAGGATAACACAATGATGATACTAATAAGCATGCATAGTGATTAAGGATGGATGTAAGTTCAAGGACAGGTAATCCAGGAAACAAAGATCAAGAGGGAGCACACTCCAGTTGTTCCTGCAAGAAAGCAAAGGAGTACACTTCAATAGTTTCTACAAGGATGCAGATATTCAGAGGGAGTTGACCACTTCTCACAATCCACATAAGAATGGAGTTGCAGAAAATAAGCAAAGACTGAGAGGGAGGCAACCCAACAAACAAACAAAGATAAGTATTTAAATTGTCATTACTTGCATATTTTATTGTTTAAATAATACTGTTCAATAACGTATATACTGATGTTCCTAGAATTAGGTTGTGTATTATGCATATTAGAATAGTTGCATTGATGAAAAATATACTACTAATATGCATGGGTAAGTAGCTTATGGCACTATACAACATTCCATTTCTACTTATCTAGAATGAAACCTCTTTGCTGACATGTTGGGAGTTGTTCACACTCTTAACAATGTTCTAGTAGAGATTGGAAGGTATCTAGAAAGTTATGGGATATGGATAAATGTTGTATTAAAGAATTGGCTAAGATAATTGCATGACTGTATGACATATTTCTTTATGTGTAAGACTTTGTTCTGAAAACTATGAGATGTTTTCTAATCATGCAATTTAACTTGTTGTGTAGGAAAGATCATATGCCATCACCTACAAAAGAAGAACTACAACATTTGTTCAGCAACAAAATTATCTATTGAAGATATTGAAGTTCCCGTGATATGAGAAGAATGCCATGATCCGTCGATCATGAAGAATGATGTTTGGGATGTAGTCCCAAGACCTGAAGGGAAGTTTGTTATGACTTCCATATGGATCTATCAAGATCAAGCATGCTGCAGATGGCAGCATAGAGAAATATAAAAGTGATGAAATAGAAGATACACTAGATGGATTTCAAGACAGCTTTCTTGAATGGTGTAGTTGAAGAAGAAGTGTATGTGGAGCAGCCACTTGGTTCTAAGACACATGACAGGAAATCATATATGTGCAAAACATGGTATGGTAGGATAGACAGCTTTCTATCCAGTTTGGGATTTACCAAGAATAAAGCGGATTCCAACCTTTACTACAAGGTTAAGGAAGCCAATCCAATGATACTACTATGTGGATGACCTGTTTGTATCAGGTGAGGATAGATTGATTGCCGACTTGCAGCTGAAGCTTGCTACTCAGTTCGAGTTGAAGAACTTTGGGATGATGCACTATTTGTTTTTGTGGAAAAGTGATGGAATCTTCCTTGGACAAGGGAAGTATGCAGTAGAGATCCTGAAGAGGTTCGAGATGATGGACTGCAAGGCTATGGCCACACCTATGGCATCGAACCTGAAGCATCTGTGTGATGCTTCATCTGAGTCGGTTGATATCACTATGTATCGTCGGATGATTGGGTCCTTGATGTACCTGACGAACATGAGACCGGATATTTGCTTTGCGGTGAACACATTGAGCTAGTTCCTGACGGATCCGAGGAGTGTTCACCTGGTTGGTGTAAAGCATGTTTTGAGGTACCTGAAGGGTACAGTGGATTATGGGCTCAAGTATGAAGCGAATCAAAATTTTAACCTGCAGGGTTATGTTGATTCAGACTGGGTAGGCAGTGTTGCAGATAGGAAGAGCACATATGGGTGTTGCTTCAGTATGGGATCAGGTGTGATCTATTGGTTCAGCAAGAAGCAGTCCTGCGTAGCACTGAGTACAGCTGAGGCAGAGTATGTTGTAGCCTGTTCAGCTAGTTTTTAGGCAGTATGGCTACGGAAGCTACTATCTGAGTTATTTGATCTCCCATTGGATGCTATTGGTATCTTCTATGATAACCAAAGTTGTGTGAAGCTATCCGAGAATCAAGTGTTTCATGACAGGTCGAAACACATAGAGATCAAATATCACTATATCAGGGATATGGTGCAGAGAGGAGCTGTGAAGCTCCTGTATGTTGCGATGGACGAGCAGATTGCAGATGTGCTGACGAAGCCACTAGCCAGGGTGAAGTTTGACTACTTCAGGGAGAGGCTTGGCATTCTTCAGATTGAAGACACTTTGAGGAAGAAGTGATGGACACATTTGCTGAAGCCATTCCAAGCATGTTGAAAGGAGGATCCTTCACATGGATGTGGATGTAAGCGCTGGATGATGAGCATCAAGATGATGTTCTAGTTTCTGCTTTGTATGATCACTTGGATCATTTATATGTATATGTATGTATGCATCATGTTGGATACTGGATATGATCAGTTGGATCATTTATATGTATGTATGCATCATGTTGGATGTTGGATATGATCAGTTGGATCATTTATATGTATGTACGCACCATGTTGGATGCTGGATATGATCGGTTGGATCATTTGTATGTATATGCATCATGTTGGATGCTTGGACCATGTATCTGTATATGTATTAGGTGGATACATTGTATGATCAAGTAGATCATGTATATTGATATGTATCAGGTATGATTAGGTAGATCATGTATGTTGATGGATACATTGTGTGGATCATGTATCTATCTATAAGGTGGATACACTATGTATGATGATATCTATCAAGTAGATACTTGGTGTGCATCAGATGGATGCATTGTTTGATCAGGATGATCGTGGATGACGAGCTTCTCCAGATGACATGCAACAGGATGTTGCAGTGATGATGATCAGGGTGATCATGTGTACATCAGGATGATGTATGATGAGTATCAGATGATACTCTATGGCCGTGGAACAGGTTGTGCAGGTAAGCATGTAATTTGTGCCCTGGGAGATTTGTAGATGTTCTTTCAAGGTTTTGCCTATGGCATGTAATTTGTACCCTAGGACATCTGGAAAATGCTCTTTCGAGGTTTTGCTTAGGAGGACATATAATTTGTGCCCTGGGAGATATGCAGATAGTCTTTCGAGGTTTTGCCTATGGCATGTAATTTGTGCCTTGGGATATCTGGCAGATGCTCTTTCGAGGTTTTGTCCTATGGCATGTAATTTGCTCCTAGGAGATCTAGACAGGATGAAAAAGGCCTTAGATGCTTCAGCCAGGTTTTTCCATGACCACATGTAATTTGCTCTTGGGAGATATGGACAGGATGAAAAAGGCCTCAGATGATTCAGCCAGGTTTTGTGGTGGACCACATGTAATGTGCTCCTGGGAGATCTGACAGGTAGAGCTGTGTACTCGTAACAGCCTGGGATGCTTTACCCAGGTTTTGTGGTGAGATCACATGTAATGTGCTCCTGGGAGATCCGACAGGTAGAGCTGTGTGCTCGTAATAGCCTGGGATGCTTCAGCCAAGTTTTGTGATGGGTCACATGTAATGTGCTCCTGGGAGATCCTACAGGTAGAGCTGTGTACTTGTAATAGCCTGGGATGCTGCAGCCAGGTTTTGTGACGCACGTAATAAGTCCTAAGAATTCCACAGTATGGCCAGTGATGACAAAGACCTGCAGGTGGTGGGCCTACATCCAGTATGAAAAAGGACTGGCTCTCTAGAACTTCCTATGATGAGTAGATTCAGAGATTGATTGAGATAGCAGCAGCAGTGATGATGATGATGACTCAATGATGATTATCCAGTGACGATGATCCAGAGAAGATGACTTGTGCTAGAAGACCTGTGTCGAGAAATACCTTCCTAGTTAAGAGGGAGTGTTGATGTATATGTAACTTCGGAATGTATTTCACATATATGTATATTGTATTCCTATAGAGATGTTATTATTCCTCTATACGGAAGTGGTTGTATTCTTATAAAGATGTTATTATTCCTCTATATGGAAGTGTCATCATTTATATTGTAAGTATCGTAACTTGTACTTGATAGGTTATTAGACCACCTTGTTGGGGTCGGCCCTGTATAAGTCATGTGGGTCAAAGGGTTGTTAGACCACCCTATTGGGGGTCAGCCATGTGGGTCAAAGGGTTATTAGACCACCCTAGTGGGGGTCGGCCTAGTCAGCATTATGTTAAGTGGTTAAGTTGAGGCCAACCTAGTTGAGTAAAGGTCAAGTCAAGTTAGAGTATAAATAAAGAGTGTGTCTCTCTCATTTTACACATTCTATTCTCTCACTCACACTGTGGAGAGTGGCGCACTTGTGGAGGAGGAGGATCTACTGCTAGGAGAAGACTATCTCTTCTATTCTAGTTGCATCATTTCTCTATCTATCTTTAAGGAAGTTATTGGGGTTTTTTCACCTTTATGGTTTTCCCCAAGTAAACTCGGTGTCTCTTCTATGCTTGCATTATTGTGTCCATGAATGATATGCTGTAGATTTGCTGTACATGTTGTTCTCTCAGTTAAGATCCTAGATCAGATTGAAGTAAATTCTGAAAATTTAACATACAATTCCCTTGTAAATGAAGGGTCGACTGACCCTTATTATTCCCAATATTCTTTTTATAATAGTTTGACATTGCAAGAAGGGTCGGTCGCTCTTTCTTGTGTTCTCTATTATGGATATAGCTGAATTGTTGGATAAAGGTTTTCACAATTAACTACGAAAAGAAGGGGCGGTCGATCCTTCTTGTCAGAAAATGGAAATCAGGAGAAACCATTTTTATATGTTAAAACTTCCAAGGTGTTCTATTTTTAAAATTTCCTCGTAATTGAAAGTTCGGTCGACCCTTCGCATTCCCAATATTATTTTCATAATAGTTCGACATTGCAAGAAGGGTCGGTCGAACCTTCTTGTGTTCTCCATTATGAATATATCTGAATTGTTGGATAAATGTTTTCATAATTAACTACGAAACGAAGGGGCGGCCGATCCTTCTTGTCGAAAAACAGAAGTTGGGACAAACCATTTTATATATTATAACTTAGCCAATTAACTATCTATTCAAACAATGAGTGAATATCTTAGACATTGGACTTTTCACCTTAAAATTTTGAACATTTAAAAATGAAAATTGCACTTTTCAAATAAAAAATTGTATTTTTTATTTGAAATTCACACTTTTCAAATGAGAAATTGCATTTTTTTATTTGAAATTCACACTTTTCAAAGCACAATTTGCATTTTTTGATTTGAAATTCACAATTTTAATGTTTAGAAGTAGTCAAGAAACATACTATTCGAATAGAAAAATGTTAAGATTTAATATGCTAAGACAAAAAACATCAGTATTACATTCCATTTCACAACAATAGCATATACAGGATCACTGAAAGAACAACAAGCACATCATAAACACAAGAGACATAGATTTATCCTAGGAAACCCTCATGGTGTAGAAAACCCAGCAAAGCTTCCTCAATATAGATGACCAACAAATACAAAGATGTAAACCCTAAACATTAGCTCCTTCTCCTCCATAGAAGATCTATCTCTCACCTATGCACTAATCATAAGTGAGTGTAATGTGTGTTAAATGAGGAACACACCTCCTCTAATTATACACAACTCAGACTTGACTTTTACACAAACTAGGTGGGGCCCAACTTTAACAATTGGGTTAAACACCCCATTACAACTGACTCTGGGCCGACCCCACTAGGGAAGTCTAATAACCCAAGTTACCACATTTCGACGGAGGAGTAAACATCTTCGGATATACAATAAGGTCTTCACGAAGGAATGAAACATCTCCGGAATAATAAAGTACAAATATAATATTCTTAGAAGTTATAATATTTCAACAAAAAATACACTTTTCAAAGCCAATATTGCCACTTTCAGAATTTGATTTTGCACTTTAGAAATGTTGATATTGACACTTTCAAAGTCAGGTTGACATTGACACTTTCCTTTGAAAATTTCTTGCATTTTTGAGTGTTTTTGTGAGTTGCGGAAAGCACTTAATTTTTCCAAAACTCAAGTTCTTTCCACAACCTGTAATTTGCAATCTGCAATGCAGATTGCGGAAGCTTGGTTTCTGGTTTTGAAACATTTTCTTTTCGCAACCCACAATCCTCAATGGGGATTGTCGATGCAGAAATATTCTTCAATAATTGTGGTCTTTTACATCCACAACCCGCAACCCACAATTGCAGATTGCGGGAAGAGTCTTAAAATAATTTTGCACTTTGAGTTTCCGCAACCCGCAACCAACAATTGTGGATTGTGGAAAGAATGTATATATTTATGAAATAAAACCCCGCAACCCTTCTTTTTTTCCCGCATGTTTAAGTTTTAACCATTGATTTGTCTTGATTCTGTGGATGAGATTACACTAGGTGATTTAAATGAAGTATAGCTTGTCCATTTTCCCCTCTACCATTTTAAAAAATTGTAATTAGTCTCCTAACTGCGATTTTCACCTTCAGCCAAATTTGAAGTCATAGTCATTGATCTGACTAATCCATAATGATAAGTTGTTTAGATTTGACATCAAATCATACATGATATAATTAAAATTGTACTTCATCTTAATCCAAATTTTGTTGGCGCATGCTATATGTTATTTTGTTATAGATGTGATAATTGCATTTCTCAGACCGAAAGGTTTTAATCATTATAGTTAATCATTATGGGATCTTTATTGCTCTTCTTAAACACAAAGACCAATATGGGCACTTTGTTAGTCGACATATTCCATAAAAAAAGTCTTCTTATTCAATTTCCATAGATTTCCTCCTAACAATTACATACTGTGAACAAGATGCATAAAAGTCACAAATCTTCAGTAATATTTTGTGGCAAGAAAGAACTTCAACCTCTTCAATATCATGAACCTCTGTCTCCACCTTTTAAAGCCAATGTTTTGGATGACAGCACTGGTAGTGAAAAAGAAAACTCTGAGATTCAATCCAGGTATATACGACTCCCTCAGAGGAAGAGAAGGAATATCACTGAGAAACATGTTGATCGAGATGATATAGTCATCCGAGATTTTATAATTAATCAAGTTCCTATGACTCCACCAATTCCCCTGAAGGAAGGACAAGAGGCCGATTTTTCGGTTTTTGAGGACATTGTTGATCATCATGAATCTTCTAAGAAGCATCTTTCAACTTCTTTCATAGATAGCTAGTGGATTTTCGGTATCTTCCATAGTTTGTTACGGGATACTTCCCGAAAACCATGTGATGAAAATATTTTGGGAATTTTGTGAAAAGGGTTGGTATTAGTCGCTCTTGAGGATGCCTTTTAGTTTTGATTTGTAATCCCTTTTTTTATGGTAATTCTATCTTTTGTAACTATTTTTGTAATTATTATTTAAAGGGTAGAGGTCTCATGGGGAAGGGGGGAGAAAATCAGCAAAAGAAGACTGGAGACACTTTGATTGATGTAGAGATTGTAATTTTTTGAAACGTTGATGTAATACAGTTAGTCCTTCTCTTGATTCCTCTTTTGTTAATTGATCAAATTTATTTGATGAATTTTAATTTTCACTTCAAATTATTTATGAACACTATTTAATTTTTTCAATCAATAATCCATACATTGATCTACAGTTTGGATTTTTCTTTACTCATGATCTTTGTGTATTTTATGTTTTAAGTGAATTTATTTAATTAAAACATTTATCTATTTCTACAAATGATTAACATAAATTAATAAATTCATTTTAATTTTTCAATTAGCATTCCAACTACAGGGTAATATTGCATGTGCCTAATCTTTAAAACTACTATCAGTGAATTTTCATTTCCTGATTATGTTGTGGTTAAACCCACATGAGTAACCTCGTTATACTCAATGTGCCAAATCAAATAAAAATTAGTAACTTCTCTATACTCAATTTTCCAAATCAATATGCCACATGTCACAATATGATCGTTCCGTGTGTCACCCTAGGATACTAGATATCAACATTTTAACAACAAAATTTATAGACATTTTTCTTTAAAGACTTTGCTGACAAGTGGAAATATTCTCAAAGAAAGAGCGACCGCTCTTTCTCCAAGGTGTTCTATTTTTACAATTCCCTCCTAAATGAAGGGTCGGCTGACCCTTCTTATTCCTAATATTCTTTTCATAATAGTTCAACACTGCAAGAAGGGTCGGTCGATCCTTCTTGTATTATTCATTATGGTTATAGTTGAATTGATGGATAAAGGTTTTCACAATTAACTACGAAAAGAAGGGGAAGCCGATCCTTCTTGTCATAAAACGGAAGTCAGGACAAACCATTTTTATATGATATCACTTCCAAGGTGTTCTATTTTTACAATTCCCTCGTAATTGAAGGTTCAGTCGACCCTTCTCATTCCGCATATTATTTTCATAATAGTTCAACACTGCAAGAAGGGTCGGTCAACCCTTCTTATTACCAATATTCTTTTGATAATATTTCAACATTGCAAGAAGGGTCCATCGATCCTTCTTTTGTTCTCCATTATGGATATAGTTGGATTGTTGGATAAAGGTTCTCACAATTAACTACGAAAAGAAGGGGCGGTCGATCCTTCTTGTCGGAAAATGGAAGTCGGGACAAACTATTTTTATATGTTATAACTTCCAAGCTATTCTATTTTTATAGTTTCCTCGAAATTGAAGGGTCGACTGACCCTTCTTATTCCGAATATTATTTTCATAATAGTTCAACACTACAAGAAGGGTCGGTCAATCCTTCTTGTGTTCTCCATTATGGATATAGTTGAATTGTTGGATAAAATTTTTCACAATTAACTACGAAAAGAAGAGCAACTGATCCTTCATGTCAGAAATTGGAAGTCGAGACAAACCATTTTTATATGTTATAACTTAGCCGACTGACTTGTTATTCAAACAATGACTGAATATTTTAGCCACTGAATTTTTCACCTTAAAATTTTGAACATTTACAAATGAAAATTACATTTTTTGATTTGAAATTCACACTTTTGAAATCATAAATTGCATTTTTTTTTTTTTTAAATCCACACTTTTCAAATAAAAATTTTCATTTTTTTATTTTAAATTCACACTTTTCAAATGAAAATTTTCATTTTTTGATTTGAAATTCACACTTTCGAAATCAAAATTTGCATTTTTTAATTTGAAATTCACACTTTTTGAATTGAAATTCATAGTTTTATAACAAAAAAAATGCAATTTTAAGGTTCATAAGTAGTAAAAACACACACTATTCGAATAGAAAAACACACTTTTCAAAGCCAATATTGCCACTTCCAGAGCCTGTTTTTGCACTTTAGAAAAGTTGATATGACACTTTCAAAGTCTAAATTCACACTTTCTTAGTCCAACATTTGCCTAATATGTCCAAATTTAATGAAATTGGCGTTGAAGATAGAAATTCAGAGGGATCCCACAGGGAGAGTTTAGGAAGGAAAGGCCTCCCACATTTGATGGAGAAAGTAAGACTGGCCAAGAGGTAGAGGCATGGATTCTTGGAATGAAGAACTATTTCAGAATGCATGATTATTTAGGAAAATGAAAAGGCCATAGTTTCCATTTACAATCTAAATGGAAGAGCTTCAATTTTGTTGGAGAACCTCATACAAGTGAAGAAGATCAGTGAAAAGAGGATCAGTTGGGAGCGGTTTAAAAGGTACATAAAGGAGAAATATGTATCAGCTAGGTATTATGATAACAAGAGGAAAGAGTTCAATGAACTCGGGATGGGACATAATTCCATGGAAGAACATGTACACAAGTTTTTGGAACTTTTGAGGTTAATATGTGGATTACATCAAGGATGAAAGGTTAAAGATCCAATGTTTCCTTGGTAGCCTACCTCAAAATTTTAGAGTTAGGATTGAGTTTGTCAATTCATCAAGTCTAGATGAAACCACTAGGATGGAAATGCATTTATGTTTTTCAGAGCAAGGGAAAATCATAGGTTCAACCAACATGGAAAGGAAATCCCAAAGGGAGTTTTGAACAAGGGAAAAGTGGATTCAAGCCACCATTTAGAAATTAGCCAAGAAATTTTCCACAGGAACAACAAGAACAAAGAGGATTCAAGCCAACAGTAGCAGCATAAAAAGAATCAAAAGGACCACTTCAGTGTTGGGGATGTGGAGGAAACCACATGCTTAGAGATTTCCCACATCACAGGGAGAATCCCCAGAGCTTGCACACCTTAGAAGAAGCAACTACAATGGAAGATATGGAAAGGTAGTGCCTCGAATCTATGTAGCATTGGATAATCACCAAGAAGACCATCAATCAACAGTGGTGGAAGTTGAAGGTAAGATTGCTAAGCAATCTATTTCTATTTTGATTGATCCAGGGTCTACTCATAGTTATGTGTCTCCTAAGGTGGTTGAAGGTTGTTCTCTTAGTAAAGTAAAGCATAGTAAGTCTTGGCTAGTTCAATTATCCATATGGACCAAGAGAAAGGTGTGTGAAGTAGTGATGGAGTGCCCCATAGAATTGAATGGACTCCTCACAAAAGAAAATTTAAATGTCCTACCATTAGGATCTTATGATTCCCTAATACATATGGACTGGTTGGAAACACAGAGAGCCAAGATAGATTTCTATGAGAATTTGCTTGAATGAAGTGATGGAGAAGGAAGACTAAGGTTAGTAAGAGGAATTACCGACAAGCAAGTTTCAGTAAGGAACATTTCATCCTTACAATTGAAAAAGTTTAATAAAAAGGGTTTCCAATTATATGCATTCCACATATCAGATTCATCAGAGGACAAGGGACCAAGGATAGAATATTTTGTGTTGTTGTAGGAGTTCAAGGATTTGTTTCCAGATGAAGTGCTAGGACTGCCTCCAAAGAGAGATATTGATTTTTCCATCAATCTTGTTCTAGGGTCGGCACCAATTCCCAAAGCTCCTTATAGAATGAGCACACCATAATTGGTAGAGTTAAATATGAAGCTACAAGAATTAATGGAAAATGAGTGTATCAGGCCGAGTGTATCCCCTTGGGGAGCACCAACTTTATTTGTCAAGAAAAAAGATGGGACTTTGAAGCTATGTATTGATTACAGGCTGCTAAACAAAGTGTTAGTCAAGAATAAATACCCATTGCGAAGAATTGATGACTTGTTTGATCAAATGAAGGAAGAAAAAGTGTTTTCAAAGATTGACTTGAGGTATGGCTACCATCAAGTGAGGACAAAAGAAGAAGACATTCACAATACAACTTTCAAGACAAGATATGGACATTATGAATTTACAATGGTTCCATTTGGTCTTACCAATGCACCTGCTACATTCACGTGTCTCATGAATAGTGTCTTCACCAAGTATTTGGATAAGTTTGTGATTGTGTTCTTGGATGAAATTCTTGTTTACACAAAGAACGAAGAAGAGCATAATGAACATCTAAGAATGGTGTTGCAAGTTCTTAGAGAACACCAGCTATATGCAAATATGAGCAAGTGTGATTTCTATCAAAGTAAGGTACAATTTTTGGGTCATGTCATTTCAGAAGAAGGAATTGCAGTGGATCCAGAAAAGATTGAATCCATAATGTATTGGCCTACTCCAAATAATGTTGAAGATGATAGATATTTTATGGGTCTTGCAAGCTATTATAAAAGGTTAATTAAATGATTATGCAGAATAGCTCATCCAATTACATCATTGCAGAGGAAGAATATAAAGTTTGTATGGTCTGAAAAATGTGAGAAAATATTTCAACAGCTAAAGGAATTGCTTACGAGTGCTCCTGTTTTGAAGTTTGTAGACCGAAAGAAAGATTTTGTAGTGTGCACGGATGCTTGCATTGAAGGTATCGGTGGGGTGATCATGCAAGAAGGATTTGTAATTGTCTATGAGTCAAGGAATTTAAAGGAACATGAGAAGAACTATGCCACACATGATTTAGAACTAGTAGCTATAGTTCATGCTCTCAAGATGTGGATAAATTATTTGTTGGAAAGAAGATTTGAGCTCAGGACATACCACATGAGCTTGAAATATATGTTTGACCAGCCAAATATGAATGCTAGGAAAACTAGATAGATGGAATTTCTTTGTGAATTTGATTTTGAAATTAAGCATGTTAAGGGTAGGGAGAATAAGGTTGTAGATGCTTTTAGCAGAAAATTTCATGTTGCAGTAGTGAGTATGTGTAAATCATATTTGAAGGAAAGAGTTCTCGCAGCTCAAACCAGTGATGAAGCTTACCTTCAAATCAAAGAAAAATTGCAACATGGAAATGTGGATGAAAAGTGTGCAGGATATCATCTTGGTGAAGATGATGTTCTCATTTATCAGGGTACTAGACTGTTTATTTCAAATAGTACATATTGGAAGAGGCTAGTGATGGATGAGATACATCAAATTCGATACTTTGGACATCCAAGATATCATAAGTCTATAACAACAACAAGAAAGTATTACTTTTGGCATGGGATTACAAAGGACATAGCAGAGTACATTTCTAGGTGTCAAAAGTGCCAACAAGTCAAGGAAGAACATCAACATTCAACAGGATTGTTGCAGCCTTTTCCCATTCCAGAATGGAAGTGGGAAGTAATTTCTATGGATTTTATAATAGGTCTGCTAATAACAGTGAGGAAGCATGATTCAATCATGGTAGTGGTGGACAAACTATCAAAGGTATCTCAATTAATTCCAGTCAAGTCCACTCATAAGACCAATAACATGGAAAATATATTCATGAAGGAGATATTCAGATTGCACAGATTGCCCAAGGAAATAATTTCATATCATGATACAAATTTCACATCCAATTTTTGGAAGGGTTTATTCCAAGAATTGGGGACTCAGCTGAATTTTAGTACATCATATCATCCTCAAACAAATGGTCAAACTGAGAGGGTGAATCATCTTCTTGAAGACATGCTGAGGATGTATGTGATGGATAAGTCATCCAAGTGGGAAGACTACCTACACTTGGTAGAATTTGCATAAAACAATGGATATTAAGCACCTTTGATAATTAGTTCTTTTGAGGTATTGCATGGCAAAGGATGAAAGACTCTAGTGAATTGGGACAACTCAGTGAACGAGGTAGTGTTTGGAGTAGAGATTATCAAAGAAATGCAACAAGAGATTGTTAAAATCAGGCAGAATTTGAAGGTAGCTCAGGACAGGAAAATGATTTATTCCAATTTGAAAAGACTGCTTAAGAAGTTTCATATTAGAGATCATGTTTACTTAAGAGTGAAGGTAAGGAAAAGTTCCCTGAAGTTGGGGAGTTGTGCCAAGTTGGCACCAAGATATTGTGGGCTATTTGAAGCCCTTGATAGGATAGGGATAGCTGAATATAAGATTGCATTGCCTGCTTTCATGAGAGATCATAATGTTTTCCATGTCTCTTTGCGTAAGAAATATGCACATGATCCTAATCACATAAATGATTGGCATGTGATACAAGTGGAACCTGACGAAGAGTTCCAAGTGGAGGCTATGTGCATCCTCGACAAGAAGGTCACTTTGCTCTAGAATAGAACCATCAGATAGGTGAAGGTGCAATGGAAGCACGTTAGTCCCGAAGAGGCTACATGGGAGCTGGAGGATGCCATGAGAGAGGCATTCCCATTTTTGTTCGGTTTTGAGAACACCGAGGATGGTGTTATTCTACGTGAGAGGGAATTGTAACATCCCCATTTTGACCCTAAGGGTTTACTGGCTTCAATTTAAATATTGTTTACATACAATGTGAGTTTTCCCTAGTGTGGAGCTTAAGGAAAAGGCCCCACTAGTGGATGCTCGGGTTTTATTTAAAAGGAAAGTATTTGACATTCTGATTATCCATGTGCTATTAAGCAATGAGGCATTGTAATTTATGTAAATATTAAATACTGCAATAAAATACCAAGAAAATTGGTTATGGAGGAAACCAATAAGAGGGGGCCATGTGTATCCACTAGGGAGAGGTGAGGGGGTTGTGGGATTTGAACCCATGCTTCCACATGTCATTGTGAACCCATTTGACTCCCTTACTGACATTTAATTTTTCTATAAGGAGGTGGTTGAGAAAACATGTTCATGAGGTCTATGGAGTATGGAGCAGCCCTGAAAATCCATATGGTAGGGTATGGATCTATTTTTGCTTGTCCCTTAAGCCACTCTACCTCCTGGGAATTCGATCACCCTAATCCCTATCCCATTGTTGACCAACAACCGGATTTATAATGCATTACAGAGCAGCAGTAAGGAAGATAGGAGAAATAAAATTGCGATTGTGTGTAAGAACGAATTTGCATAGACAAAAGCACATAGAAACCCTACATAGGAAGTAAATCGATTGAGATATATCCATGGATCATACTTTGGGGATAAATTATAGAGCGTGAGCATCTTAGAAAACCCAAGAGAACACCTGGATCTGATAGCAGAATACTAAGTTGCGAGACAGAGCTTTGGTCACAACCCTAAGAAGATTCCAGCTATAATAACAAAGAAGAGGATTAGACAGAGGTTCGATTTGCTTGATAAACCCAGTTAAGGCTAAAGTCTTATGAAAGAAATAGTTTGGACATTTCTATTCCCACCCTGAAGAGCACTAGAGGGAAGGGGCCCTAAGGGACTCTACAATAGAGAAGGGGGCCTTCCTTGTGTTGGGTGAGGTAGGTATTGTGGGTGCCATGTTTGTGGGTTTCTGTAGTTCTATGGTTGAGATAATTGGCTTAGTATCATCCTCCCTGTTCCATTACATGCTTGAGAAACACAACTGTATGTTGGATTAGTATTAGGGTGGAGCCTTGACTGTGAGAGAGCCTATTTATCACTCTTTAGTGGATACACAACCCAACTCAGGGGTGGTCTCTCAGGTGAAAGAGGATAGGCTGGACAGAGACCTATGGTTGGGTGGAACGTTGTTCTGACTTAGCGAATTGCTTGGATAGTTCCATTTAAAGATAAGTTCTTTCTATGGTGTTAAATGATGCTAGTTTTCCTATGTTATGTCTACTTGTTATGTTCAATTTATTTGAATGAATGATTGCATGAAATTGACCAGTATGAAGACCATGTATAGGCTTGAGTATGAGGCTGAGTTCATTTTTTAACACTTCACCATTTTCTTGAGCTTAATATGTTGCTAACCTTGCAGGTTGTAGATGCATTGATTAGTTTTAGTTTCATTAGTTGTGTTGTTATGTATTGCATACACTCTTAGATGGACTGCATGTCATCACCTACAATTGTGGAAGGAATTAGATCAACCTGTTGTGTTCCATCACCCATCTGTGGGTTAGGTGAAAGGGAAGTCATGGTAGAAGGTAGACAAAACTCCTTGTAGAAGGGGAAAGGGGCATTGAGGGAGTTTAAACAAGTCTTTGTTGATGTATATGTAACTTCGGAATGTATTTCACATATATGTATATTGTATTCCTATAGAGATGGTATTATTCCTCTATAAGGAAGTGTCGTCATTTATATTGTAAGTGTCGTAACTTATACTTGATGGGTTATTAGACCACCTTATTTGGGGTCGGCCCTGTATAATTCATGTGGGTCAAAGGGTTATTAGACCACCCTATTGGGGGTCGTCCCACTCAGCATTATGTTATGTGGTTAAGTTCGAGCCTACATGAGTTAGGTAAAAAGGCAAGTCAAGTCAAGTATAAATAGAGTGCGGGAGGCACTCTATTTGCTCACTCACTTCTCACACATGCACTCAAGGAGGAGTGGTGCACTTATGGAGGAGGAGGATCTGCTGCTAGGTTATGGCTATCTCTCTTGGTTGGTTGTATCATTGCTCTATCTATCTCTGAGGAAGTTATTGGGGTTTTTCACCTTTATGGTTTTCCCCAAGTAAATCTTTGTGTCTCTTGTGTGCTTGCATTATTGTCTCCATGATTGATATGCTGTAGATATGCTGTACATGTTGTTCTCTCAGTTAAGATCCTAGATCATATTGAAGTAAATTCAGAAAATTTAACATGGTATCAGAGCTAGCCTGAAAGAAGGCATGATATGGCATGTATGACACTTGTTGCACTTACGATGCTAGGGCTTGATATAGCAAAAACTAGTCATCGTAGCACTTTCGCTATAAATCCGTTTTGGCGAAGTTTTCGGATTTGAAATTGTTATAGGACAAATATTACATCTCCAGGTACCTTGTGTCCAAAGGAAAACCTCTAATTCGTTGTACTTTGTGATTTATGATCTGTACAATATAGGGTTTCTGCCTCTTCCAGATCTGAGTCAAAATCAGGTGACCTTGGGAAAAAGGTCATATATTGGGCTAGGAAGCTCCAAATGAAATTTCGTAAAACGTTACAGGTATTGCACAATCTGTACTCTCTCAGAAAAAATTTTCAGAGGCCGAAGTTGAACCAGGGACACGTGGCACTCCGTACAAGTGCGCTCTCCTGTATTATCCCATAAACAGGTCATGTTGCGACATTTGGCATAACTCTCTCTCAGAGAGTCCAATTGAGGTCAGACCTGTCAGGATGGAAAGGTAACAGGCAGAGCTATCTCAAGAAACGTTTTCAGAGGCCGAAGTTAAAATAGTGACACGTGGCATTCCGTACAAGTTCGCTCTCCTGTTTTATCCAAAAACAGGTCACGTTGTGACATTTGGCATATCTCTCTCTCAGAGAATCCAATTGAGGTCAGACCTGTTAGTATGGAAATATAACGGGTCAGGCTATCTCAAGAAACGTTTTCAGACCCTGTGGATCAAAAATTTCGGAGTTACACCAGAAACAATCAGGTACATATGTCTGTCAAAACAGAATTATTTTTTGGTACCTTCATTCATGGCTTCCGGAATTTAGGGCTTTGGAGAAAGTTGGAATTTTTGTAATCGGAGACCACGGCTGGATGCTACTCATCAAAATAGAAATTTAGAGACAAAGATCAGAATTTTTGGTTGGGCAGAAGGCCGGGGTTGATTAGACTCTAGTTCGGGACTTTGATCAGAAAAGTGGAAAATTAGGGCTTCTGTAAAAATGGGAATTTTTTAAATCTGTGACCAAGGCTGGAAGCTCCTCAGAAAAATAGAAGCTTAGAGATTTGGATCAAACATTTTGATTGGGAAGAAGAGTGAGCTTCATCAAACCCCAGTTCAGGGTCACGTCCAGTGAATCCAGAAGTTTCAAAAGCAAAATTGAGGAGTGAAACTTTGCAGTTTTTAAATTCTGAATATACCAACTTGATCAGCTCATCAAGGAACTTATTTCTATCCTGTCAGAAGTTTGAAATTCAAAGTCTGAATTTTTGGGGTTTCTCTGACAAACCCATATCCAGCTCAAGGTCCAGTTCTTGCAAATCAAGTGGATTGGGTTAATCCTAGAAGAAGATGGATTGATCACCTGCATAAGTGAAGAAGTTCCTGTCTCAGAGGGAGATGAGGATAAGGCCTTACATAAGAAGATTACAAGCGATCTTGACAGGTATGACTCATCGAGGTATGTTTTGATATTTGTCCATGATTAAGTTTATGGTATGTTTGTCTTCATGTTATTACGGTTAGTACAATTTTGATTTTAGATTTGTCGTATAACCTTAACAAAATTATGAATGCATGATAGAAGATATTCACTGGTTAGGGTGTTGACACTTATGATTGTACTAATGCATTATGGTGTTGTATGAGGTTTATGTTGTCTACTAACATGAAAGGTACACCAAGAAAGACAAATCATGTTCTAGTCCAAGAACATATGATCATGATAACATGAGGACAAAGATTCATCCATTGTCATGGATCTCATAAAAGATCCATTTACGAGGTATGTATAACTTGGTTTTATAATGGTTAACCTATGAGATATACAGGTTACTAGCACAAGTCATTGAAGAAGAAAAAGAAGACATCATGTGAGTATGTTAGACATAATTAGCTAGCATGCTAATCTAGGTATGTTTTTACTATATCAAGTTAGAATCTCACCTTGTGATAAGATCCTTTATTTAAGTATACTTGGCATGATTGATTATGATTATTCATTGAAGTTAATAATCATGGTTGTATGCATATTATGTTTCTTACCATAATTGATGATATGACTAACCAGAAGAATCATGAAGGTATAGGTTTGAATAATCACAGGTTTTATGCATTTTATATCTCTTATCTTGATTGATGATTCAACGAACCTGAAGAGTCATAGGTTTGAGTAATTAATGGTTTATACATGTTATGTTTATTATGATTTGACTAACCATAAGAATCCTACATAAACCTTGAATGCTAATGCTTATTATTTATGTTTGAAATGATCATGACTATACATGCTTGAGATTATTGTGTTTTAATAGTATACTAATGAATGTATGATTTTATATGAGATCACAAGGATAACACATTCATGATACTAATAAGCATGCATAGGGACCAAGGATGAATATGAGATTCAAGAACAGGTAATCCAGGAAGCAAAGATCAAGAGGGAGTACACTCCAGTGGTTTATGCAAGGATGCAGATATTCAGAGGGAGTTGACCATCTCTCTACATCCCACAACAGAAAGGTGTAGAAGAAGCTACTTCAGATTAGGACTCCAGCAGCTCCTGCAAGGAAGCAAAGACTCAGAGGGAGTCCACCCAACGAACAAACAAAGATAAGTATTTGAATTGTCATTTCTTAAATAATACTGTTCAATAATGATGTTCCTGGAATTAGGTTGTGTATTATGCATATTAGAATAATTGCATTGATGAACAGTATACTCCTAATATGCATGGGTAAGTGGCCTATGGCACTGTACAACATTCCATTGCTACTTATCTTGAATGAAACCTCTTTGCTGACATGTTGGGAGTTGTGCACACTCTTAACAATGTTCTGGTAGAGATTGGAAGGCATCTAGAAAGTTACGGAATATGGATAAATGTTGTATTGAAGCATTGGCTAAGATAATTGCATGACTGTATGGCATATTTCTTTTGTTCTGAAAACTATGAGATGTTTTCTAATCATGCAATTTAACTTGTTGTGTAGGAAAGATCGTATGCCATCTCCTACAAAAGAAGAACTACAACATTTTGTTCCAGCAACAAAGATATCTATTGAAGATATTGAAGTTCCCAGGATCTGGGATGAAGAAATGAAATACCATGATCTGTCGATCATGAAGAATGATGTTTGGGATGTAATCCCAAGACATGAAGGGAAGTTTGCTATGACTTCCAAATGGAACTATCAGATCAAGCATGTTGCAGATGGCAGCATTGAGAAATATAAAAGTGATACACCAGATGGATTCAAGACAGCTTCCTTGAATGGTGTAGTTGAAGAAGAAGTGTATATAGAGCAGCCACTTGGTTCTGAGACACATGATAGGAAATCATATATGTGTAGAACTTGGTATGGTGAAGATAGATTGATTGCCGACACGCAGCGGAAGCTTACTACCGAGTTCGAGATGAAGAACTTAGGGATGATGCACTATTTGTTTTTGGCATGGAGGTGTGGCAGAATGCATATGGAATCTTTCTTAGACAAGGGAAGTATGTAGTAGAGATCCTGAAGAGGTTCGGGATGATGGACTGCAAGGATATGGCCACACCTATGGCATCGAATCTGAAGCTTCTATGTGATGCTTCATCTGAGCCGGTTGATGTCTCTTTGTATCATCAAATGATTGGGTCCTTGATGTACCTGACGAACACGAGACCAGACATTTGCTTTGCTGTGAACACATTGAGCCAGTTCCTGACGGATCCGAGGAGTGTTTACCTGGTTGCTGTAAAGCATGTTCTGAGGTACCTGAAGGGTACAGTGGATTATGGACTCAGGTATGAGGAGAATCAAAAGTTTAACCTGCAGGGTTATGTTGATTCAGATTGGGTTGGCAGTGCTGCAGACAGGAAGAGCACATCTGGGTGTTGCTTCAGTATGGGATCAGGTGTGATCTCTTGGTTTAGAAGGAAGCAGTCCTGCGTAGCACTGAGTACAGCTGAGGCAGAGTATGTTGCAGCCTGTTCAGCTAGTTGTGAGATAGTATGGCTACGGAAGCTACTGTCTGGGTTATTTGATCTCCCATTGGAGGCTACTGGTATCTTCTGTGATAACCAGAGTTGTGTGAAGCTGTCCGAGAACCCAGTGTTTCATGACAGGTCGAAACACATAGAGATCAAATATCACTATATCAGGGATATGGTGCAGAGAGGAGCTGTGAAGGTCCTATATGTTGCGACAGACGAGCAGATTACAGATGTGCTGACGAAGCCTCGAGTACTTCAGAGAGAGGCTTGGCGTTCTTCAGATCGAGGACACTTCAAGGAAGAAGTGATGGACACATTTGCTGAAGCCATTCCAAGCATGTTGGAAGGAGGATCCTTCACATGGCTGTGGATGTAAGCGCTGGATAATGGGCATCATGATGATGTTCTGGTTTCTGCTTGGATATGATCAGTTGGATCATTTATGTATGTACGCATCATGTTGGATACTGGATATGATCAGTTGGATCATTTATGTATGTACGCATCATGTTGGATGCTGGATATGATCAGTTGGATCATTTATGTATGTATGCATCATGTTGGATGCTGGATATGATCAGGTAGATCATATATGTTGATGGATACATTGTGTGGATCATGTATCTTTGTATGATCAGGTAGATCATGTATTCCGATGGATACATTGTGTGGATCATGTATCTATGTATACTTGGATGATCGTGGATGACGAGCTTCTCCAGATGACATGCAGCAGGATGTTGCAGTGATGATGATCAGGTAGATCATATATGTTGATGGATACATTGTGTGGATCATGTATCTTTGTATGATCAGGTAGATCATGTATGCCGATGGATACATTGTGTGGATCATGTATCTATGTATACTTGGATGATCGTGGATGACGAGCTTCTCCAGATGACATGCAGCAGGATGTTGCAGTGATGATGATCAGGATGATCATGTGTACATCAAGATGATGTTTGATGAGTATCAGATGATACTTTATGGCCGTGGATCAGGTTGTGCAGGAAAGCATGTAATTTGTGCCCTGGGAGATTTGCAGATGGTCTTTCGAGGTTTTTCCTATGGCATGTAATTCGGTGCCCTGGGACATCTGGCAAATGCTCTTGCAAGGTTTTGCTTGGGAGGACATGTAATTTGTGCCCTGGGAGATCTGCAGATAGTCTTTCGAGGTTTTTCCTATGGCATGTCATTCGATGCCCTGGGATATCTGGTAGATGCTATTGCGAGGTTTTGTCCTATGGCATGTAATTTGCTCCTGGGAGATTTGGACAGGATGAAAAAGGCCTCAGATGCTTCAGCCAGGTTTTGCCATGACCACATGTAATTTGCTCCTGGGAGATCTGGACAGGATGAAAAAGGCCTCAGATGCTTCAGCCAGGTTTTGTGGTGGACCACATGTAATGTGCTCCTGGGAGATCCGACAGGTAGAGCTGTGTGCTCGTAAGAGCCTCGGATGCTTCAGCCAGGTTTTGTGGTGAGATCACATGTAATGTGCTCCTGGGAGATCCGACAGGTAGAGCCGTGTGCTCGTAACAGCCTGGGATGCTTCAGCCAAGTTTTGTGATGGGTCACATGTAATGTGCTCCTGGGAGATCCTACAGGTAGAGCTGTGTGCTCGTAACAGCCTGGGATGTTGCAGCCAGGTTTTGTGATGCACGTAATGAGTCCTGAGAATTCCACAGTATGGCCAGTGATGATGAAGACCTGCAGGTGGTGGGCCTACATCCAGTATGAAAAAGGATTGTCTCTGTAGAACTTCCTATGACGAGTAGATTCAGAGATTGATTGAGATAGCAGCAGTAGTGACGATGATGATGACTCAATGACGATTATCTAGTGACGATGATCCAGAGAAGATGACTTGTACTAGAAGAACTGTGGTGAGAAATACCTTCCTAGTTAAGAGGGAGTGTTGATGTATATGTAACTTCGGAATGTATTTCACATATATGTATATTGTATTCCTATAGAGATGGTATTATTCCTCTATAAGGAAGTGTCGTCATTTATATTGTAAGTGTCGTAACTTATACTTGATGGGTTATTAGACCACCTTATTTGGGGTCGGCCCTGTATAAGTCATGTGGGTCAAAGGGTTATTAGACCACCCTATTGGGGGTCGACCCACTCAGCATTATGTTATGTGGTTAAGTTCGAGCCTACATGAGTTAGGTAAAAAGGCAAGTCAAGTCAAGTATAAATAGAGTGCGGGAGGCACTCTATTTGCTCACTCACTTCTCACACATGCACTCAAGGAGGAGTGGTGCACTTATGGAGGAGGAGGATCTGCTGCTAGGTTATGGCTATCTCTCTTGGTTGGTTGTATCATTTCTCTATCTATCTCTGAGGAAGTTATTGGGGTTTTTCACCTTTATGGTTTTCCCCAAGTAAATCTTTGTGTCTCTTGTGTGCTTGCATTATTGTCTCCATGATTGATATGCTGTAGATATGATGTACATGTTGTTCTCTCAGTTAAGATCTTAGATCATATTGAAGTAAATTCAGAAAATTTAACAGTCTTCAGTTGGAAATATGGCCAATTTAGAGTACTCAGATGTGGTAGGGGATCACAGTAGTGTATAAATATCTCCAAGAGATTTCCAACAGTACCATACATGTCCAATTTGGTATAAGGATGAAAAATATATCGAGATGGGAAGTTGCAAGAACAGGGGTATGGCCAACTCCCGAACTTCCCAATCCACACTGCGGAATGCGAAAGTCGAGGGTGCATTTATGCAATGCCATGAATTTCGGCGTCATGACTTTTCGAGGCTTGCATCGCGAATGTAGAGTGCAAAAGTTGGGGCGATTTTTCTTGGGCGTGGTGAATGTGGTGTTCCGAATTACGACTCCCGCATTACGGATGTGGAGTGCGGAAGTCGGAGGTGGATTTTCGTCGAAACTATTGAGTGGGTTCTCTGAATTTTTGACTTCCGCATCGCGGATGCAGAGTGTGGAAGTCAGAGGCTTGTTTTCATTGAAACAGTGGATATGGAGTTCCGACTTTCCGACTCCCGCATTGCGGATGCGAAGTGTGGAAGTCAGGGGTGCATTTTCGTCAAATTTGTGAATTGATGTTCCGACTTTTTGACTACTACATCCTGGATGTGGAGTGTGGAATTCGGGGGTATAAATCATCAAAATTGTATATTGGGCACTCCGAATTTACAACTCCCCCACTGCGGAATGTGGAAGTCGGAGTTGTATTTTCTTCGACGCTTTGATTGAGCGTTCCACTTTTCTGACTTTCGACTGTGGCTACGTATTACTGCTTGTAGATTTCGGAGTTGCGAACCAAGGATAATTGTTGTTGTGTAAAAAATATCAAAGTTGCAGATAATTTTTGAAGAAAAAAATGTATTAGGTTGTGTCCCATTGCCTCTAAAGGGAACCAAGGCGACTGGGGACGTGACAATTGATCTTGGTTCTCTATGTTGATGACGTGTTTCTTACTGTACAGGAGCAACATTTAGCTTGGTGCAAGAGGGAGCTCACTTCTAAGTTTGAAATGAAAGACTTAGGTCTTATGCACTATTTTCTGTGTCTAGAATTTTCACAAAGTAAAGATGAGATATTTCTTTCTCTAGGAAAGTACATAGTTGATGTATTGCGGAGATTTGGTATGATGGACTGTAAGTCCATGTCTACTCCAATGGTTTCTCGTTGAATTTAGAGCAAGTAATCTTGGTTTCAGAGCAAGTAATATGAATTCTCTGAAACCCCATGTAAGTTGTATGACTTCACTCATTTTAAATAAAACCTAAATAAAAGGGCTAATGCAAAGCATTTCCCACAGTGTTAAAAAGATTCATACATGAGGGATGCAACTAGTGTTCTCACCACTACATAAACAAGAGTAGGACACCTACCTATTTTCGAAACCGAAGTCATCACATCCATATGCAAAACAACCAAGAAACGAGTATTGTTAGGGTTTATAGAAAGGTAAAAATTATAATCATTTAACAAGATGAAGTAAGTATTAAACACTTACAGGGTGAACGTTGAACCCTAACCATCGAATCGACACCTTCTCTAACCCTGCACATAATATTGCTTGTTAATATATATTTACTTATAAACATAAAGAATAACATTGTAAACTCAACTACAAAAGGTATGGGCTTACTAATGTGAGTTTATTATACCTTTTAAAATACATCAAGTTCTCGAACTTCCGAGGTTCACAAGAACACTTGTACAAAAACATGTGGACATTAGCTTTGAACAATTGTAAATTCTTGTATATTTAAAATCTTGCAAGTAATGAATTACGAATCGTAGTTACTAGTGGAGAATCGAAATAAGGTGGTTAACCCAATACCATTTCGAAACTAAAACTTAAACACTTTCTTCATTGTGTTTCTCCAGGGATTGAACCCTTATCACACTTCCACCATATCCCAGATAACCAAATATCGGCGTTGATCCCAGGCATTGCATTGCGCCGAAGGCTCTGCAGTAACACAGGAAGGTTCTAAGCAAAGGGCTCAACACAAGTATGAACAAGAAACAAAGTAAACCACAGAGCTGATATCGACACACGTATGAGAAAGGAACAAAGTAAACCATAGAGCCGAGCTCGACAGAAGTCTGAGCAAGAAACAAAGTAAACGAAAGAGTCGAGCTCTACACAAGTCTCAGAAAGAAACAAAGTAAAACACATAGCCAACTCTTCACAAGTCTGAGCCAGAAAAAAATTAAAACAGAGAGCCAACTAGACACAATCCTGAGCGAGAAACAAAGTAAAATACAGATCCAAGCTCAACACAATATAGAGCGAAAAACAAAGTAAAAATCACAGAGCCAAACCCACGACCAAAGAAACCAAACTGGAACAAATACATGGTAAAAATCCACTTGGTGGAGTCATTTGATTATACTTACGTAGAGGGAAAACCCTTGTAAGGGCACAATGAGTACTCCATAAGGAGGTCGCTCTAGCTCATCGGTACACCCAACAGTTACAGAAATTAAAACCACCTTAAACGCATCTGAGAAGCATTACAAATGGGTTGATCTATGCACAGAGTTGAGGCTCAGCAGTGCGTCAGCGTAACCTCAAAGATCAAGAAAATAATAGTGAATCGGTGGCCCTGCCTGATTAAACCTCAAGAGGAGTAGTTATAATCGCAAGAAAGGGAATTGACAACACACACACTAGTACATATGGTCAAAATTTCCACATTTTTTCGTTGTAATTTCCATGATTTATTATCCCTATTTCCACGATATGGGTTTCAATTTTTTGTGGAAAAATGTTGATGGATATAGAGACGAATATTCCTTGTCGTGGAAATAGCAATGCTTCATAGTGGCCACGTGTCACCTATACAACAGTTCTCAGATCTACAAAATCTGAAACTTGCCATGAATATTCGTCGATATATCGACGCACGTCTTCTATATGTTTCCATGCAGATGCTAAACCTGCTATAAACGTTCGTGTCTATAGAGACGAACTTATAGAAGAGGTTTGTTGCGAATAGCGACGAACGTTTGTCACAGGTTTAGTATCTGCATGGAAACATTTTCTATATATCCACGAACTTGCGTCGCAATATCCATGAATCGCTTCACTAACTTTTGTGGAAGGTTCAACATCTACGTGGAAACTGCTAGAGGAGGTGCATTACTATTGAGATGAACTTCCATGGTAGATTTAGCATCTGCGTGGAAACATCTTCTATAGCCTACACAAACGTTCGTCGATATTCAGACGATACTTGGAAATGTTAAAAAAAATAAACCATACTAAATGGAAATCCTTGAATCATGCATGTTTAATCCTCATGTAGTACATTCCTCTACATTGTAACAGATATTCTTAACCAATAAAATTTTCCATCTAACAATCATAACCCTCCATGCTCAAGCAATGATGCCTAGGTGTTAAGACCAAAATATGCCAATATTTGGTATCGTGACAAATGACAAATATTCGTCGACATAATCTGGCTAATCTAGATGAGGCTTATTAGACAATGGGCCTATTTTTTAGAGTATCGAAATAAAATTTTAAAGCAAACCTAGTAATTCCTTACCATTTTTTTTCTTAAAGATTAATAGACCAAATTCGTTCTCAATATACATTAACAATCATCGTCATCAATATTGAGGAATTCCATTGTGTACAGGGATATGATAGCTATTTCCATTTTGTCATGATCTTCTATTAACAAGCTTAGATGGATCAATAAAATAAATATTTTAGAGCTATGATATTTATAGAAAATATCTCAATGGCATATTGATGATAATCGATGACAAGGAATTCTGATGTGAGTTTTACAAGGTGATGTGGGACATAGTAGGGGTTGGATTCTGCTACTTGGAATTTGAGGTATTTTTACACTTTAAGCTAAGTAATGGGAATGGGATGGTTATTTTTCTGCATGTCAATGGAATCTTGATGATAAGTGATGAAAAATAATTATAATGTGAGTTTTACAAGGCAATGTGGGACATAGTAGAGGATGATTTCAACTGCTTGGTGTTTGAGACCTTTTACATGGGTTGCTTGACTAAATCCATTAACAAAGAGCTAATTACATTGATCCCCAAGAATTATGCCAGAGACTTTATCGGGGGATGGAAATATATCACTCTACTGAGTGTAGCTTACAAGATCTTAAGCATGTCTTTAGCTCTTTGGGTGTGGGATGTTGCTAGGAATACTGCTTGGAGGAAACAAACAAGTCTTGGGACACTGATTAGAAAGTCCTCTTCTTGAAGATCAAATTTGACAAAGCCTACCATCAGATTGATTGGTCCATCACTGAGATGTTGACTTGTCTAATATTTGGTATAAGATGTGTTGGGATAGTGTGTTACCCCCCATTCTATATTTGTCCATTAGGTAGGTGTGTTTTTTTGTGTGTAACCCTTAGTGTGAGATTCCTTCCAATAGAGAGCCAATTGGTGAACCAATTTGTAATTTTTGTCTCCACTTTTTGTTATAAATATACCCAATCTCTAGATTCATTGTCATTGCTTTTTAAGATGAATCCCAAGGGACTTCAGTAAACTATTAACAATCACTTGAAAAGGCATAACCTTGGTGATATCAGAAATTTGTCTCACTCAAGCCATTAAATGTTATAAAAGACTTTTGGAGATTGATTTCCATGCAAGTTGTGAAAATATAAATATCTAAATTAGTTTGGTAACACCCAGAGGCTAGTTCTCAACAAGATGATTTTCTATTCAATACAACCGATCCAAAGGCTTGGACATGCTAGTGCAAGAGAAGGACACTTTGGGAGTTGTTATGACCTAAATCAACAGTGTGACTGTAGTGATCCCTTTCATTTTCATTTATGAGCACATTAGGATCTATGCTCAATAGTCCTATGGGAATAAACTACCCTAGAATCAAGTATGGGCATCAAATGGACAAGTATGAATACTTTGAGATAATTTTGAAGGTCACAACAAGTATTTAAACAACCAAATTATCATATATGGAAGTTTTGGGTGCATAAACAGAGGTAAATGAGCTTAATACTGTAAAATTAGTCACAGCAGATCTAATGAACAAGTAAATCAATCACAACGGATGAACATAGAAAATATGGTGTAAAACTATGCAAAACATGCAGCAGTGTTCAATATCCCAATAAGGGTGAATAATTACAATACAATCTGACAATGTGAGTGAGCAATTCGAATTGACTAAGTAGGCCATTTGAATCATTGAATGGATTAGCTTGACTCCAACTAGGAGTCCTCATCATCAATCGGTGGTGCTCATCAATGCACAAGAACCAGTCATCCAGGTGTCAATCTGAGTCTAACTGAGTGTAACAAGTGTAACTGAAGTGTGTAGCACTGATTAAGGGAAGGAGGCTCAGTCGGGGGCGCATGGAAGGCTAATTGAAGTTAGAACAAGTCATCTAGTCAATCTGGAGGTCCAACGGAAGTGAAACAGTCAGTCGGGAGTGAAACTAGCCTCGAATCAGGGAGAATCAGAGCTAACTGAATGTAACTAAAGTGGAACTGCAGTGGTAGGTGAAGAAGTGCGCCCTTCTCTGGCAGTAGGTGAGAAGTGGGCGCCTTCCAGACTAGGAGGGCTAAAACTATGAAGTAAGTGGCTTCTGGGTGCTAGAATAAGGTGGCTAAGGTGTTGGAGTCATCAACCTGGTGACTGGGATGCATGCAAACCCTAATTGCATGCAAGATCCTGAAAAAGATGATGTGGATATCCGAACACCCCCCCTCAAGCTAGACTATGATGTGCAAAAAATAATGTGGGGCCCTGGTAACTAAGACCAAAGGTCACCCCAATACAATAATCCAAAAAATGCTGAAAATAAACTAAGTGAGGAAAGAGGGAAAACCCAGTGGGAAGAAAGCCCCCCCTCAAGCTAAAGCATAATAATGGATCAATCTGTCTCCACCATGATGGAACTCACCCCCAATAGTGAACAGAGGTAAGAGAACTTCTTCTCAGTGAAGCTCCTGGTGAAGATGTCTGCAATTTGCTCATCAGTAGGGCAATATTGCAGAATGATGGTGCGGTCATGCACCAACTGTCGAATGTAATGCATATGAATCTCAATGTGTTTGGTCCTCTACCGCTGAACTGGATCTGTGGAGATCTTTATAGCACTTTGATTGTCACAAAATAGGACAGTTGAAGTAGTGCCACCAAAACCAAACTCAGAAAGAATACCCTGCAACCAAACTGCCTGAATGCAGGCATTGACTGCCCCTTGATACTCTGCCTCTGTTGAAGAAAGTGCAATGGATGCTTGCTTTTTGCTGGACCAGCAAATAGCACCATGACAAATCATGAAAACATAACCGGAAGGGGACTTCCGATCAATGCTATCACCCACCCAATCTGAATCAGTAAAACCAATGAAATCAAGCTCAGAATCTGCAGCATAATGTATGCCAAACTGTCTCGTACCTTGCACATACTACAAGATCTGCTTGGCTGCTCTCCAATGAAGCTCATGTGGCTGCTGCATATATCTTGACATGGCACTCATGGAATATGAAATATCAGGCCTTGAGTGTGTCAAATAAAGTAGTGAACCAATCAACTGTCGATACATATTGCAATCTGCAAGCGGTGTAGAATCTCCCTCCTCAAGACTGATTCCTGAGAGGAATGGGAATGGGGCTGCCTTACATTCAGCCATATTAATCTTCAATAACAGGTCAGAAGCATATTTTTTCTAAGATATAGTGATCCCATCAAAAATTTGAGCTATCTCCAAGCCCAAAAAATAACTCAGCAAGCCCAAATCGCTCATGTCAAAAGCTAGATTTAAGGCAGTTTTTAGCTTGTTTATTGAAGTAAGAGTGCTACCAGTAATGAGAAGATCATCAACATAAATTACAATAACCAACAAATTACCTTTAACTCGCTGAAGATACACATTCGGATCAGATTTGCATCTTTGGAAATTCTGAGAAAGAAGGAAGGAGTCCATCTTTGTGTACCAAGCTCTTGGGGCCTGTTTTAACCCATACAAAGATTTCTTCAATCTGCAAACTAATGATGGATCTAATGTGTATCCCTCTGGCTACTACATATATACCTCTTCAGCAAGATCTCCATGTAGAAATGCACTCTTCACATCCATGTGGTGCACTTCCCAGTGCTTGGATGCGGAAATAGCCAAAACAAGGCGGATGGAATCCATCTTTGCAACCGGTGCAAAAGTCTCAGTGTAGTCCACTTCTTGGACTTGGGAGAAACCTTTTGCCACCAACCATGCTTTGTATTTTCTGATAGATCCATCAGCAGCAACTTTCGTGCGGTAGACCCATTTACACTTCACTAATTTTCTTCTAGGTGGAAGAGAAACTAGCTCCCATGTGTTGTTCTTTTGAAGAGAACTGTACTCTTCATCCATGGCACTTTGCCATCTCGGATCTCGGTGGGAAGAATAGTATGATGTGGGATCTGAACCAGCCATCAAATAAAAAATCTCAGGAAGTAATGGATCAGCAATAGAAAGAGCCATACCTGCTCTTTGAAAGTCTGCTCTTGTTCGTCTCGGATCAGCAGGATTTCCAAGATTCAAACCAGCAGATTGAAGAGTGTTTTGGGCCCACTTTGGTAACTGAGGAGGATCATAATGGTCTGATTCTGAACCTGATATTTCATGATCATCATATGCTGCTACAATATCAGAAATATTAGAACTCATACCTTCATTATCGCTGCACGGATCTTCTTCTGGTGAAGGCGGTGAATCGGCAGTCTCTTCCTCAACTAGTTGCAATTCTTGAAGCGGTTCTTCAAATTGCACACTGCGGTCGATGAATATCTTTTTAGATCTGATATCCATGAGTTTATATGATTTTGATTCTTCCCCATATCCTATCAGTATGCACTCAATACTTTGTGGATCCAAATCTTGTCTCTTCTTGGAAGGAATTCTAGCCCATGCAGTAGAGCCAAAAACTCTCAAATTTGACACATCCGGTTTGTGACCAAAGAATGCTTCGAAAGGAGTCATACCTTTCACGGATGAATGTGGAACACGGTTCTGTATGTATGCAGCAACATTGATTTCTTCAGCCCAAATATTTGCAGCCAAACCTTTTGATTCAATCATGCATGTAGCCATCTCTTTCAGTGACCGGTTTTTCCTTTTCGCTACACCGTTCTGCTGGGGTGTGTAGGGAACTATATGTTGGATCTGAATTCCGCTTTGGGCACAAAGTTGCAGCAACTCAGACTTAATATATTCTCCACCATTATCATATCTAAGAGATTTGATCTTTCTCTCAGTGGCGGTCTCAACAGAAGCCTTAAAATCCTTGAATTTTCCAAGCACTTCTGACTTGTTTTTGAGAAAGAATACCCATGTAAAGCGGGAAAAATCATCAATAAATGTCAAAACATACCTTGAACCATTTAATGACATATGGGGCAGTGGACCAATGATATCAGAATGTATCAACCCCAAAACTGTAGAAGCTCTGCTAGCTTTGCCGTGGTCGAATCTGTGCTCGGGGTGCTTCCCAATAATGCAACCAATGCATATTCCCTTCGAGGAACGGAGTTGTGGAAGACCATCTACCATGGATTTGTTTGATAGCATAAGCAAATACTTATAATTAATATGCCCAAATATTTCATGCCAAAGCCTACTAACCTCATTACCATGTGTGCGAAGAGCAGTGGGCTTTACAAGCATAATAAAGTGTGAAAACTCATAGCATTTTGCAGTGTGGTTTGCCTTTCCGACTGCAACAAGTCTTCCACTTTTGATATCATAAATTTCAACTGTATTAGGGCTGAATGTAACTTGCTTCGGTTCACCAGTGTGTGTCATTTGATACACAGAAAGAAGATTTGAAGCCAAGAAAGGAACATAGAGAACATTCTAAAAGCTTCCATGATCTACATGAATCGTACCTTTGCCCTTTGAAGAAATTTTTGAGTCATCTCCCAAATGAATGGGGATGGAGCTGTTTGGATCGAATGAGGAAAAAGAATCAATATTTTCAGCCATATGATTCGATGCACCCAAATCTATCAAGAGAGTAGTGGGCTTCGAAACAGTTGCCATGAGTGCTTGTCCTCTTTCATGATCATCATTCCTATCCTTCTTCCTTGCACCGTCAGGAAGGGTTATGTTGTTCTTTTCCAAAAGGAGGGCCATTTGATCTATAGTCTTCTTCATACATGAACTTTCGGTATGAAAGCCACGGTTACAATAAGTACATTTAGATTTTTGGTTACTTTCTTTGCCCTTTTGCTTGAACTTCGAACTGGATGGTGCATCCGTTTGTTTGCCTTTCTCTCTTTGCTTGTGAGGCTCGAATTTGGGTTTCTCCTTCTTTTGCTTTCCTTTACCATTCGGGATCTTGGGTCCTTGAACATATAGGGATGAATCTTTGGAGCTTATGGACCCCATTTGAATCAACTTGTCATGCTCTTTTGTGACGGACTCAATGAAGGCATTCAAGGTAGGCATCTTCCAATTCGGGGTAGTTAGCCGACCGGAATTGAAAGTAGAGACAAATACCGAATAATCTTTACCAAGCTTGCTTAGAATGGAGAGGATCATTTGTTTGTCCTCTTTGATAACTCCACTGTTCTTCAACTGCAAGTTCAAGTTCTTGAATTTTGTGAAGAATTCATTGATGGTCTCGAAATTCTCAGGACTAAGTGCAATCAATTCATTCTCTAATTGAAAATCCCTAAGCTCATCCTGCTTGCCAAATAGTGTTTCAATTTTCTCCCATATAGCTTTTGGAGTCTTCAATCTGTTGAGATGGAAGTGAAGATCTTTGGAGATGGAGAGACAAAGAAGACCATAAGCTTCATCAAGCTTGTTGTAGTGTTTGGTTCTATCTAACAGATTGTTTGGCTCCAATTCAAGACCAAGAGTGACTCGGTAGTAACCTTTTGAACATAATATGATCTCCATATCATCTTTCCAATCAAAATAATTGAATGGGGTGAGGATAGGCTTTGAAGAAGAGTATTTCATTGCTAGGATCGAGTGCACACTGATGTAGAGGAGCTTGCATGCACAGTGTAGCGAATGCAATTGATGGAGACAATAAACCTACAAATCACAATAAACCAAGAACAATGAGGTTGAACAATCCACCCTTTTAGAGTTGCATCACACCTGGTATTGGAGATCAAACAATGTTGAATGGGTCCAATGTATCAGATCCAGGAATTATGTGGAAACTCAAGCTTCTGGAGTGGTATTGGAAGTATTTTCAAGATTTGCATGCACAGGAGCGAATTCCCTTGAGATATTTCATGCCAAAACTTTTTGTAATTTTTGAGCAATTCACTCAAATCTTCTTGTAGAACCACCTGTAGAAAAGAGATCTTGTCCCTGCAATGGCTCTGATACCATGTAAAATTAGTCACAGCAGATCTAATGAACAAGTAAATCAATCACAACAGATGAACATAGAAAATATGGTGTAAAACTGTGCAAAACATGCAGCAGTGCTCAATATCCCAATAAGGGTGAATAATTACAATACAATCTGACAATGTGAGTGAGAAATTCGAATTGACTAAGTAGGCCATTCGAATCACTGAATGGAGTAGCTTGACTCCAACTAGGAGTCCTCATCATCAATCGGTGGTGCTCATCAATGCACAAGAACCAGTCATCCAAGTGTCAATCTGAGTCTAACTGAGTGTAACAAGTGTAACTGAAGTGTGTAGCACTGATTAAGGGAAGGAGGCTCAGTGGGGGGCGCATGGGAGGCTAAATGAAGTCAGAACAAGTCATCTAGTCAATCTGGAGGTCCAACGGAAGTGAAACAGTCAGTCGGGAGTGAAACTAGCCTCAAATCAGGGAGAATCGGAGCTAACTGAATGTAACTGAAGTGGAACTGCAGTGGTAGGTGAAGAAGTGCGCCCTTCTCTGGCAGTAGGTGAGAAGTGGGCGCCTTCCAGACTAGGAGGGCTAAAAATCTGAAGTAAGTGGCTCCCGGGTGCTAGAATAAGGTGGCTAAGGTGCTGGAGTCATCAACCTGGTGACTGGGATGCATGCAAAATGCATGCAAACCCTAATTGCATGCAAGATCCTAAAAAAGATGATGTGGATATCCGAACAAATACTCTCCAAATGAGAAGTAAGCAGCCACCAGTAATTGTTGCAGTAGGCCTTTGGAGGTTACTTTGAAAATATGAAGGTGTTGATAGTAGCTACATCATTTCAACCTTATAATCCTCTTTGTGATGCATTGGTACACCCATTTGAGCTTTAACTAATAGTTTGGATAAGTTTTAAGGCCATCATCATGAATTCGTCCCACTTAGAATGGATTTATCTTATGGATCAATGACATATTGAGGGTTTTGTTTCCATCTATGGATGATATGCCCTGTTTTAGGGCATCTTGTGTTGAAAGAGCATGAACAACAACCCTAAAAGATGGCATACAAGGTGTTCTATGTATTTTTATGACCTCAATAAATGAAGAGACAAATCAGGGCAATATCCTTAACAATATTTTGAACACTTGACCCCAAACAACAGTCTAGAATCTCTAAAATTCAAATATGGTCACTTACTGGGCCCTAAAATCAATTCTCATCCGTATTGTTGACTTCCTAGTCAGTAGTAATCCAATTCTTGGTAGATTTATTGGTAAGAAAAGTGACAACAAATAGACCTATACACAATCCAAAACAATACCAACCAACAAGATACTAAGTTCTGGGCAGTTTTATGATAAATATGGGCATGGGATAGTAGCCTTGAAACCCATCCATATATTTGATATCTATTATCACTTAAACTAAAACTTATAGATTTTTAGTTAATCTAGGTACATACAAAACACCAATATGTTGAAGGATATCACCTGATGTTATCTGGAGTGAGATAGATCCCACTCCTAGAATTGGATATGTGGCATAATCATTGAGTTCCACATGCATACTTACCTCTTGTAACCAAGAACTCCAAATGTACAACCAGTAAGCTTTTAACACAGGCTCTTTGGTATATTCATAACTGCCATATCAACAATTATAATGAGTTACACTGATAAGCAAACTAAAATGATAAACTAATCTTAATTCAGTAACATGTAATAAAATAAATATATATATCATATAACAAAAAGAGAGATATAGTTGAAGATACCAACCTAGGTGTGAAACCCTTCTTGTAAAAATTCTTAGAAGTGTTACTTTCAGAAAAGACTGACTGTTCCTCGGAGAGGCCAGTCTACTCTAGGAACTAGCTGACCCTACAAGAGGGTGTGTACAAAACAGAGAGAGATAAACTACTGGATTTGATTAGGTCAATGATATTCAAGCACAGTACATAACTCAACATAAATAAAGTCACAAAAATTATAAACTTCAACCAAGTCTCAGCACAAGAGAAGTGATTATTAGCACACCACAACTGATCATAGGTGATCAAAGTCAAGTACTCTATAAGACCAAAAATTCAACAAGGTGGTATAAAAAAAAATGGAGGGTAAATAACCACATTAACCACAAGTCAAAGACAAGGTACCACAAGTCCAATAATAACTCAATCAAGGTGGAGTAAGTACAACAAGTATTTAATAACTTAATTAGTAACAGGTAATAAAATAAACATATTTATCATATAACAATAAGAGAGGTAAATGGATGAAGATATCCACGTCAACATTAAACCAAAAATCAGATATGAAGTGTGGGTACAAATATAAATAATGGTCATAAAATAAGAAAATATAAACATTGCTCATAACATAGGTGTGGTTAGTACAAGACCCATGGCCCTTAGAACCAAGGGTATGCTCCAAATGTGGCCAAACAACCATAGTACTCCAGAAGACCAAAACTTCAACAAGGTGGTTTTAGAAAATTTTCTCAAGGAGGGTAAATGACCCCATTAAACACAAGTCAAAGATAAGGTACCACAATACCAATCATAGCTCAATCAAGGTGGGGAAGGTACAACCAATCATATCTCTCTCAAATGTACATATGTTCCATATAACCTGAAAGTTCATCATCACAGTATAAGGAAGGGTGTTGGGATGCCAAATAAAAATATACCTCATTTCTCTCTATGCATTCCTCATAGCATCACATAACAGATAAGTACCTTGTACTAAAGAAAATAAAAGCCACATGTGTTACCTTTCAATTTAGGAATATGGTCTACAAAAGAAAATTTTCATCACAATTACCATCCAAATTTTTTACTAGTGCTAAAGCAACAGTAAAAGATTTTATAACATAATTTTGATCTCTATCAACTTCAACACTCCTCTGTGGTCCCTGTGCTGAAGTTGGTCCTCGATATGTAATGGGAAGTAATCAAATTATAACATATGCAACAGCAGTAAATAAGTAATGAAAAAAGAAAATAAAAATTGTTTAGGGTTCCTTGTACTCAGACAACATTTTGGTTCAGATCTTATCCTTCCAAGGGACAAGTCTCCAAGGGAACATGAAAGTACCTTGAGAGAGAGGAAAAGTTAAGTACAGATGTCAAACAGCTTAACACAGTCCGCATACTACAACTATTAAGCACACATATGAAAGAAAGGTACAATAACTTAATAATTCTACAGCTACATGATAAAATGGTAGTATTTCTGAATAGTGCTAAAGCAACAGTAAAACATTTTATAACATAATTTTCATATCTTTCAGTAACAGGTAATAAAATAAACATATTGATCATATAACAATAAGAGAGGTATAGTTGAAGATCTCCACATCAACATTAAACCAAAAATCAGATCTGAAGTGTGGGTACAAGTATAGTACCTTGTACTATAGAAAATAAAAGCCACCTATGTTACCTTTCAATTTAGGAATATTGTCTACAAAAGCAAAATTTCCTCACAATTACCATCCAAATTTTTGACTAGTGCTAAAGCAACAGTAAAATATTTTAAAACATAAATTTGATCTCTATCAACTTCAATACTCCTCTGTGGTCCCTGTGCTGAAGTTGGTCCTCGAGATGTAATGGGTAGTAATCAATTTATAAAGAGTGATGATGATCGAAGTCATGATGAACATATCTAATATATCTAATATAAAGAGAATCAATGTTTCAGACTAATATATCTACATGCAGCACATACATGAGTGATGATGTGTGAGAAAACACAAAATTTTGAATATTAAAATACAAAATAATTATAAACAAGCATACAATGAATTGTGATGACATTTAAATTTAAAATTCAAATTCTAAGAAAACAAAAGATATAAATGGGAAAATTCCTAAGAGTATCACATAAAAGATAAGTACCTTGTAACTATACCAGAAAAAAGTTATCTATGTTACCTTTCATATAAATGGGAAAAATGATTATATTTTAAGAACTCGATTATGTTACTAATAGCTCATATTAAGAGAATCCATGTTTCATACTAACAACATCGATATACATCAAAATACAGGTCATGGATTTATGTTGCATCTACTTTTTCATTGATTTCTTTTTTTTTGCATTGAAAAACTTGCGAGTACGGTATCACAATCATCAATTGGCGCAGTATTTACTATGATATATCATATTATTGTTTGTGTTTCCATGCCCTCATGTATGCCACTTCTTGTACGTCACTGAGAAGGGCGTGGAGGTAGTTCTGAGGGGTGTGAACTGCAACAACGGAAATGAGCATATATATTTGACGTTGAAATATTATTGAAATAAATATTTCATTATTTTGATTAAAATTACAATATTTCTCTTTACCTGTCTATGTAGCTATGGCAGCTGGGGTGTTAATTGGAGGTCTAGTTGATTCCTCTTGCAGTTCAGGCTCCTAAGATGCTTGGTCTTCCATTGAATGAAGAAAATTTATAAGTATACGTCAGGAAATATATATGTCAAATCACAGAAGATATTTCTATTTCCAAAGCATACATACCATAATGGACACTATGCTCCACACTATCATGGGACATGTGCACCTCAACATCAACTGGTACTTGTTGAGTACCACTAGATTCACTGCTACAGTTGCATTTTTGCTTAAAAACAAACATAAATTTTTAGTTATTGGTGATATAATCAGAACTTAATAGACTTTAATAGTATACTACAATTGGTGATATACCTACATTTGCGTCATTGGGGAGATTGGAGTCTGCCCCAAGCTTTTCTGATATTCAACCACACTTTTAAAACCAAACTTGAAACCAAGATTTAGGTCTTCCTCAGTGGAAATAGCTTGGAACGTATTTCCTTGCAATGCCACATTTTAAAATTTCCAGTATCAAAATCAGATATTTGTTCGGTACTGTTAAATAAATATTCCCAACAATTAATCATTTAATACTTACAATTCTTGCTCTTAGTTTTCTATAGCCACCCTGGCCCAGTCTATGCTGCCCATGATTTTCCATTCTAGTGTTGGTTGCTTTGGAGGTGTCAGGTAGCCTATATATGAAATTTTTTAAAAACCTTAGATATCAAAAATCTTACTTAAAACAAAAAAGAAAAAAATAATTGAGCTTATTTCAATAAAAAGATGATATATGTTGTACCTTGCTTTACCAGGTTGTGGTTGTTTTCCTTCTCTTTTTAGCAAATTCTCCTTTGTATCCTCTATGAGTGCCTTCCATTCTTTCTCTAGAACCTTGGGAGGGTGCTCATGCTTGAGGTCAGCTTGCAATCTTTCTCTATATTGGGCCCTGGTATATTTCAAATTCTCACCGGCTAACTTTGCAACAACTTTCTTGTTGAAAGTATCGCCGAACAAGTTGACCATGTGGTCCATCAATTCATCTCTCTTATTTCTATCTTGGCTATTCCACCGTGTGCGAATGGTGGGGCCAAACAGCTCCAAGGATTTCTCATTCAAATGCCTGTAGAAGACATTGTTTCCTGCAAAAACATCTAATCCATTAATTTATAATAATTTCAACATATGTCTATTTCAATTTCATGATTAAAATCAATAAATTAATTAATAAATACCTGCAATCTTCCGAATCTTTATAGGAACACAAAAGTCATCCACTAGAAAGGTGAGATCTAGTGATCTGGTGCTTTTAACTCATGTTTCTCCGGGAAAAGTATCCTAGTTGTCTACAGTACATTCATATCCAGATTCATGTGGAGTCCTAGGCTCCGTCTCATCATGCTCCAGCATGGCATCATGATCCGGCATGGAATCATGCCCCGTCTCATCAGTGTCATCATCAATGGATTCAAGGCCAACTGTAGGAGTGCCAAAAAGCCTCATTGGTAAATTGATTCTTTTTTGTTGCATTGGACCATCACTGCTACCTATATCTGTCTCGGCAGGTTCTATAGTCACGGGTTTTAAAAAATCCTACAAACAATAAACTTTACTTTATCACATTACTTGGAAAAATAAAAAAACATAATATCAGATATGAAATAATCTCATAGCTTAAAAAGATTTTTGAAGATGCCACTTACCCCATAAGATTGTATTTGATCTTGGAGCTCTTGAATCCTTGCCTTGTTCTCCTCTGTCAAGGGCCTCTTACAAGCCAAGGCAAGCATTTCTATGTTTTCCTTTTTCAAGGCTATTCTAAAAGTGTGCATTGGGTCAATGGAACAAGAAATGTCTTCCTCAAACCCCTCATTACCCAAATCAAGTGCATTGACTAAATTCATCAAACAATAAATTAAATTAAGCAATATAATTTTAACATCATTCAAATATTGATATTGTAATGAAAATTAAGTTACTATTATGCACTAACACTTACCTAATGCGGTGTTATGGCCGGTGAGTGTCCATGATCAACCAACACCGTGGAAGCAGCAGGTGCCTTTCCACGGTCCTGAATGAACCAGTAATCCATCATAATGTCAGAAAAATGAACCAATAATCCATCATAAGCTCAGAAAAATGTGAATTTCAATAGTGGACATTGAATGTTAACATACTAAATCGAAACATTTATTTATTATACGTAACAATTACCTGACGGGCCACAGAGTGTGACCTTCCATGGTCACCCTCGGCCATGGAAGTAGTAGGTGACTTTCCAATGGTGCCACCCTGACACAATAAACCAATAAATAAACGTTTACCTCATACTAAATAATTGTTACATAAACAAAAATGAGATATTAAAATAATATTTATTTTTACCTCAAAAGTAGAAGATACATGTTCTGCTCCATGGCCATGAGAAGACTCTTGCCACAGTTTAATAAGCATGTTATCATATGGAAATATTAACAATAAGCACGGAAAGAGTGAATGCTAACAGTGAAAATCGGAACATCTTGTTATTGTAGTAATATATATTTACTATATTTAACATTTACCTGGCGAGGCATAGATTCTGACCTTCCACAGTCACCCTGGACCGTGGAAGAAACATGTGCCTTTCCACTGCCCCTACCCTAAACAAATGTTGAGTTAATAATTGCATCATAAACAAAAATGAGATATTCATAGCAGTGTAATCACCATCTAATCACATGGAAATATTCATAATAGAAAAAAACAAAGCATTTAGTTATTATAGTCATGTTTAGTTACTACATTTAGCACTTACCTGATGAGGCATAGTTTCTGATGGTCCACGGTTACCCTGGACCACGGAAGCCACATCTATTCGATTTAAGTTGCAATCGATCAACAACTCTTCACCTGCAAGTATTGATTTTATTACACATACAAATATACAATGTTGTTCGTGTCCCTCGAATTCGCAATTTGGTTGCTTATTTGTTACCACTGGTCATGTACTAGTTATAAAGCCAACAACGTTTCCGGATGCTTTTGGTCTCCCATCAATATACATAGTCACCCCCTTTGCTTTTATTTTTTGCTAGTTGAATATAATTCACGGCAACTCCGTATCTCTGCATACTTCAAGTATATTGGACCAAGATCAGCCAGTTATTGTATCTGTATAGTGGTCCTACATACTCCATCAATTCAGTTACAGTGCCATAGCATACCTTTATTCCATCCATGGAAAATAGCCCCAATCCACATAAGGACGAAGTAGCGATGCGAAACATCCTCCCATTGATGAGAAAAATTGTGTCCACTTGAGGTAGCATATTAGGTACCCATCGTTGCACTAGATGTTTATACCTCAATGGAAAATCAATGTCTCCTATGCTCTCAACATCATAATTACACCACCCATCATTGGCAATAAAATATTTCATGCATCTATGAAATCTTTTCCTTATCTTTTCAGATCTAGTTGATATAAAACCGGTAGATATAGTACAACTCGTCTCACTTTCAACCTCTCCGAATATATCTTCATCATCACTTCAAGAAGATAGATCTGACAGATACCTATTTGATGGTACCTACACTCGATAAAACAAGAATAAACAAGATGGTGTTTTCTTTCTTCTTTGAAAGTACACATCCACAAATGCAAAGATTATTAGTTAAACCCGTTTACTTCCCTCAAATTTGAGGCTTAGGAGGGACATGAAAATCCTAGTGGATGTAGTGTTACAAATCTCAGCTGAAGTGTTTGGTATTGGGAGGACGATTTGTGGAAGGAAGAGACCAAGTCACAGTGCCATAACAAGCTATCCATATGACACCACATTCATCACTATAGGCTGTGAGCTCTTTTGTGGACTGATTTTGCATATTTGGGGGTCTTTTTCTCTTGTGGGGAGAAAAAAACCACCGGGGACTACAAATTAAGGAAGTTAACTAGTATATCACCCAGTTTTTGTCCTTCTAACACTATTGGGCATATTATTGGCAGACTACCCTCTTTCTTTGAATAGCATATTATTGGCAGCCTACCCTTCATTTTTAAAATTTACATGCTGGTATTTTATACTAATGCATATGAAAACTATTTGTTAGTGAATTGTTTGGAAAAATCACTCAACTAAGAAACATTAATTGACTATATTAGCCCAACAAACAATAACTACAGTTAGAGGGTCCACTCAGGAGTACATTGCAGCAGTGTTCGTAACTGTTTGTCAATACATCTGAACCAAATAATCAGTAAAATAGGATTGTCATTGATGACAACATAAAAGTAACTAACCATTATGGAAAACATATAATTTTTTTTATGACATTCAAAAGTAAGATATAAATTTTTTTATGACTTTCTTTTCAATCTTTATGACAATTTGAATAGATAAGCCCCACTCATAGCCAACTACTTTTGAGATATTTACAAATCATCGGAGTATGGGGGACCATATATTTCTTGAAAGACGTTGGATTCAGTTCTCCATGACTTTGAATAAATAGACCTCAAGACCACGCGTCTATTATGATGCATGTGGACGTTTATGCGGGTTTTGACAAGCCACTGTTCTTGGTATTTAATGTAGTACCCAAGGATTTGACCCTCAGTAATCTTTGTCTGCAAAATATCGTTGACCTGTTTGAGAGATTCTCCAACTTCCCATTTTAGATTATAATTAACCGTTGGTTCTAATGCTGTCAGGTTCATGCCGAATGACCGCCACCAGTCTCTCATCCAATTAGGGACGTAGAATACATGATCCTCATTGATATGTGTAATTTGAAGTCCAAACTTTAGCATGGTATAATATGTTCTATTTGTATTTTCTTTTCTCAATAATTTTCACCATAATTTTTTATATTTTTCATAAGTGTGTGTAGTACTTGGAAAGCAAAGACTAGCATCTTGATGTGGCCATGCTTCCAAAGAACATATCCGGTTAATACAGTAGTACTGTTGGTCTAGTTGTAGCCCGGGGTGATGTGTAGAGACCTTTGTCAAGATTAAGTTAAGATCATGGTAGAGGTGTGTTAACCAATTGCCTGCATCAGCTGCTTTTCTTAGGGAGTTGTTGTAAATCATATCTGGTACAATATTGGATCCCATAGGCATTCTTCTAAGTTCTGTGTAATACCCCATTTTGACCCTTAGGATATATTAGCTTTTAATGTAAATATTGTATACATGTGATGTATGTTTCCCTAGCGTGGATCTCAAGGCCAATGCCCCGCTAGTGGATGTTCGAATTTTATTTAAAAGAAAAGTATTAGATATTATGTTACCCATGTGCTATTTAGCCATGGAACATTATAAAAATGATGTAAGTAAACATCATGCAATAAAATACCAAAACTAGCTATTGAAGCAATTGATGAGAAGGGGCCAAGTGTATCCACTAGGGAGTGGTGAGGGGGTTGTGGGATTGAACCATAGGCTTCCAAATTCCATATTGTGAACCCATTTGACTTTCATTGCTGACATTTAATTCCGTTGTAAGGAAGTTGTTGAGGAATTCAGTCCATGGCTTCAATGAAGCATGGGCAGCCCAAAAAATCGTATGACAGAGTATGGGCTCTGTTTTCTTGACCCACAAGTCATTCTACCTCATGGTAGGTGGTTCTTCCTCATTTCCATTCCATTGTTGAACACTCCAGCATCCGTTTTCATCCATTACGAATTCCCAGCAATGAGCAAAACCAGAAATCGCATCTTTGCAAGAACTCATGTTTTGAAGAGTCATAAATGCCCAGAATTGGTATTTGACAGTGAAATCCAATGGGGGATCCATAGATATGAACTTTGGGGCGAATTTGAGAGTATGAGATAACCCAAAATTCATTGGAAAACCCAGTTTTTATAGCCCAGAAATCCAGTGACGGGATTGAGTTATTTGATGACAGAATGGTGAGAAATACAAGTGTGAATGTTTGAACAGAGGATTGGATTTCTTGAATTTAGCTTGAGATGTCTGTAGCTCTATGGTTGATCTCACTATCTTAGCATCATCCTCCTTTGCTTATTTCGTGCTTGATAAACCCAACTGTGTGTTGGCTTAGCATGACTGTTTCACTGAAACCATGATTGTGAGTGTTCATGTTTAGTTCCTCAGTGGATACACATCCCAGCTCGGGGGTGATATCTCAGCTAAAAGAATATAGGCTGGACAGAGATCTTTGGTTGGGTGGAACGTTTCTCTCACATAGCCAGTTGTCTAGACAGTTTCATCTCAAGATAAGGGTGCTCTATGGATTAAATTATATACATTCTATGTTTTTCAATGTGTTAATTCTGAATGATAATTATTTATGTAAATGGATTGAAATGACTCTCTTAATATGGTTGATATGAAGTCTGTACATAGCATGAGGATGGGATTGATTATTGTATGATTGTTTTAGTACTTTTCCTGGAGGAAATAGGTGGATGTATTCCCTTCTGCGTGAGTGTTATTGTGGCTATTTTGTTGTGTTTATATCGAGTAGGATTCCGCACTACATTGCAAGATAAGCATTCTTGTGGTTTGAGTTATGCTAGTTTTGTGCTCTGCAATGTTTTAAATTAATGACTGTTGTTTATATGTGGAATGTATGATGGAATAGTGTGTGGATAGTGTGTAATTCCATTGTGTTTATTAAGAATGATCTACATGCATAATTTTGTATTTATCTATGAATTTCTTACTAATGAATGGGGCTGAGATTGTCAAATAAGCCCGGTATGTTTGGTCATGTTCCCTTCCTTGCACCAGATTGACGGAAGGGGACATGACATTCTGGCACTAGTCTAATAAAAGCATCACATCCCTATAATTTAGTATATACTTCAGCATGTCTCAACTCCCACCTAGGTTTCTAGTCTTGCATATAATCCAACCAACTCATATTATCATTAATAGTATAGATATGATTTTTTCCTCTAGTCCAAGCAGATACTTTCATGTTTACTTGTGGGTTATGGGCCCACTGGATTTTGCTTTGACCTTCTACACTATCTTTCCTCGTGCTCGCTTGTACCAGGCTTTCTTGTTTCAAGCTTGCTTGTTAAAAATTAATAGCATACTTCAGTGTCAACTATTCTCTTATTAGTAACCATTGTGGTACTTTGGTCCAAATGTTTTTCCTAACTCATTGTTTCTCCATAGTGTGTGCCTAGTGCCACCTCTCTATGTCAATGCATAAATCAATCTCTTCTTGTTTTTTGGTTCTAGTTGGCCTTGTTTTGGGCCTTGTAGTGGTTCTCTATTGTCACAGCCATAGTCATTGACACATTAAAACACCTTAGATCTAAGCCTGAAGTGAATCATGATTTAGTGTCAAATCCCAATGGCTAGTACCTTGTAGTCGCCAGTCATCACTCGTCACCTTGCAAAACTAAGCAGCGAGTGCATGACATGAGTGAGTGAATGAGTGAGTGTACCAAGTCTGATTTGCTCCTGAATTTTGTTATTTAATTATTTAACCGAATGGTATCAATGACCTTTTTAATAGATTGTTAAAAAGGTTTCTATGCCTCCAAATAAATAAAAAATATGCCAAATAAGGGGAGCACTCTACTCTCGCAAGCAAGAAAACAATCAAAGGATGCCACCTCAACACCTGATAGTCAAAATCATAGAGGTCATTGACACCATTAGGATAATTAATTAAATAACAACATTAAGGGGCAATGTGTTAGTTGCAATCAAATGTGTGGGGAATGTTATGTAATACCCTCAAACAACCCTTATACACCACATGTGCTTGATGCAAACATTCAAATAAGATATGATGATGCAAAACAAGAAGACAATGAACATCGTCTAAATACTATACACTAATAATATACCATCAGAAACAATCCCACCATGGTGATGTGCTCTATAGAGCAAAAACCATAGAAAATCATGCATTAGAACAACTCCATCAATAGTAAATCTGTCTTTTTGTCTTTAAGACTAATGTTAAAATCCTTGACAATTTTAGCCTTAACTTAAGTGAAATCAGCAAGAGATATAAGTGTTGGAAACAACCAGACCATGACTACAATGATAGCTGAAAATCAAATGTGCAATAAGACAATTTTGCGAATTTGAAAACACCATGCATACAAAGAAGAAATGAAGTCCATGTTCATAGTCTCATGATGAATAGGATTGTCATTGATGACAACATTAATGACAAAGATCATGGCAAGTGACAAGAAGTGAATAAGCAAGCATTGATTGGCACAATGACTTTGGAATTGGAAATTTGAAGATGATGTAAATGGACAAAGACATTCTAGATGGCCTTAATACCCTAGACAAAGGTCTTGACACAACTAGAAAGAATGACATGGATGGATTGGAGACAAGGATGGACATGATGACATGGCTTGAAGGATGATGACAACATTGGAGAAGACATGCCAATTGACTAATTTTCATGATCTCCCTAATATTTGCCTCTAACAGGTCTTTGAAAAGGGATTTGAAATTAATGTTTCCAGCCTCAACTTTGTCCATGATGGAGATAACCTTAGTTAATTCTTGTAAACATTGAGTAATTTTATCTCTCTCCGTATATCATTTGCAAACAATTCAACCATGATACTTAAATTTATTAGAGAAGAATAAATAGTATCAAATTTGTGGTTCCAACCAAATACTAGGCCACTGGATAATCCATCAACATCTTATAAATAACATGAGATCTAGTCTTTTAATACAAGAATTAAAAAATCAACAACTTCGTGTCCTAGGCACATACTTTCTTAGGCATCTTTTGAGGGTTAATTTTTTTTGGGCACCCCCATTCCCGCATACAATCATTGCTTCACCTTTATCCAAATGTAAAATGCCAACTACTCCACAGACTCAACTCATGAGTCTTTTTTAGATCAAAGAAGGTAATTTGAATTCTTAGGAGGGGAGATGACCTTTTCTTTCCTCTAAAATGAAGGCAATGTCTGAGCAATGGACAAGCTATCTCCCTTAATTTTATTCTCTGATGATTGGACACAAAATTCAATGATGCAAATGGCGAACTTGATACTAGTATAGAAAGTATGCTTTGTATGACAAAATGTTTTCCATACCAACCTATAGGAACTAATGTCATTGGAAAGGATGACATTAGTAGTGAGAAGGTTGTAAATGAAAGCTTATTTTTGCAGAAAAAATATACACCTATTGAAGATCATGAAGTTACATATTATGGGTTGAAATTGCATTCTACTAATGAATTGCCTACTAATACTGGACCTACTTCTGTTTACAATCTGACTTTGGGTGCCTTAACTACTAGAAGTGAAAAGAGTGTGTCTGTAGATGTTGATAGTGACAAGAGAGCATCTATGTATATTGATTGTGACATGAGTGATCTTGCACTTGAAGTTCACAAAGTTCCATCTTCTAATTTAGAGTTTTCATCTAATAAAGGCTTGCCGGATGATATTGGCTTGTTAGCATCTCTAGATGTTGATGTTGAGAAGAGTGCTTTCATAGATGTTTAGCTAGTTGATGTTGGGGATTATGATTACATATAGACTAGTCGGGAGACTTTGGTCCAAGGAAATCAACCTACAATAATTGTTGACATATCATACAGAGAAGCTGAAAGAATGTCTAGCAAAGATGGATCTATTGTTATTGTCGAGAATTATTCTATTGATGCTGCAAACGCAAGCAACCATTTAGGGTCTACCAATACTATCTCTATCTCCAGCATTGTTTTTTAGACAAATTTGAGTTCCATTACACAAGCAAGAAAAGGATTCTCCCAAAGAGGGGTGGCTTTGTAGCCCACCTAGCTACGTAAAGCCCACTCACCAGGTATTGTTTCTTCATTTGTCTTTTCATTTGGCATTAATAAAATAATTATTTTATTCATCATCATATGTATTGATCATTAACTTCTTTATGCTTGGACTTGGTTTATTTTCATGCAGGGTTTATGAGTAGTCAATAGTTAGGGAGGGTTTTATGTGAGTTATTTCCCTTAATATATTATCTGTTGCTTAATTCACACAAACATGAAGTAGGATATTTTTTTGGTACACCTTTGTTGCACCGAAATACCCAGAACACAGACTATTACTATGTCCATTAGGAAATGGAGTAAAAATGCCTGCCAACTATGGACTTCTTCAAACAGCAAGACAGAGCTAAAAACTGGGAGAAATAACAGAAAAGGGAAAAAACTAGAAAAGACTTGGAACCTGATCTACTCTAGTGCAAGGTAGGCCTCTTCTTTAAACATATTCGTTCTTAAGCAATAAAGTGCTTTATATGCCTGCCACTTACAGGAAAATCACTTGGAAGAAAGCCACTTCCTTTTTAGAAAATGCAGAAAAAGTACAAGGTTTGAGGACTATACCAGAACTAGTCCCACGAGATTTTATAGAGAATGAGGTGAAAAGATGGATGACCCTGATTTCATTTATACCTTTGCAGAGAGACATAATGCAACCATCACTTCTTGTAAAAATGGATTGATATCAATGGGATGGAATTTGTTATGTGCATTGAACGAAGGAAGCAAGCACTCACCATTGAAATGGAGAGGAGAGAACCTTTGTCTCTTCCCACATTAGCATGGCCTTGAACATAGTAACTAGATATGTGAGTTTTGTGAATACGTTGGGAATCGAGTGGGTTTGAATCCAATTCCACTTTCCAATTTTATGGGCCACTGTGGAGAATGGAGAAGAGGAGTATAGGAAATATTTGCTTCACTATACCCAACTAAAACCCTCCCCCTCGTACCTCAGGAGAGTGGCTCCGCTCCAAGAATGCTTAAAATGGTGAATTTGTGGAAATAAAACAATATTTAAAATGATTAATTTGACTTGGACAAGTCGGCCTCAAATAATTTAGAAAACAAAATGAATATCCAGAGATTAGAAATAAAATCAAAACCACCCAATTAACAAATGAAATTAACTACACCTAATTCGCACCCAAAAATGAAGAAATTCGACTCAATAGAGGATGGTTTCAACTTACGGTTTCCATTAAGGGTATGCGAGGATATGCAGACACAGCCAGAGCGGGTGCCACAAAAAATCCCACATCAATAGTGCTCGTTGCAAATCCAAATGAGGACAGGGCCGGAGCGGGTGCAACCAAAATCTCAAAGGAACATGCACAGTCTAGACTTGTAGCAAGGTGCAATGAGGACACGGCTGGACCGGGTGCCACCAAAAGCCCAAAGGAACACGCACAGTCAAGGAGGTCATGGCCCAAGAGCCGGTTGCATGCACGGGGGTGCCGTCGAACCCAACAGAGAAACAGAGCTCATGCGACATGTATGATTTTCAGTTAGTTTTTTTTTGTTATTTAAACAATTATAATATATATTAATAATTTTATTAATAAGTTTCATAAGATATATTAATTAAATTATTAATATATTAATTATATTATATATATATATATATAAACTAATTAAATTATAACAACTTAATATTAATTATATTATATATATATATTAATTAAGTAGATTTTAACAACTTATATTACCTACATTACAGAAGCAAAAATCTAGACTCCTATAAAATAAAATCCATACCAATTTATGTTCTAGAATCAACAGTGGAAATACATCATTTTCATCATTTTAGATCACCTCCTTTTAGTAAAAAATACATCATTTTCATGAATTACATACATGGAGGTAGTTGAATTTCTAAAGAAGAATATAATTTAGACAAAGAACATGATTTACCTATATTGAAACTTCGCCCATAAATTCATGTGATCCTGACATCTATGAATAAGCCAAAAACATGGACCTTTTGATAGCCTTACTTATATGCAAAATAAAAGTTCAAATTTAATGTCCATGCAATATTCACATTAGGTATTTTATGCCATTTACAAAATTTCATTAATGGTAGAGTGAAATAACTTTTTAATCATATTGCAACATCTTCAGTGGTGTCAACCTCCATTGCTAACTTGGATAAAAATCTCTCAAATGATACCAAATGATATTATGTGAGAAGTAAAATTTGTAGACTAGTTTTAGAGATTAGTGATAGAACACAAGTCAAAAGTCCATTAGAGATTCTATACATTATACAAAATTAAGAAAAAAATATACTTTTCTTTACATTATACAAATCCACTAATTAGTAATTGAAATAACCCAGAAATTAACACATAAATATTATAACTTCATTTTGTATCTTGCTCAATAGACACATGTTCGATTCAAACCATTACCACTACAACCTCCAGGAACACCCACGCTACTGCACATGTAGAATATAAGATTAGAAAACTAATTTTCAAATATAACCAAGTTAATCAACAAAATGAACATATGGTGAGTGCATTTACTTTAACCTATGAACATTATGTACCTCTACTTTTCAACAATTAAATATCATTCATCTTCTTCTTCATCCAATTCAACATATGTATCAGGATATGGTTCTGAATAGATATTGATGAAAGGATCATTCACATCGTCATGATCATCATCAAATTCATCTTTGCTAATATAGTCATCCATATTGTCAATGAGATCATCGTCTGCTACATTTGCATGATCAACCTCTTCAACTTCTTCATCTAACACATCGACTGCAGCTTGATCTTAATCATCATCATCTTCTTCTTCTTCATGATTGTCTTCATCATCTAGTACATGATTATACTTTACTGGTATTCCTCTTAGATCATATCGAACAACGTATGACCAACCTGCTTTACCTAGTACCTCGAAGTAGTAGACTTGCTCACATTGACTTGGAAGAACATAAGGATCTGTACCCATTTCAAATGCCCTTGTATTAACCATGGTAAATCCATTAGCATTCTCAATAACAGTTCTTTTAGGATCACGTTCATGCATCCTAAGCCTGTACCACTTCACCTCAAACAAAACTATTTTAAAGGAATTAAAATAACACTCAACAATGTCCTCCTAATGCCCATAGTACCTATTCTCAGTTTCTTCTGGATGTCTATCACTTCTAGAGGAAACATTGGTGACCTTAAACACTGTAGTTATCCCACAATCTGAGGTTTTCCTGTTATCATCCAACTTTTTGATACGAAATTTACGACCATTACACCACATAGCCTTGTGATGTTTCAACTACAATATTGACAACAGGTTAAAAATACATTGTGAATTAATAAACGTCATATAGGACTTAGAAAATATAATTGAAAACTTAAACAAACGAAATGAAATTGTAAAAATGGATCGAAGTAACTAGAAAAAATGTGGGTAAACAATTTACTTACCTTTTTTATCTTTTAAACCATAGGCTAAAGCAACTTCCCTTTGCAACGTAAGTCCAGGAAATTGATGTCGAATACAACGAGATGTTTTAATCATGTTACTGGCCCCTTTCCATGATAACCTGCAGAAGAATTCTTTACAATCTTTTATCCAATGCTCCATCCAATCAAGGTTGTTTGCAATGTATAAATGTAAACCATCCCACACTCGAACAACTATAGGAAAAAACAACAATTCAATATCATTAATTAGATATCATTAAAGGCACATAGTTTAATATAGTTGAAAATGCATAATTATTAAAAAAAGTTAAAAAATAGTATGATAATATAAAATTGGAAAAAATTCATGTATAATATATTAATTCAACGTCAACTTATAATAATTACCTTTCACAGTCCTCAATGTACCTCTCCCCAATAGGACCTCCCCTTCAAATTTGTTGATGGAGTGGAGATGCCAAATGCGAGGCACATTCATAGTTTCTGCTAATTTAGGTAGATATTCACTAATATACACCATGCACTGATATACCATAAATCCTTCAACCATAGAGCCCTTGGGACGCGCACTTTGTCTAACAAAATACTTCAATGACTTCAACTGCCTCTCCACCATCCACATCGACCTTATGTGTACTGGTCCATATAATTCAATCTCCTCAACTTGGTGTATGAGGTAGTGTTCTTGTGCATTGAAAAATGTTGGAGGTAGATATTGTTGCATTTCACACATTAGTCAGGGAATTTCTCTCTTCCAATGCCTTATATCTTCTTTATGGATTTCTTTTGATGAAAGACACCTACAAATGGTGCAATAAAATAATATCAAGGCATATATAATATTTGTGGGAAAAACATAATATGTCAATAAGTTTCGCTACAAACCACAGACCAAGTACATTTTCCATGTAAAAAATTACTTACCTCATGTATTTTCCAAGAACATAAATGATATGTTTTATGTTGTTGTCAAAGTCGTCTAGGAGAGATAAAGGTAGAACATACTGTATCAAAAAACACATAATTATTAATATTTATTTCAAAATAAGAGAATAAAATTAATAAAATAGTGCATACCGATAATGAAATATATTATAGAATCATAATTACCTTAATGAATGTATGCAAATCATGTGTTTTAACCCCAAAAAAATCACCATTTTTCGTCAAGATATTCTTTATGTTTGACAAAAAACCCATCGGAAACCTGATTTTTCTTATGACCTCTTTTACAATATTGCTCTGTTGCTCCTTCAAGCACTAAAGAAGACTAATATTCTGTTGACAGCCATCGCCATTAGAATTAACGATCACACTTTGCAATGCCTGATTAGCTTCTTGGATGTCACTACAAATCTTTCCAATTTTTTCTTTGTCAGTCCTTCCATCTACTAATCGCCATAGCATTTCTGTTATGTTCTTCCCGATATGCAGTGTATCAAACAAATGAACTATATGCAGGTGCTCGTAGTATAGCAACCTATTGAATTGAATCGGGTAAATTTTCATTCCTCGTAGAAGCCCATGCGTGCCTCAACGACATTCATGAAACATCAACAAAATCAAATTAACACTAATTAATCAATATAGGTATTACATCGCACTAAACATAATTCAGTAAAAAACAATTTGGCATACCTTGACGGTTTCTATTATATTCCAACTTCCATAGGGGAGGTGTCATTCTTCCTGGTTTTTTTCCATTCTCTTCTTTACCATTAAATTTTTCTTTGTCTGTAGTTCGATAACTATGGTTCTTAGGCAGAAAGTTCCTATACTCATCAAACACTTCCTTTGCTAAACTCCTTGAACAACAAGATTTTATTCTGGGACCGCAAACTGGACATGCAAATTTACCCTTTGTTTGAAGACCTACAAGATATATGAATTGGTGTAGAAAATTAGAATTACAATTTAAAATAATGCATGATATTTTCAATAGATATATAAAATATTAAGGAACAGAAGAAAGTAACAATATACCACAAAAATGTGTTAACCCGGGAGCATCATGAATTGTAAATGCAAGTATTCCATGGAATTGAAATTGTCTTTGCCCTATTGGTCTAGAGATGTCATACATAGTGACGCCAACCCATAACTTCAACAACTCATCGATAAGAGGCTCAATATATGCGTTCATATCTTTAACCTAGTACTTGCCTAATTTGTCCAACATACATGATTAATTATATTTAGCGCCTACATGTCATTGTATATAAAATACATAATTATCATGCAGGAAACAAAGCAATGAAATATTTAGTGATCAGACTTTCAAGTAAAAAATTACATACTAATTAAATACGTGGAAAAATCATTACCAACATTGTGTGCTCTCTCTTGATCGACATCCAAGGAAGAAGGTTATCTTTATAACAAAAACAGGCCACACTGAGTAGGTAGAACGAAGCTCTCCAAATGGATTGACACCATCAGCTGCTAGAAAGTTTAACATTACGAGGTTCTTCTTTAAAAATTGGTCACTTTTCATCGATGTACCTTAATGCAGAACCATCTGCAAGCATTCGAATAACATCATCGTGACTTCTATTCTTTGCATGGAAATCCATAAATTGTTCTATACTTTGACTCCTAAACAACCGCTAGAAACATGGAATTATCGGAATATAACGAAGAACTTTTTGAGGCACCTTTTTTGTCACTTTATCGGTTCGATACCTACTTGTTTGACATTGTGGGAATTCATTTTCTAATGCATATTGTCCATAGTATATGATATGATCATTAGGACATGTATCAATAGATTGATACTCCATTCCAAATGCTTTCATAATGACATATATCTCTCGATATGTGCATGGTAAAATATTTGAAGTTGGTAATAGCAATTCACCTAACAATCTACAAAATTCAAAAGAATAAGTCAATGTAAACATTATTAATCATCAATATCGCATCCAAAATTTACAAATTAGATAACAATAGCAATAATATAGGAAAAATGTCAACCCTTTCTATAGATGTGAACATGCAAACAAAAATAATTAACAAATTATATACCTTAGTATCTGTATCAGACAAGTGTTTGATAAACCATTCAAAACCTTCAATTTCACTAACAACAATATAGCAGATAGAATATTTGTTTTTGAGCCTTCATAAAGAGGTTGATGTGACTTCTCGAGTAGAGGATCAACATCATGACTATCATCCTAGTTGTCCTCATTCGTTGGAGCAAATGTGTCTTGGATCAATCTATGTATCTCATCTTTCTGATTTGTATCACTAATGTTATCTACATCCATATCATCAGAAATAACTACTTGATCATCTTCAATATTCTGATGTAGAAGTTCGTCAGGCTGTAAATGAGTATTTCTGCTAGTACTTGGAAAATAACTCTCTGGAGGGTGAAATTTTGGGGGCATTGTCTATAAAATTTACAGACAATGTAGAAACATTAGTGTGTATAGAACATATAGTTAAAAAATAAGACATTTTGCTGAAATTCATGACATGATGAATATTACAGTGAGTATATTAAAAATTGAATAATGACCTCTTACCAGGGGATGATATTCATAACCACCTTCGGCATGCCCCTTCTCCCTACAATGTCTTTCAGTTGTTGTTATTAAAATTCATTTTTTTGCAAGCCCCTGCAATCAGAGCAAGGACAATAACATTTTCCATCTCCTCTCGCCTCTAATGCAGCTCTAAACTGAGCAAGCTTCCTTGCATTTTCATTCATAGTGACAAATCCTTGTAGTGGTACAAGTAATTGTCTTACCTACACCATACCAAACAATAACTTGTCAATTACATTATATATTATAAGTATATTTCTGAATACAATATATTATAAACCAATTTCTATATTTATAAAGAAAAGCATGGAGACTAAAGTAATTTTCATTGATGCCAACAAGTGTTGTGCAATGGCCTTTGATTTACTCAAAAGGAGACCTTGATAGTTCGTGCATTAACTCCATCCTTTTAATAAAAGTCTTATCCATTTTTGTTAAAAAAAGTGATGTTAGGCCACTAGAATAACAGCTTGCACAATGTCCCAACTGTCATGTATTACAATACATCAAATAAAGACATTTATTTCTTGGTATAGATTAATTAAACCAATTGTAGCTTGGAGGTTACTTAATAGACATTGTGTGTTTTCTTAAATCATAATGATGATAATATATACTTCGAATGTATCATCTTCTTGTGATAGTTTATTAATATGTAATCATTACAAAACTCGTGAGTCAATTCTAAACCCATTGCAATTTGAATTAAGTTTAGCATCAAAAATTGATTACATTTACAAGGTTGTTCATACTTTATCATTGATCTAACTTTATAAAATGAAAATGAAAAGCAACATCAATCTTATGAAACATGTGCCATTCATAAAATAAAATACCAAAAAGGGTTTATTAACGCATGGCATTTTTAATGTGGCAAGTTAAGGGTACAATAAGAACAATATATTGGACCGTGTATACATATATATAGCTTGCTATACTTGTTATTTATTATGTTTTTAAATTAAACTTACCATGGCAATAAATACCTATATCAAAGAAAACAACCTTGTAACCTTACACGTGTCATCATGTGTTCACGGGCATAGTGGATAAGGGTTACAATGTACTAAGCATTAGTTTGTTTGTGGTAAAAAATTTGTTAAGGGAATATTGTGTTGTGGCTCATAGGGACTTGGGATCATAATGGTTAGGTTCTCAGTGTTATCGTAGTCAAAGCTTACTTGGTTAATGAATTTGATAGGGGTGGTAATGGTTATGGGTTATATATAATACTATATAGGGACTAAGGTGTGCTAGTGGGTTAGGTTGTTAGGAATCATGATGTGTTCACAATAAAAATGGATAGGGTTTATAGTGTATTAAGGTGTTAGTGTGTTTCAGCTTAAAGTTTGTTAAGAGACATTAATTATGTCAAGGGTCATCCTATTTCTATATTCATAATGGTTAATGTTGAAAGTGGTTCAAGGCTAAACTAATCCAAGATTAAAAGTATTTCCATAACCTTATAATTCAAAACAAGAGAATAATCTTGTTATATGTAATATGGGTGACCTAATTCTGATCTATTATATCATATTTCTCTACAACTATTATAAATACATTCATAGATACATTTAGTAAATGGAAAAAAAAAATTATCCTAACCCTAATAGATGTATCATTTAACAATATTAGCCTCACCCATTTAGATGTATCATGGAAAAAAATTAGCCTAACCCATTTAGATGTATCATGGGAAAAAAAATAGCCTAAGCCTCATTACTAAACAATATAAAATTCTAACCCTTATAAAAATATAGACAAAAAAATATAAAATACTAACCTTGCAAGTTCAAAATCAGAACTATGTAGAATGTCCAAGCTCAAACAATCACCTCGCAAGTTCAAAATCTGCACTCAATGTGTCTCAACTATAGCAAATGTGTAAATAATGGTTAGAGTATGTAGTATATATAGCTCGACCTTTGTCTCTATTGCAACGAAAATTGAAACATTGAAATTTTGTCAATATAGGGACGAAATTTTGTGGAAAAGTAAACATCATCACTATTGCCACGGTTTTTCCGCCATGTAAATTTGTTTTTTAAAAAAACAATAAAAATTCATTTCATTAACCCACGAATGTTGAAAACGTAGAAATATTGTGTGGAACAATCTGCCCATATGTAATAGTGACAAGAATCCAGGTAAGTGGAAGCATGCAGTGTATTGCCCTTCGTAAATGCCTTCACATGGGCTACCAACTCACTACCACATCGAATTTAATGAATTCAATTTGGGAATCAACAAACGAAATTGAATCATTAACGCTGATTGATATTCCATGGATACGTTAATGTAAAGTATTGAAACCATGGTTTACAATGTTTACATTGAATAGATCATTATGTATGCAAGCTCAAACGATAGGGTTATAGTTAGGTTATAATCATAGGATTTTTATTATTGAAAGGACTAAATAAATATATATAATTAGGTTCATAGTTGTAATATTTACAAAGGGTTGAACCTCAACGTGTTAATGAAAATTGAATCTTGAGCCTAGTTAGGGATAGTACAATAGAGATGTATTGCATTTGATTACTAAGTTCAAACATAGGTTAGAACTAGGATTAGTAAACCAAACGCGTAAATAACATGAAGGCTAGAGTAAACAAACGGTCAAAATTTATATGGATCATGTAATTATATTCATGCTTTGTGTTTAAAGAAGATATGATCATCTCTTATAGACTATCTTTAGTTTTCACAAATGAAGTTCTCAAATTATAAATTATCTTCAAAATCATTATATACCTTAGGAGGGATGTCGGCTTGAGTCACATCCTTCACTAACTTGTACACATGCGACATAAGAAGAACTATTGTCTTAAATACTTATATAATTTTTTTTTAAATGAGTAATTTGGGGTTGTGACAAATTCGTATCAAAGCACGGTTACAAATAGTAGGCCTAAAAATAGGCTCAACGTGTATGGTCATGACGAAACAAAAATAAAACTGACTTATGTTTTATGTATGGTTATTTCAGGAACAAAAATATAACTTCTATTTTGCTTGAAAATGGAATGAGTAGAAATATCTGTTGAAAAAGGACCAGATCATAGTGAACAAGAAAATATTAATAACGTCAACCTATTCGTTGATTTCAATGAAACTAGGAACGATAATCAATATGAATTCTTACAAACAATAAAAGAATTAAAGGTAGAAATACAATGTGTTAAAGAGGATAATGAACGTATCCTAAAGGCACGGGAAGAGCTAAACAATGTTCTAATTAATAAGATACATGGTCAAGAAACAAGAAAGAACAAATTATCAGATGAAGGAATTATGAAAACCACATCATACAAGCGAAAGGCACGAAAATTAAATTTTGCATATAATGAAACTGATTCAACTGGTGGAAGTTCCGTAAAGAAAAATACAAAGAAGTATAATACCAGTGAAAGTAGTGACATCGAACAAATTAAGAAAAAGAGTAATCACTGCGAAGAAATTACTAGGGAATTTAAGAAAATAAAACCACCTATCTTTAATGGTGAATTTGAAACCGGAGAAGAAGTTGAAGAATGGTTGTCCAGATTGCATAAGTACTTTCAAATTTATAATTACTCTACATAATTAAAGGCAAAAATGGCCATTTATAATCTTTCAGGAAAGGAAGATATATGGTGGCAAGACATTAAAAAGGTAAAGAATATAAAAGAATGTTCTATAACATGGAACTCTTTTAAGAAATTGTTTGAAAGGAAATATTTATCTGAACGGTATTATGAAGAGAAAGCTAAAGAGTTTTATGATCTGAAACTAGGTACACTAACTATGAAAGAGTTATGCAACACATTTTTAAGTTTACTTCGATATGTACCTTACATCATTGAAGAAAAACCGAAAGTACAACATTTTCTAAGTTGTTTTCCTGTAATATATAAAGAAAGGATTGGGTGTGATAATCATAAAACTTTGGAAGAGGCAATGAGGAAAGAAAAAAATTTCTATGAGAAAAATAAAAACAAAAAAGATAATATACCAGCCTGGAAAGGAAAGAGTTTTGATCAAAAGAAAAGAGAAAATAAGTTTTTTCAGAAATACTGGAAATAACTATAAAAGTTATCAAGGGAATAATTACAGAAATAGACCACATAATTTAATGAATAATAAAGGAAGAGATGTACCTACTACATATAATAAAAATATTAATCAAAATGAATCTTTGAAATGCTAGGAGTGTGGGGAACCACACTGCTTTAAAGACTGTCCAAAGAGAAGAAAGAATATTAATAGTTTACATTCCATACAAGAAGATGCTATTGTAGGAGATGTAGCTAAGAGCATACCAAGTATCAGCGCACCACTGGAGAATAGACAAGAAGATCATCAAATGACAATGGTCGAAATAGAATGTATGATAAAACACAAACCTATTTCTATGTTAATAGATCCATGTGCAAGTTTGAGTTATATATATCCTAGATTGGTAGAAGCATGTAAAATTCAGCAAGATAAGTTTGAAAAGTCATGGCTAGTCCAGCTGGCTACTGGAACAAAAATAAAAGTGACTAACTTTGTTAAGAATTGTGAATTTTTCATGAATGAATTCAAAACAAAATGCAGATTTGAATGTTTTACCCTTAGGATTTTACGACCTGTCAATAGGAGTGGATTGGTTAGAAAAACATAGAGTGATTCTAAATTCTTACGATAAATATTTTACATGCATTGATGAAGAAAATAATTATGTTGTAGTAAAAGGAATTCCTAGGAAGGCCACGATTAGAGAATTATCTGCTTTGAAAATGAAAAGATCTGTTAGGAAAGGCTGTAAATTTTTTTCTTCACATACTTGATGATAGAGATAAAAATGATAAAATTGATATAAATGATATAAATGATATTCCAATACTGAAATAATTCAAAGATGTTTTTCTGGAAGAAATTCCTGGATTACCTCCTAAAAGAGAGATAGAGTTTACCATAGATATCATACCAGGAGCAGTACCAGTTTCGAAAGATCCTTATAGAATGAACATCTTGTAATTACATGAACTAAAGTCTTAGATTCAAGAATTAATTGACAAGAAATCTATCCGACCAAGTGTATCCCCTCGGGGATCACTGGTAATATTTGTGAAAAAGAAAGACGGTACTCTAATATTGTGCATCGATTATATACAACTAAATAAGATGACAATTAAAAATAGATACCCGTTACCACAAATTGATGATTTATTCGATCAATTCAGAGGATAAACTATAATTTCCAAAATAGATTTGCAATCGGGATATCACCAAGTAAGAGTAAACGATGAACACATATCACCAGTACAAAATGAGAAATTAATGACTAAAGAATGACTAAAATTCGACTATAAACGACTATTTTTGAGTCGGTGACTAATAGTATCTGATTTGCACTATCTTATCTCTAGTCGTATTTCACTAGGCATTAATTGGTTGAATTATTAGTCATTGATTTAGTCATTGATAGTCACTAATTAAGTCATTGATACTCACTGATTTAGTCACTGATTTAGTCATTGATTTAGTCATTGATACTCACTGATTTAGTCATTGATTGTCACAATTAATAACCAAATATACAACTAAATAAACTAATAGATGATAACATATTAATGACTAAGATAAATATGACTAAATGTTAGTCGCACTATAAGATACTAGAAATTAGCTACTAATAGTCGTATATATGCGAATTTAGTCAGTTTCTTAGTCACTAATTTATGATAGGGTACGGAGGAATCGAACCACCAATCTCCTACCTATAATTAGGCAGGTGCTCTACCATTGAGCTAGAACCCTTTAAGAAGTTGTTATTGCTTGACAATGATCATATTCAAACAAATTTTGCATGGGAACAAAATGAATGTCAAACATATTCAAGAATAATGCTTCAAGTACTAAAATAATTCTAAGATATAGCAATTCAACTGTGACAATGATGAAAATTCAAAGAAGAATGATCTTACAAACTACGCATGAGTACAATAATCCATGGTTGTACAAATTATCAGGAACATAATCAAGTTGTTGCCCTTCACAGACAGAAAAGAATACAAGATCCAACTTGCAATATATTTTTTTAATTGTCTATCAATTGTTGATCTATCGACAACTAGAGATGTTTTCCTATCTGAGATCCAAAATACATACAATTATCTTCAACTTCACTTCTTCAAAACCAGTTGCAGTAAAAACTATTCTAGGAATTGTCTTATGAGCAACATCCACTTTTTTGAATAACAGGCTACCCTTCCATTTGTACAGTAGCAGGTCTGTTTCTATTCATGGCAGGCTGACTTGCCATCCTGCAATACAAAATAAATGGAGTTAAGTCAATAGTATTTCATAGAAAATAGAAAATATAATCTCCTTAAAAGCAAGATGTCACAATGAGGACTCTATCTAGGATGCTTTATTCTAGAGTATAAGGGAAGTCATTTTGTCGAAAACCCTCTCTCAAGGCTACGCTGTATCTTAGGAAATAATTCCATGTAAAAAGAGAAACATATCAGTCTCTCTGTGGTTCAACAATTTCATGAAAACAAGGCTTTGCTCGATAAATATGTTTAAGATGCTGGAAATATTTTAAAGCTTGGAGCCTCAACAAAATTGTTACGAAGATGGGTTAGTGATGCGAATGCACGCAACCCAGAAATTACAAATGTCGAGGCCTAAAAAAAAGCTTAACTGAAAATGGAACTATCATTAGCACTGTTGACTCTAATAAAATGTTTAGAAACAACAAATAAAGTGTGGGATATAGTTCTTTGGTGTCGTGGATCAAATGCAATCAATGAGAGGTTAATCAAATTTGATATTTAAATTTTTTATGTTAAAATATCTAAGTCACTCGAATAGGGACAAGTCATATGGTAATGCCGCCACAAGTAAAGAGGCAAACAATAATAGAATATGGTACATTACTAGGAGTGGACAAGTCATCAAAACTTAACATCTGCAATTGTTCAACAAAGTCACCACCTAAAAATCAAATTTAAATGGAATAAAAATATTTTGTTGCTTTGAATGGAGCATACATAGTATGCCTCTGTCATTCCAGGTTATGTTGAATCTATTACAAACTCTAAGTAGGTATGGTCTAGAACTAGGTGGATACATTTCCTTTTTTGAATCATCAGTTCTCTGCTATGTCCCTAGATGAGAAAAGACTGAACGCAGAACAACTCCATTATTATTTTAGAGTAGTATGGTTTAGCTTCCTTTATGGAATGCCTTGGAGTGATAGGGAATGATTGGGTATTATTTTGAGGATCTTGGGAACAATCAGCTGGATCTCTCCTAACATTTGAGGCTAAAGAAGAAAATTCAGTAATGGGCATTTGTCTGCTCAATTAAGAGAAGGAGGTGTCTATGTGATGAAGCACACTAATGGGGTCATCTCTCTACTACGCCAGTGGGTCTCATCACAAGGGTGTGGATGGTGTGCACTATATTTCTGACCTATTCAAATATGCATATCTGCTTGGGGTATATGCATGGTGAGCAATTCCTCCAACGTTTGATATTGACTAGTAAAGAAGAATGATCTATCTAGATTCTCATGGGATTGTGCCTAGATATAGTTCAAAGGGATTGTTTTCTATGAGTGTTTGCTTGCTAGATATAGAGAGATGGACGCTTATGATATAAATTTAAGAAGGTAGCAAGGGACACCCAAGGATGACATATGGTAGAAAAATGATAATATCTCCTTTTTGTCTCTTAACATATGGGGTATATAAGTCTCTCAAATTTGGGCATGCCACAATCCCTCAAAAATCAATTATGGGTACTCAACAACCTTAAACAGAAACAATAATTAACATCCTCCCTCAATTGTGCATCAAACTAGTAGGAAACATGAAGTCTGGGCAGTTTTTGGAGCGTGGACTGCAGTTAGGGGTTTCTATATTAGCCATTAAATCAGCCCTAATCACAATCTATGCCTGAAATATCAATTCTAGGCATACCTCGACCTCACAAAAAGGTGTCAAGGTGGTCATAAATCAATTCTGGGTGTTTCAAATAGCATTTCTGAGCATCAAAGGTAATAAGATAATAGTAAAATACACCCCAACCATGTAGGATAAAAGCAACAAAATTCAAAGTCACATATCCCAGCCATTTATTTCTATGAAAACATATCCACTCACAAGACAAATTATCATTGAAACTAATTTTGTAGAGAAAACAAAGCTTAGATACAATGCTTTTAAGAATAATTTAGAACCTACTCATACGGAGGAAATGACTGATAATGTCCTAGAAAGTGAACTCTACTAATAACTGAGCAAGGTAAAGATACTACAATAAGTCAATAGCCAATTAACATACAATGAAAAACTGACATTCAATGCATTTGATTCTAATTAGCTTCCCTTTTTTATCCAACAAATACACACCTTATTTCTATGTTTGCAATCAAGGAACGCAGAAACAGTCATGGCATTCTCTGCTAGTATGTTATGTGTTCCATCACCTGATCAGGATTTACAACAACATACCACAAATGAGCAAATTATTTCAAGGAATATAAAGTATTCCATGATATTCTACTCGATCCACAAAGGTTGAAAGGCTGGAAAATTATTAGTATAAAATTCTAAACATGATGCAGTGTGAGTGTATTGGGTCCACAAAGGTTGACAAAATGGAAAATTTTCTGGATATTATAGTATAAACTTCTACACTTGATACAATTTCTTAAGAAATATCAAAAATCCCTAAAAAAGAAGAAAATTCTTATCCTGGACAAATGATTAACAAAACATAACACATTTAAATGTTCAATTAGCTATTATATATTAAGCTAGCATACCTTGCAACATTTGCAAATAAAATGTGAATATTATCCTACCTTGATAGTACTCTTCTTCATGATAGATTTGTACCCATCTTTGTCAATTTTCTTGGTCTTATACAATGGCATGAGCAATGATGCTACATAATCTGAGATACCCTTTTTTATATGGTCTACCCCTATGGCTTCATATTTATGGCCATTTCTAGTAATAGGTGATCCTTTGTTTGCTCCGGATTCAGCAACCCCTTTATCAACATTGCCATGTCTTGCCTTCCCAATACATATTTGCTTAATATTACTAGAACATTTCTCATTCAATTTCTAAATACTTTGACCAAGAACTTCTAAATGTGATCCCAATGAATAAGGTTCCTTAGCTCTATTGTCAAGGATCTTTACTCTAGTAATGCCACCAGAATTTTGAACTCGACTTTTTGTCGATTTATTGTCAACTGCCCCTGGTTCTGTCGACCGCTCCTTACGGTCAGAATGACTATCAACATAATTGGAGTGGCTTCTCTATTTCTTGTTTGAATCAGTTGTGCGAAAAATATTTCCACTTCCAAAATATGGACTTGCTAATCTAGAACTATCTAAATTACCACAAGTAGCAGCAAAATCTACTGATCAATTCCTAACTCTACATATTCTAAAATCTATTTCAAAAGAACAGTCCTACTTCCCAAGCACTGCACCAGACCATTTCCTCTTTCTAATATCGAAATCCTCCTTTTGTACATATTGTTCACAACTGGAAAATTTATGAAATGATGGTATCTTGGGAAGTTCACGGAAAGTAGCATTCTACTTTTGATGTTGCATATGCCTGTAAAATATATATAATTTTATAAATACAATATAGTACTCCAGTGGAAACTGACTGGATATTAATGATAAAGCAGTGTATGAAATTCCCTCTCCAAACACAAAAATAAAAATAAAAAGCATTCATGGAGAGGTAAATGTAAAACTCCACATGTACAAGAGAATAGACCAGATAAACAAACCTCTGCATCAGCAGCTCGAGTTGATTCTTCGGAAGCAATAACTGCATCTTCTAATTCAGAGAGGGCACGATCCTCATACTTTTTGGGTTGGCCTTGATCCAAGGTTTGTTCCCCCACAGAATTTTCTTCCTTTTCTAGCTCACTTCCATCTTCAATATGTATAGAGTGCAATGGGAGATTCTTGTTAATTGGATTAGAGGGGGATTGATATGTATTTCCCTTCACATCATTGGCTGCAGTGGTAGAAGGTTTCCCACTACTTTTCTCTTACCACATCAGATGAACTAGGGTTAGAAGCAGATCCATGCAGCTACTTAGGGAGTTTGAAACCCCCATTTTCTTTCTCCTTTTGAAATACTTCAATCCACATTTTTACTAGTTGACTAGCTACAACATGAATATCACGGCTTGTATGCACACAAACTTTCTCTTTAACTATTCTTCCAATTCCTATAAAAAAAAATACATAATATATAAGAAACAAAAAGCTATCATAATTGGAAAATAGGCCATGCACATAAAACGTAGTTTCTCACACACACTGAAGTAAGAAGCAGACACTCCTAACATCTTAATTAAATAATGTATATATATAAAGTGAGCTTACATCATGTAAGTAGAGCCTTGTATAACACATCTATAACACATATATGGTTCTAAGAAAAGGATGATATCTATTTCAATCTCTTAAGCTAGACATGGAAAATGGTACATGGCTGGACAATGGAAAGGGGACCTAATGCATTCAAAGAAACACAAGATATTGAAGGGCAAACTGCAAACATCTAAAAAATAATTGGTCATTAAAATGAGAGAGAAGCCCCACAATAGAACAAATATTCCCAGCCAATATATATCCTACTTTATCTCTCTCAAAAACAATATGCAATAGACTTCTCTCTCTGGTCGGCCTGAATATTTTAACTCAACTAGGCAGTTCTAGCCCGAGAACATGGATATGGAAAAACCAATACAATGAAACACCCGGGGAAAATTCAATGAGTCAAAACTCAAAAGTAAATACAAACTGAAAGCATCAACAAAACGCTCTTGACTTATTCTTAGACATGAAGGTGGGGAGAATGCCCTTTCCTAATGATTAACTAGTTCTCATCCTTGGGAAATTGTTTCTATACCTATAAAAAATGGGCCATGAATTTACAGAAAAATATGCACCACTGGTAGTACAACCATATAGACTAACCATTGTTGATATAACTAGGTCAAAAGACAAATATATTATTGACACTTAATTTGCAAGAAGAATACAGTAAAGAAAATCATCAAAATGATCATGAGAAGAACCAGACTAAAAAGCTTCAACTTGACAGCATCCTAGAACCTTGTGTAGAAGAAATGGTCTTCCTACAACCTTTATTGAACTAACCCTTTAAGTTTTTAACTTCTACAAAATGCATGCTAGAATAGGAACATTTAACACACCAGAATAAAAGCCTTAATTATCCAAACAGAGCTCTAATGTCACTTTCATTAGAAAATACACACATTGGGTAAAAACTACTAAACAACCACCAGGGTAATTTTTAAGGGCGAAATTTTGCCAATTGGCTATTTTTCGGGCCTACTTATCTATATACATGTTTTTTTCAATCCAAAATAATCGCCTAGGATACTATACTTTAGTATAATATTAGAATCCTTAAAAAATACCCTGACAACCACAAGACAAAAAGGAACGAACAAGCAAAAGGAGAATAAAATAAAAGAACAAAGCAGCAAATACTAACTGTAAAAAGCAGGAATATCCTCACCTCATGTCTCTAGAAAGACAAAACTTTGAATTTTTAAATATGGAAAGAGAATTTTCTAAATATTACACTCAAGATAACATTAAAAACTCTTCCGAATAAAGAACATTATGAAGGAGCTAAGAACCAGGTTTTAAATCTATTGTACCGCACATCATGCTATTTTCTTATAAATTATAGCCTCTCAAAGCAACAGTCTCATAGTTTATGATAGGAACAATTCAGCCCAGAATATATTGAATCGAATACAAACTTTCCTCTTAACTGTAAAATCAAGCTTCAATATTTCCTTGGTCATTTCTCAAAAAAGAAATGCTAGAACATAGATGAATTGATATGTGCATCTAAACATCCAAGGGATCTAGGATCAACAATATTCTTAAAATGAAAAACATACAAAAAGAGAAATAAGAATGAAGAGGTGTGGCGAGGTCTGAGTGTTTTTACCCAGATTGTTGTACTGCATTCTTATCAGTTAAAACAATTAATAACAACTGTACACAATGGCGCAAGAGTTGTGTTCCATCTTTTCCCATGGAATCCTGTTTGCCACATGAAAAGGAAAAATTATAAATCCCTTAGTCCACTACATCATAAAGTTTTATTATTCATCCATGCTTCTTTCTAATATTTTTTCCATCAATACCTTTAACGTCATCTGCAAATGAATACCTAAGTACAATTACAGTTATGTCAAAGCTTGACTTGTTTAGGAGATAAAACTACTCTAATACAGAGCATCTAAGTACAAACTTAATACATATTTATAATAATAAGGTGCAAGAGGCTTATATCCTTGAATTAAAAAACTGATGACACTTTAGACTAAAAGAATATAGTGATCATAAATCAAAAGTTCCTAAGTTCACAAACCATGCTAGTTTAATACGAACTAGAGGTATATTTCATTGAAAAAAATCATCTCAATTAGAAAATAGAGAACTTCTGAAGAGGGAAAGAGAGCAACTTAATGCCAAAAGGAAAAAACCATCAAACATTGCCCTCGAAGTTAATTAGAGAGAAGTCAAAGAATTACAAATTCAAACAAGCATCCACTTAGTCATGTATAAACATTGGAATGCCAATGTTCATATCATAATCATAATCTCTGGTATAAGAAAGATAAAATTTGAAATAACCTTACATTCTTCTTTCAAATGAAATGCCAAGGTAGTCCTTGATCAATGATTTCAAATCCATTAGATTAAATTGAAGAAGAAATTTAGGAAAATGCATCTTGCATACTAGGATCCATTTGTTGAGAATGCTAAGCCCTTCTTTTGTGCCAGCAAAATCCTTCATAGCAGCAGGCTACAGTAGGTAGCTGCAGCATCTTCTTTGCTAAAAATAGATGCCCAGCTGTTTTATTTTCATTTACAAGCATGTATTAAAGCAAAGCATCTTTGCTCAAAGGCTTATGTTCCCCATAAAGAGATCCTTTCCAAAGAACACTGGAAAGCTCTCTTGCATCAAGTCTCTTCACCATGTCCCTCACTTCATTTCTTTCACTGTCAGAATGCCTTTGTGCAGCAGCCATAGCCTCAGCCTCTTCCATGGAGTCCTCTCTATTTTCCAGAATGTCAACGATTCGAACAGCTTCTCGAAGATCACTCATCATTGCACCACCAACCGTATCTGGATGCTCTTTACAGGTTTCCTCCCGAGCAAAGAATAGACAGTTTTCTACACGCCTGCCCAAAATATCATAGTCCTCTCCAAAAGCACTAACTGCAACATAAGAGTAAGAACCCTACTAAATGGGTCACCACCCCAGTTTGTAGCAACAGATGCAATGGGGTCTGGTACAGTAGTATCTCCGAAGAGCTTTCGTAGGATCATGACTGCATGTTTAACATGATCGGAGGTTTCTAAATTCTGGCCATCTATTGCAGCCTTTCCAACAACAAGAGCGATCAGAACTGGGGCACCAAATGTTTTCTTCAAATTCCAAAACATAAAACACCGACCTCGTAACTCTGTGATCTCTGCATTTTCCCCAAAATAATCCACATTCTCATACCAAAAAACATTGGGAAATTCCATGATTACCCTGTTTAGGACACTAAAACCAAGTTGTTGAATGAAGGATAATTTACAATCCCGAAGTTCTGGTGAAAATTTTATTGTGTTTTCTTTCAAGCAACCAAGGGGTACAGTTATCAGAACTGCATCACCAACAAATTCCTGACTATTCTCAGTCCACACTTTGACCTCTCCATTTGGGTTCTTCGAGTATGAAATATTTGTTGCAATGTGATCTAACTGAATATTAAGACCTTCATCTAATGCCTCCATGACATTGCTATAACCTCCTTTAATCATACATTGAGGTCCTCCAAAACCTCAATAAGCATCATCCTAATTCCAGTAAGGGAGTGAAACATGACTAAGTTCTGCTGCACGGCCATACTCCAAATTAGAAAAATGCCAATCCATAACTCGTCACTCAAGTGGACTGAGGCTCTGTTGTTCCATGCTAGAATTTTCCAATAAATTCAGTTTATCAGGTTGACGTTCCATGTTAATCTCGTTTTCCATACCTGAAGCTACTGAAACATTATTTTCAAAAACTGCCTTTAAGATAGAATCAATTGTTGCACTCAGTGCCTCGAATGCTCCCACTGAGGAATCTTGAATTGTGCTTCCACTGTGAGGATCATTAATAAGAGATTTACTACTTGCCAACTCCAAACAAGTAGATCTTGATCGAGCAATCCGTCGCTTTTTCAGATCATACTCTAACCCTTCTTCTAGAGACATGCGCATTGCTACATCTCCATTCTGAGCAACAAGCATCACCATATCATCGAGCAGGATGTTATATTCTACTTCTAGTGCCTCATCTAAGGTGGAAGGAACTTTCTGACTAGTCACAAAATCATACAGAGGGAAGTCACTATGTAGCACTGTCAACTCCAGGCCAAGTTGTGTACAAAGTAATGTCGATGGATCCTGTCTTCTTTTTGTTTCCACGTCTGCCTCAACACCAGTAATAATGCTAGAACCTAGATCCACTCACACTGAAAGTGCTGAACAGTCTGTATAAAATCTTCCAACTACCCTATCTCTTGCTTCCAAAACAGCCACATGACAATTTAGTCGTTGCAAATGCCTAGCAGCTGCTAGCCCAGCAGGACCTCCACCAATAACAATTATCCTTTTCCGACCTTCTAAAACAGAATTTGCATCATTAGCCTCTGTTACTGCATTTAACTTTGCTTCCTGATTATTAGTTTGCAAGTCTACCTATAAATCATGTTTATGAAGATAATGCAAAAACTTTTGCACTCTCAATGTCATTAAACTCATCCTCACCATAAGAATTTTTAATCTGCTCCAAAGTAGAATGAACTTTGACCAATGGGTCCACTTCCATTTTTACTCCATGATCCTTTCCTAAAAAATACATATTCAGTCCCACCGGAGCCAGAAGTGTCCCTTGTTCCTAGCTCCTCATTATCTTTGTGAGCCACAGCAGATTCAATGTCAACCTCAGATTTCACAACAGAGCTTCTTGCATCCTCCACAGTTGAATTCCCTGCTATGTGCGGTGCAACCACTGGGGTTACATCTATTTCCATGAAAGAAATACCACATTCTTGAGAATCCTTTTTATCTGACTCTGTTAAACCGGAACAGTTCTCTGCAAGTTTGTTTCTCTTCACATCTTCCACATCAAGCAACGGTATTTGGTTTTCACCTTCTACCTAAATTTGATTCTGTGCAGGTGAAATATTTTCCTGAGAAACCTTAATCTAACCAAGAATGAAAGCAACCTCCTCTTCCGCATCAGCCACTTTGTCTCCACAGTTTTTTGGCTACACCGATGTTTATCTACCCCTGAAGAAGTAATAAAACACATTGTGAGCCAAAAAATTTATTCTAATAGATTTATCTTTTTCAAGGTAACAGACATATGGAAATGCAAATTTGTACAAAATGTGAAATAGAAGTGTAACATGACAAGCATACAAGTGAGAAACACCCAACATGCCTACTTTATAATAAAGAATGGACCAACTAATCCCATATTTTTCAAAAAACTACCAACTATTACTAATATTGTATGTGTACATGAAGCACAACATTGCATAAACAAATCAGTGCAATGTTAACAGAGAAAAACTCCTTCCAAAAAAACGGTAGAATCCAGATAATTAATGAATGTTGTTAATACTGCAATATGTTTTAATCCCAATCAAAATATAAAGGAAGTTACCCTTTGTTTGATTTTAAAAATATATATTAAACCCTATCAAACACTTCAAAAAATGAACTGTGGCAATAAATGAAATTAAAGATTAATTAATCTATTACTGAAAAAATTCTAAATAAATAATGTTTCATGCATAAACAAGAATACAGATGCAAATGAAACTGATATTTTAAATTTTAAAATAATAGTTGAATTAAATGTAGATGACACTCAAAAGATAGCATGTTGGTTTATCTATGAGATGCAATACCAATGGCTCATATAATATGGTTGTTACACAATTGTAGAGAGTTTACAATTCTAAATTTTATTCTTTTATTTACTATTAGAGAAGGGGTAAACGTAATTGTTTATTGCCATGGCTGCCACAGGCCATATTTTGCTTCTCTGAGGCTTATATTGGTGCATGTAGACTGCTTGGGCGTTTATCACTACCCGGGTGAATTCTAACTTGCCTGGGGTGCTCTCAATGACTATTGGACGTTTTTATCACTGCCTGGACCAATTCTAACTTTTTTGGGGTGTTCTCATTGGTTGTTGGACATTTTAATGCATGCTGGGAATTTTCTTCATTGACTGAGGCGTTTTTTTTCCATTACTAAGTCATAATCCCGCCTATACTTGGACTATACGCATCTCTTGAAGACCAAATCCTCTTTCCTGTTGACCATATATTCTTCATTGGACATATTTTCCATCAGCTGGGTGATTTCTTGGCAAGTCGTGGATGTGATTCTCCTTGGAAAAAATGGTGGAAGTTGGTTCATGTTTCTCATCTCCTTAAATGGATTGTTGAGTTACATTTAAATTATAGACAACGTAAAGCATTGTTGGAAGAATTCAAGACACTTTCTTGCATCAGGTTTGTGGGAAAAATTTGGGTTGATTCATGCTAGAATCTTAATTGTTGAATTTTTCAATGACCTGTACATGTGACAGATTTGAGGACTGTTAAATTTCCAGCATAGCTTAGATTTGTAATAGCAATGTCCTTTTGTTTTTTCACATCTGATTTTGTGGGGTTTTGCCTTTATTCAAATTTGCGATGTGGATTGGATGAATATATTTTGCAGTAGAGGCTATCATCATAAATGTAGGTATCCCAAATCTCATTCATAGAGGAATTGAAGCTGCCAATGGGTAAGTGAAGTCAAGGATGATTTTTTACTAGACAAAAAATAGGTTAAACCATCCTCTGATCATAAAGGGTTCATCTGGTCACAGATGCTTTAATAGATCCAAGTGCACAATAAATAAAATGTCATCAGACTTTGCAAGATAAATAAATACTGGCCATGAAGAAATTGTAGTGGTTGTTGAAGCTTCTATTGTTGAGATATTGTAACTTCAAAGAATATTATAATTATACTTTATTATTCCAGAGATGTTTCATTCCTCCATGAAGATCTTATTGTATATCCGGAGATGTTTATTCCTCCGTCGGAATGTGGTAACTTGGGTTATTAGACTTCCCTAGTGGGGGTCAGCCCTGTATGTGTTATGTGGGTCAAAGGGTTATTAGACCACCCTAGAGGGGTCGGCCCAGTCAGTTGTAGTGGGGTATTTAACCCAATGGTTAAATACGAGCCTACATGATTTTGTGTAAAAGACAAGTCGAAGTAATGTATAAATAGAGGAGGTGTATTCCTCATTTTACATACACTCACTCACTTGAGAGTGGCGCACTTGTGGAGGAGAGGTCTGCTATGGAAAAGAAGGAGCTTATGCTCAGGGTTACATCTTTGTATATTGCTGGTCATCGATATTGAGGAAGCTTTGCTGGGTTTTCTACCCCATGAGGGTTTCCTAGGATAAATTTGTGTCTCTTGTGTTTATGATGTGCTTGTTGTTTCTTCAGTGATCCTGTATATGCTATTATTGTGAAATGGAATGCAATGCTTCTATTTTCTGTCTTAGCATATTAAATATTAACATGGTATCAGAGCTAACCTAAAGGAAGGCAATGTATGGCACTTACGACACTTGCTTCTCTTGCGACAATTTGAAGGTTAGGGTTTTATATAGCAAAAACCAGTCATCATGGAACTTTCGCTATAAATCCATTTTGGCGAAGGTTCAGGATCTGAAACCTTTACAGGTCGTAGATTACATACCCAGGTACCTTGTGTCCAAAGGGAACCCTCATATTCGTTGTACTTTGTGAGTTATGGTCAGTACAAGTTAGGGTTTCTGCCTCTTCCAGGTCTCAGTCAAAATCAGATGACCTAGGAAAAAAGGTCATAACTTGGGCTAGGAAGCTCCAAATGAAATTTCGTAAAAAGTGATAGGTAGTACACAGACTGTACTATCTTAGAAAACGTTTTCAGAGGCAAAAGCGGAACCATTGACATGTGGCACTCCGTACAAGTTCGCTCTCATGTTTTATCCCATAAAAAGTTCACGTTGCGACACTTGGCATAACTCTCTCTCATAAAATCCAATTGAGGTCAGACCTATCGGGATGGAAAGATAATAGGTCAGGATACCACAGAAAATGTTTAAGACCCTGTGGAGCGAAAAGGTCGGAGTTACAGTAGAAACAATCAAGTACATATTTCTGTCAAAACAGAATTATTTTTGGAGCACCTTCATTCATGGCTTCCAGAATTTTTGGAATCGGAATCCACGGCTGAATGCTACTCAGGAAAATCGAAATTTAGAGACCAAAATCGATTTTTTTGGTTGGATAGAAGACCGGGCTTGATCAAAACCCAATTCGGGATTTTGGTCGGAAAGATGAAAAATTAGGGCTTCAACAAAAGTTTGAATTTTTGAAGTCTGTAACCACGGCTGGAAGCTCCTCAGAAAAATAAGAGTTTAGAGCCTTGGATCGAACCTTTTGATTGGACATAAGGGTGGGCTTCATCAAACCCTAGTTCGGGTTCCTGTCCAAAAGATCCAGAAGTTTCGAAGGCAATTTTGAGGGGTCAAATTTTGGAGATTTCAAAATTGATGTATGCTAATTTGATCAGCTCAGCAAGTCACATCCTTCCATCCATTCAGAAGTGTGAAAGTCAAAGATTGAATTTCTAGGGTTTCTCTAGCAAACCCTAATCAAGCTCCAGATCAAGTTTCAGGGGGAGTTGAGGCTAAGGCCTTACATAAGAAGACTACAAGAAGTCTTGACAGGTATGACTTAAGGAAGTTCAGGTATGTCTTGAAATTTGATTCTTAATTAAGTTCATAATGTGTTTGTCTTCATATTATTTATTAGTACAATCTTGATTAATGTTAGAATTGTCTTATCACCCTAGTAACAGTATGAATGCATGTGAATGATCAAAGACATTTATTGATTAGGGCTATATGATTGTACTAATGCATTATGGTGTTGTGTGAGGTTGATGTTGTCTGCTAACAAGATACAGGTACATCACAAAAGACAAATCAAGTTCCATGACCATGACAACATGAAGACAAAGACTCATCCATAATCTTTGTTCTACTTACGAGGTATATATGACTTTGTTATATTATGCTTAACCTATGAGACATGCAGGTTCTAGCTCAGGATCTCTAAATCATTGAAGAGATTGTTTAGGTATGTTGTACATAACTAAGCAGGTTTACTAATCCAGGTATGTTTTCCTATGTCAAGTTAGAATCTTACCTTGTGTTAGGATCCCTTATATATGTATACTTGGTATGATTGGTTATGCTTATTCATAAAGTTAGTAATCAAGGGTTTATGCATATTATGTCTCTTATCTTGATGATTTAATTAACCAGAAGAGTACTATGATCAAACAAGAATATGCATGAGTAAAAGAAGACTTCCTTGAAACCCTGAATACTAATGATCATGACTATACATATTCAAGATTATTTAGAATTAGAATGTTTTGATAATATTGAGAATATACTAATGAATGTATGTTTGTGTATGAGATCATGATGATGACACTAGTGCACACTTGAGCATGCACAGTGGTACAAAATGAATAGAAGTTCAAAAGACATATAGAAGACCAAACGAGAGGCAACCACACAAACATAAAAGATAAGTATTTGAGTTGTTATTTGAAATAGTAAATGATATTGCTTGTATGCATATTTATATTCCTAGAATATATGATGCTGAGTGTAAACATTCATAGAGCATTGAACAGTATACTACTAATATGCATATGATTGGTAAGTTGGACAAACATTCCATTGTTGCTTGTCTAGAATGAAACCTCTTTGCTGACATGCTGAGAGCTGTGCACACTCTCGATAGTATGTTCTGGTAGAGATGGAAGGCATCTAGATAGCCACTGTATGCATACAGGATATGGGAAAGTGTTGTGCCAAAGTATTGGTCAAAATAGTTGCATAACTATGTAAATGATATATGTATGCATAATAGGTTATCATGTCAATATGATTTGATGATTATGAAGTATTACTAATCATGTACTTAATTTTGATTTGTAGGAAAGATCATGATGAATGATGAACACTGAACAAGCGATGGATGTTCAGCAAAAAGATTTTCAAATCAAACACACTATAGAAGGCTTGTAGATTCTCTTAGAAAGAATCATGATGAGATATTTGCTCCAAGTGGCTAGATAAGACCATTCTCTTAATGGTGTAATTAAAGAAGAAGTGTGAATTAGGTTCTGTATGGGTTCCCAGGATCGATAGTAAATTGATGAGCTTAATGATCACCATGGGCGATGTGGATCTCAACCTTTGCTACATGGTTGAATATGATTTCTATACACAGATGCAAGAAGGAACTCACCACAAAGTTCGAATGATGTTGAGGCTCATATCAGTAGACCCATCTGATGAGAAATGGCACAGATAGATGGCTGCAGAAATGAAAATGAAAGATCTCAGATTGATGCATTACTTTCTAGGTCTAGAAGTATGGAAAGGCTCAGAAGGAATATTTCTCAACCAGGGAAAGTATGCCGAGAGATATTAAAAGGACTTGATATGTTGGAATGACCACTTTCATGGATTCCAACTTGAAGTTGTTAGTGAATGACTCATCAAAGTTAGTGTATATAACTCTGTACAGACATATTATTGGGTTGTTGATGTATCTGACGAATACTAGGCCAGATATATACCTTGCTGAGAACACCTTGAGTCAGTATCTAGTGGAAACTAGATATGTTCACTTGATAGTTGCAAAAGCATCTGATGAGGCATCTAAAGGATATGATAGAATTTGATCTATGCTATCTTGGAGATCATGACTTCATATGACTACACAGATGTTGATTGGGCAGAAAGTGTATCAGACAGGAAGAACACATCGAGAGGATGTTATTGTCTGGGATTAACCATGATTTCGTGGTATAGCAAGAAGCAGTCTAGTGTGGCTCTCAGCACAGCTGAAGCAGAATACATAGCTGCTTGCTCTGCTAGTTGTGAAGCAGTATGGCTTCTGGATTGTTTGACTTAGAGATAGACCCAACTGTGATCCTATGTGACAAACAGAGTTGTATCAAGATGGAAGAGAATCCAGTGTTCCATGATATGGCGCAGAAAGGAACTATAAAGTTTGAATTTGTAACAAGTTGTCGATGTACTAACCAAACCTCTACCTCAAGAAAAGTTTGAGTATTTTTCGAGACAAGCTTGGTAGGACCCTCCTCGAGAGGGGGAGTGATGTGGTGACTTATGATGAGATTGCCTACATCGACAGTGAGGTCAATGATGTGGATACCTATATTGATGATGCCGACAGAGAGGTTGGTGGATGGTCCTTAGACAGGGTCTAAGTTGACGAGGGGATTGCATCATCCTTGAACACATGTTCTAAAAGGGATCCGTAGACGTATGGTCTCCGAGAATGAAGTCCCTAGTGGACAGGTGGGGATTGTATCATCCCTAGGATTTAGTTCTAAAGTGATCCGTAGACAGATGTCTCCGAGAATGTGGTCCCCAATGGACGAAAGGATTGTATCATCCTGTGACTTTAGTTCTAAAGTGATCCGTAGACAGATGTCTCCGAGAATGTGGTCCCTAGTGGATGAGAGGATTGTATCATCCATGGACTTCAGTTCTAAAGTGATCTGTAGAAAGATGTCTCTGAGAATGTGGTCCCTAGTGGATGAGGGGATTGTATCATCCATGGAAACATGTCCTAAATGAGATCCGTAGACATATGTCTCTGATAAAGTGGTCCCTAGTGGACGTGGTAGGACTGCATCGTCCCTGAGCGTTTGGCCCAAAATGTACGTGACATGATTGCATCTTCCTTGGACTTATGTCCTAAAGAGATAGGGATTGATCATCCCGTAAGTGGATCAGGATTGCATCATCCTTGGACTTATGTCCTAAAGTGATAAGGACTAATCATCCTGTAAGTAGATTGGGATTGCATCGTCCCTAGACATGCTGAGGTGTCTTAAAGTGATAAGGACTAATCATCTTGTAAGTAGATTGGGATTGCATCGTCCCTAGACATGGTGAGGTGTCTTAAAGTGATAAGGACTAATCATCCTGTAAGTAGATTGGGATTGCATCGTCCCTAGACATGGTGAGGTGTCTTAAAGTGATAAGGACTAATCATCCTGTAAGTAGATTGGCATTGCATCGTCTTTAGACATGGTGAGGTGTCTTAAAGTGATAAGTACTAATCATCCTGTAAGTAGATTGGGATTGCATCGTCCCTAGACATGGTGAGGTGTCTTAAAGTGATAAGTACTAATCATCTTGTAAGTAGATTGGGATTTAATCGTCCCTAGACATGGTGAGGTGTCTTAAAGTGATAAGGATTAATCATCATGTAAGTTGATTCGGGATTGCATCATCCCTAGACATGGTGAAGTGTCTTAGAAGGATAAGGATTGATCATCCTGTAAGTTGATCTGGATTGCATCGTCCATAGACGTGAGAGATGTCTTAAATTGAGAGGGATTGATCATCCCGTAAGTGGATCAAGATTGTATCATCCTTGGACCTATGTCCTAAAGTGAGAGGGATTGACCATCCCGTAATTGGATCATGTGTGTTGCAGGGTATGCTGCTATGTATTGATGATAGATGTATTAGTGAGAATACATGCTTTTGATGATAGATGTATTAGTTAGAATACATGCTTTTGATGATAGATGTATTAGTGAGAATACATGCCATTGATGATAGATGTATTAGTGAGAATACATGCTTTTGATGATAGATGTATTAGTGAGAATACATGCTTTTGATAATAGATGTATTAGTGAGAATACATGCTTTTGATGATAGATGTATTAATGATCCAGATGCTGTAGATCGTGATGATCCAGATGTTGTAGATCGAGATGATCCAGATGCTATAGATCGTGACGATCCAGATGTTGTAGAACAAGATGATCCAGATGTTGTAGATCGAGATGATCCAGATGCTGTAGATCGTGATGATCCAGATGCTGTAGATCGAGATGATCCAAATGTTGTATATCGAGATGATCCAGATGTTGTAGATCGTGATGAACCAGATGTTGTAGATCAAGATGATGTGACGATGCTGATCGTGTTGATCTAGATGATGATGCTGATGATCGTGTGATGACGATGCTGACGATCGTGAGGATTCAGATATTGATGTTGCTGTGGATGTTTGAGTGTTGCAGAAGATAAAGACTCAGTACTAAAGATGTTGATGTTCCAGTATTGAAGATGTTCCAGTAACTGGTTGAGTTACTGATGATGTTGAGAAAGCTTCCAATGATTTATAGATGTATCATGTATGATGTTGATGACTCCTTGCTCGTGCAGATGCTGTTATAATATCCTTCTCATTAAGGGGGAGTGTTGAGATATTGTAACTTCAAAGAATATTATAATTGTACTTTATTATTCCGGAGATGTTTCATTCCTCTGTGAAGATCTTATTGTATATCCGGAGATGTTTATTCCTCCATCGGAATGTGGTAACTTGGGTTATTAGACTTCCCTAGTGGGGGTCGGCCCTGTATGTGTTATGTGGGTCAAAGGGTTATTAGAACACCCTAGAGGGGTCATCCCAGTCAGTTGTAGTGGGGTATTTAACCCAATGGTTAAATACGAGCCTACATGATTTTGTGTAAAAGACAAGTCGAAGTAGTGTATAAATAGAGGAGGTGTATTCCTCATTTTACACACACTCACTCACTTGAGAGTGGCGCACTTGTGGAGGAGAGGTCTGCTATGGAGAAGAAGGAGCTTATGCTCAGGGTTACATCTTTGTATATTGCTGGTCATCTATATTGAGGAAGCTTTGCTGGGTTTTCTATCCGATGAGGGTTTCCCAGGATAAATTTGTGTCTCTTGTGTTTATGCTGTGCTTGTTGTTTCTTCAATGATCCTGTATATGCTATTATTGTGAAATGGAATGCAATGCTGCTATTTTCTGTCTTAGCATATTAAATCTTAACATCTATTAATGCAAGTGATGTTGCATGTTCTAGGTATTTTTGGAAGGAAATGGAGCATTATTTTTCCAAAGATGATGTAGATTACCTAAGGAACTATGTTAGATTTTTTTTAAGACAATGCCAATGTGCCCAAAACCATCATTTTCATCCCAACCCACATGCTTGTCAAATAAGAATTGAATAGCGAAGATTTGAGAATTAAATTCAAAACATACAATTGGTAAGTGGCATGACAAACTGTCCCCATTATCACATGTTTCATTATGTTTGTATCTCTGAAGTATTGTGTTCTTAAATGGCGTTCACCAAGGGTTCAAGGCTTCTACCATAAGTATTTAAATGCACTTGGAATCGCATATGCCATGTGCTAAAAGGCTAATCTTCACATTGTCTCAAATATGTTCATATGGTATGATTCTTGGGGTTACCTACATCTAATGCTCCAACAACATCTTCAATTTGTGCACAAAATAGTATTAAAACCCTCTAATTGATTGGTTCCTACAAAAGCAGTTTCTAGAGAGGCCATCGATGGAATGTTGGTGGCACCTAGCATGAAGGAAGAGAATGCTCCAATTTCAAAGAGTGGTTCAAGGACAAGGATAAATGGGAGAGGGTGTTGCACCATCTAGCAACATTGTTTTTTGTCACAAAGATCAAATGAGGAAGGATATTGCTCTGTGTTGGTGGTTTTTGTTGACAACCTAACACGTTGGAAAGACATCCTTAAATTTGGGAATACCTATAACTTCCTGGCACAGTTTGTTAGGGATCCCTTCTTTATGTGCACATTTTGTAAAGTCAAATCAGATTGTTGGGAGTTGGCTTCCTTAGATATCCACATTCCAAGTGTGTAGTGTTAATTGCTTGATTTGGGCTAATTTTTTGTTCACTGCTTATGTATTTTGGATTAATGCTTTAGTCAAACACTTTAATGATTATTGTTTAGAGACTACTGATTACTTGCATATGCTGCTGATATAATTTATTGATTGATGACTGTTGATGGGTTTAGTGTATATCTAGTTTTAGAGTTTTGTAAAAAAAATTACATATACACAAAAATTTGGCATCCAAGAGTAATATATTGCACCCAATCATCAAAACAAATATTACATATCAAGCAAATGGCAAAGATAATTCTAGACTGTTATGACAACCTTTAAAAACTAAGAATTAACAATATGATTGGTTGTATATTCTAACCCGTAGGTGATTGTTGACACTCAACACCTTATTTCAGCTACACAGTTCTGTTTATAGTTCGATTTGGCTAGTTATTGTATCTAGAGAACCATGGGGGGAAGAGAATGCACCCATCTCTCTTTCTCAGTCCATTTGTGAAAAAATAGCAGTGATATATCAACATTTTTGTGGTTTTCTTTAGCATAGTGAAATGCGCCCCCTTGGCCATAATATCTCTGTAATGGTTCAGATCTTATTCAACCAAGGCCACAATTTAGATACCCCAGACTTGGATGCTGCTCCTACTCTACCTTCTCATACCCTTTCTCCCCCCTAGCAGTGGATACGCCCTCCTCAAAGGCCAATAATGAATTTGAATTGCAAATCGTCCCCTCCAAGGGCCCTAGTCAACTCTGAAGATGCCCTCTTCTTGGATGCCTGTAGCGATCACATTTGCAATATAAAAGATTATATATTAAGTCCTCAGTACACTCTTCTTTAACATAAATCCATAACACTAAGATAATATCTCTTCTTGCTAACAATTGACGATAAACACAATATATCCTTGGACCTAGTGTCCAAACTCCACAAAGGGGTTGCATCCTTCCCAAATGGAAAAAATCCCTATTTCTGAGAATGAATTTTATTGGTGGAAGTGAGAGTTGGGCCCTCCTTCATTATTATCAGACCCACGATTATTTTACTGGCTGCGTCATTCTCCTGAAAGCTCAGATATGTATATGAAATGTTGGTAAATAGTGGAGCCACAAGGAAAAATTGCTGAAAGATTGAATTTCTTCTTCAAACTGGTGTAACCCTTGTACAAGTGCGCCCTCATTAAGAAAACCTCTGTTACTATTTCCCCAAAACATCAGATATGCAAAAAAGCTTGTCTTCAACCATGGCAATGAGGTTGAGGTCGAGATCAAAGGTCCAACTGGCCTCTTTGGGTTCAAAGGCCTCAAATGGTCAGGTTGAGGGTTCAAATAGAGGGGTTTTTTATTGTTTTATTTTTTTGCTTCTTTTATGTTGTTTTATTTGTTTTTGCATTTGGTCAGTCATATTGTTGTTTTTATCCTTTTTGTTTTTATTTTATTTTATTTTTTGGATGGTATATGTATATGTACAATCACTCATGGGATGATCATGATGATGACGAAAATGATGACATTGACAAGGAGGAGGAGGGGGAGGATTAAAAGAAGGACGATAATGTTGATGATGATATATATAAAAAAAATCAATAACATCCAAAAAGACATAATATATAGCCTATACAATAAGACTATGGCTCTATTAGTTAATCAATGAGGCAAAAGTAAGCAATTAAAGCAAATTGAGTTAGAGACTAGTATATCCTGAATTTTCCTTCCTCCACTAACTGCTATGTGTAGTATTATTTGAAGTGCAATATGCCTTCTCATAATCCAATGCCATGTTTTGATAAATGATGATCCCTTTGATTGTAAATGCAGGAAATATGCCTATAAATGACTAAAGAAAATTTACCGATGAAGTTCTTGGATCAGATCTTTCCAATGTTCTAAAATTGAGACCTGGAGCTATTGTCTGCCACTGATCCAATCCACCACCACCTTAGAATCACCAAAAGTCTGAATTGTATCAATGCCCCTACTGAGATCAAAATGTAAAAGGACCCAAAGGGCAAGGATCTCAACACGTGTATTGATGCATGTGCCACATCCAAACCAATGAAGAAAGTAATGATCCTTTGAATAAAAAGATGGTTTCCTTCTTCTCTCTACTAGGTAAAATCCTTCTTTGTTGGATTTTTAGACATTAACATTGATACATAAAAAATAGTGATGTATTTTGTTAAATTTTCTGAATTTACTTCAATCTGATCTAGGATCTTAACTGAGAGAACAACATGTACAGCATATCTACAGCATATCAATCATGGAGACAATAATGCAAGCACACAAGAGACACAAAGATTTACTTGGGAAAAACCATAAAGGTGAAAAACCCCAATAACTTCCTCAGAGATAGATAGAGCAATGATACAACCAACCATGAGAGATAGACATAACCTAGCAGCAGATCCTCCTCCTCCATAAGTGCGCCACTCCTCCTTGAGTGCATGTGTGAGAAGTGAGTGAGTAAATAGAGTGCCTCCCGCACTCTATTTATACTTGACTTGACTTGCCTTTTTACCTAACTCATGTAGGCTCGAACTTAACCACATAACATAATGCTGACTAGGCCGACCCCCAATAGGGTGGTCTAATAACCCTTTGACCCACATGGCCGACCGCCAATAGGGTGGTCTAATAACCCTTCGACCCACATGACTTATACAGGGCTGACCCCAACAAGGTGGTCTAATAACCCATCAAGTATAAGTTACGACACTTACAATATAAATGACAACACTTCCGTATAGAGGAATAATAACATCTCTATAGGAAGACAATATACATATATGTGAAATACATTCCGAAGTTACATATACAGCAACACTCCCTCTTAACTAGGAAGGTATTTCTCAGCACAGTTCTTCTAGCACAAGTCATCTTCTCTGGATCATCGTCACTGGATAATCGTCATCGAGTCATCATCATCGTCACTGCTGCTGCTATCTCAATCAATCTCTGAATCTACTCGTCATAGGAAGTTCTACAGAGCCAGTCCTTTTTCATACTGGATGTAGGCCCACCACCTACAGGTCTTCATCATCACTGGCCATATTGTGGAATCCTCAGGACTTATTACGTGCGTCACAAAACCTTGAAAGAGCATCCCAGGATGTTACGGGTACACAACTCCGACCTGTAGGATCTCCCAGGGCGCTATTACATGTGACCCCACCACAAAACCTCTAAAGAGCATCCCAGGATGTTACGGGTACACAACTCCAACCTGAAGGATCTCCCAGGGCACAAATTACATGTGGTCACCACAAAACCTGGCAAGAGCATCTCAGGATGTTACGGGTACACAAATCCGACCTGAAATCTCCTAGGGCACAAATTACATGTGGTCATGGAAAAACCTCGAAAGAGCATCTCAGGATGTTACGGGTACACAACTCCGACCTGAAATCTCCCAGGGCCCAAATTACATGCCATAGGACAAAACCTCGCAAGAGCATCCCAGGATGTTACGGGTACACAACTCCGACCTGAAGGATCTCCCAGGGTACAAATTACATGTCCTCCCAGAGCAATGTCTCGAAAGAGCATCCCAGGATGTTACGGGTACACAACTCCGACCTATAGGATCTCCCAGACATACTCATCTGCACAACCTGATCCACGGCCATAGAGTATCAACCTGATACTCAACATACATCATCCTGATGTACTCATGATCATCCTGATCATCATCACTGCAATGTCCTGCTGCATGTCATCTGGAGCAACATCCTGAAGTTCATCATCCATGATCATCCTGATCATCACTGCAACATCCTGCTGCATGTCATCTGGAGCAACATCCTGAAGCTCATCATCCATGATCATACTGATCATCACTGCAACATCCTGCTGCATGATCTACCTGATCATCAATGCATCTACCTGATGCATACCAAGTATCTACCTGATACATATCATCATCCATGATCCTCCTGATCATACAATGTATCCACCTGATATAAATACAAATACATGATACATATCACCATACATGATCCACCTGATCATACAATGTATCCACCTGATGCATATACAGATACATAGTCCAAGCATCCAACATGATGCATATACAAAATACATACACATGATCCAACTGATCATATCCAGCATCCAACATGATGCGTACATATAAATGATCCAACTGATCATATCCAGTATCAACATGATGCGTACATACATACATAAAAATGATCCAACTGATCATATCCAAGCAGAAACCAGAACATCATCCTAATGCCCATCATCCAGCGCTTACATCCACAGCCATGTGATAAATCCTCCTTCCAACATGCTTGGAATGGCTTCAGCAAATGTGTCCATCACTTCTTCCTCAAAGTGTCCTCGATCTGAAGAACGCCAAGCCTCTCTCTAAAGTACTCGAACTTCACTCTGGCTAAAGGCTTCGTCAGCACATCTGCAATCTGCTCGTCCGTCGCAACATATAGAAGCTTCACAGCTCCTCTCTGCACCATATCCCTGATATAGTGATATTTTATCTCTATGTGTTTCAACCTGTCATGAAACACTGGGTTCTCGGACAGCTTTACACAACTCTGGTTATCACAGAAGACACCAGTAGCCTCCAACGGGAGATCAAATAACTCAGACAGTAGCTTCCATAGCCATACTGCCTCACATCTAGCTGAACAGGCTGCAACATACTCTGCCTCACCTGTACTCAGTGCCACGCAGGACTGCTTCCTGCTAAACCATGAGATCACACCTGATCCCATACTGAAGCAACACCCAGATGTGCTCTTCCTGTCTGCAACACTGCCAGCCCAATCTGAATCAACATAACTCTGCAGGTTAAACTTTTGATTCACCTCATACTTGAGCCCATAATCCACTGTACCCTTCAGGTACCTCAGAACATGCTTTAAAGCAACCAGGTGAACACTCCTCGGATCCGTCAGGAACTGGCTCAATGTGTTCACAGCAAAGCAAATGTCTGGTCTCATGTTCGTCAGGTACATCAAGGACCCAATCATCTGATGATACAAAGAGACATCAACCGGCTCAGATGAAGCATCACATAGAAGCTTCAGATTCGATGCCATAGGTGTGGCCATATCCTTGCAGTCCATCATCCCGAACCTCTTCAGGATCTCTACTACATACTTCCCTTGTCCAAAGAAGATTCCATCTGCACTCTGCCACACCTTCATTCCAAAAACAAATAGTGCATCATCCCCAAGTTCTTCATCTCGAACTCGGCAGAAAGATTCCGCTGCGTGTCGGTAATCAATCTATCTTTACCTGTAACAAACAGGTTATCTGCATACAAAAGTAGTATCACTGGATTGCCTTCCTCAACTTTGTAGAAAAGGTTGGAATCTGCTTTACTCTTGGTAACGCCCAAACTGAATAGAAAGCTATCTATCCTACCATACCAAGTTCTGCACACATATATGACTACACCATGCTGTCTTGAGATCCATCTGGTGCATCTTCTATTTCATCACTTTTATATTTCTCAATGCTGCCATCTGCAACATGCTTGATCTTGATAGATCCATATGGAAGTCATAACAAACTTCCCTTCAGGTCTTGGGACTACATCCCAAACATCATTCTTCATGATCGAGGGATCATGGCATTCCATCCCAGATCCTGGGAACTTCAATATCTTCAATATCTTCAATAGATATCTTTGTTGCTGGAACAAATGTTGTAGTCCTTTTGTAGGTGAAGATATACGGTCTTTCCTACAAAACAAGTTAAATTGCATGATTAGAAACATCTCATAATTTTCAAAACAAATTCTTACACATAAAGAAATATGTCATACAGTCATGCAATTATCTTAGCCAATGCTTCAATACAACATTTATCCATATCCCGTAACTTTCTAGATTCCTTCCAGTCTCTACCAGAACATTGTTAAGAGTGTGCACAACTCCCAACATGTCAGCAAAGAGGTTTCATTCTAGATAAGTAGCAATGGAATGTTGTACAGTGCCATAGGCCACTTACCCATGTATATTAGTACTATACTGTTCATCAATGCAACTATTCTAATATGCACAATACATATCCTAAGTCTAGGAACATGAGCATATAAATTATTGAACAATTTTATTTAAACAAACACATATGCAAGAAATGATAATTAAAATACTTATCTTTGTTTGTTCGTTGGGTGGACTTCCTCTGAGTCTTCAATTTCTTGCAGGAGTTGCTGGAGTCCTAATCTGCAGTAGCTTCTTCTACAACTTTCTGTTGTGGAATGTAGAGAGATGGTCAACTCCCTCTGAATATCTGCATCCTTTCATAAACCATTGGAGTGTACTCCCTCTTGATCTTTGCTTCCTGGATTACCTGTTCTTCAACTCATATTCATCCTTGGTCCCTATGCATGCTTATTAGTATCATGATTGAGTTATCCTTGTGATCTCATATAAAATCATACATTCATTAGTATACTATTAAAACACAATAATCTCAAGCATGTATAATCATGATCATTTCAAACAGAAAATAATAAGCATTAGCATTCAAGGTTTATGTAGGATTCTTATGGTTAGTCAAATCATAAGAAACATAACATGTCTAAACCTGTAATTACTCAAACCTATGACTCTTCGGGTTAGTTGAATCATCAATCAAGATAAGAGATATAATATGCATAAAACCTGTGATTATTCAAAGCTATACCTTCATGATTCTTCTGGTTAGTCATATCATCAATTATGGTAAGAAACATAATATGCATACCACCATGATTATTCAAACCTATGCTTCTTCGTGAATAATCATTATCAACAACACAATAGTATAAGATCCTAACACAAGGTAGGATTCTATCTTGATATAGGAAAAACATACCTAGATTAGCATGCTAGTTAGTTATGTCTAACATACTCACGTGATGTCTTCTTGTTCTTCTTCAATGACTTGTGCTAGTAACCTGTATATCTCATAGGTTAGCCATTATAAAACCAAGTTATACATACCTCGTAAATGGATCTTCTATGAGATCCATGATAATGGATGAGTCTTTATCCTCATGTCATCATGATCATATGTTCTTGAACTGGAACATGATTTGTCTTTCTTGGTGTACCTTTCATGTTAGTAGACAACATAAACCTCATACAACACCATAATGCATTAGTACAATCATAAGTGTCAACACCCTAACCAATGAATATCTTCTATCATGCATTCATAATTTTGTTAAGGTGATACGACAAATCTAAAATCAAAATTGTACTAACCGTAATAACATGAAGACAAACATACCATAAACTTAATCATGAACAAATATCGGAACATACCTCGATGTGTCATACCTGTCGAGATTGCTTGTAATCTTCTTATGTAAGGCCTTAGCCTCATCTCCCTCTGAAACAGGAACTCCTTCACTTATGCAGGTGACCAATCCATCTTCTTCTAGGATTAACCCTATCCACTTGATTTGCAAGAGCTGGACCTGAAGCTGGATATGGGTTTGTCAGAGAAACCCCAAAAAATTCAAACTTTGAATTTCAAACTTCTGAAAGGATAGAAATATGCGCCTTGATAAGCTGATCAAACCTGTATATTCAGAATTTGAAAACTGCAAAGTTTCACTCCTCAATTTTGCCTTTGAAACTTCCGGATTCACTGGACGTGACCCTGAACTGGGGTTTGATGAAACCCACTCTTCTTCCCAATCAAAAGGTTTGATCCAAAGCTCTAAGCTTCTATTTTTCTGAGGAGCTTCTAGCCATGGTCACAAGTTTCAAAAATTCCCATTTTTACAGAAGCCCTAATTTTCCACTTTTCTGATCAAAGTCCCAAACTAGGGTCTGATCAAGCCCAGCCTTTTGCCCAACCAAAAAATCTGATCTTGGTCTCTAAATTTTTATTTTGATGAGTAGCATTCAGCCGTGGTCTCCGATTACAAAAATTCCAACCTTCTCCAAAGCCCTAAATTCTGAAAGCCATGAATGAAGGTACTCAAAAATAATTCTGTTTTGACAGAAATATGTACCTAATTGTTTCTGGTGTAACTACAAACGTTTTGTCTCACAGGGTCTGAAAACATTTTCTGAGATAGCCTGACCTGTTATCTTTCCATCCTGATAGGTCTGACCTCAATTGGATTCTCTGAGAGAGAGTTATGCCAAATGTCGCAACGTGACCTGTTTTGGGATAATACAGGAGTGCAAACTTGTACGGCATGCCACGTGTCACTGTTTGAACTTCGGCCTCTGAAAACGTTTCCTGAGATAGCTCTCCCTGTTACCTTTCCATCCTGATAGGTCTGACCTCAATTGGACTCTCTGAGAGAGAGTTATGCCAAATGTCGCAACGTGACCTGTTTATGGGATAATACAGGAGAGCGCACTTGTATGGCATTCCACATGTCACTGGATCAACTTCGGCCTCTGAAAAAGTTTCCTGAGATAGTACAGTCTGTGTACTACCTGTCACGTTTTACGAAATTGCATTTGGAGCTTCCTAGCCCAGGTTATGACCTTTTTCCCAAGGTCACTTGATTTTGACTCAGATCTTGAAGAGGCAGAAACCCTATATTGTACAGATCATAAATCACAAAGTACAACGAATTAGAGGTTGTCCTTTGGAAACACGGTACCTGGAGATTTTAGCTTCGTCCTGTAACAATTTCAGATCCGAAAAATTCGCCAAAACGGATTTATAGCGAAAGTGCTACGATGACTGGTTTTTGCTATATCAAGCCCTAGCATCGTAAGTGCAATAAGTGTCATACATGCCATATCATGTCTTCTTTCAGGCTAGCTCTGATACCATGTTAAATTTTCTGAATTTACTTCAATCTGATATAGGATCTTAACTGAGAGAACAACATGTACAGCATATCTACAGCATATCAATCATGGAGACAATAATGCAAGCACACAAGAGACACAAAGATTTACTTGGGGAAAACCATAAAGGTGAAAAACCCCAATAACTTCCTCAGAGATAGATAGAGCAATGATACAACCAACCACGAGAGATAGACATAACCTAGCAGCAGATCCTCCTCCTCCATAAGTGCGCCACTCCTCCTTGAGTGCATGTGTGAGAAGTGAGTGAGTAAATAGAGTGCCTCCCACACTCTATTTATACTTGACTTGACTTGCCTTTTTACCTAACTCATGTAGGCTCGAACTTAACCACATAACATAATGTTGACTGGGCCGACCCCCAATAGGGTGGTCTAATAACCCTTTGACCCACATGGCCGACCCCCAATAGGGTGGTCTAATAACCCTTCGACCCACATGACTTATACAGGGCCGACCCCAACAAGGAGGTCTAATAACCCATCAAGTATAAGTTACGACACTTACAATATAAATGATGACACTTCCATATAGAGGAATAATAACATTTCTATAGGAATACAATATACATATATGTGAAATACATTCCGAAGTTACATATACAACAACATATTTCAGTGCTATGATTCTCTCTTTGCTCACACATTAGGGGGAATCTATTAACATGCAATTTTTCTACTTTTAGACCATTGTGTTTATTCCTAAAGACATCATCATTTGGACTATGAAAGAAGGTCCCAATTAACATGTCAAAACTTTTAAAAAACCTTGATTTTCCTTAGAGAACAATTCATACATTCCTATAAACTCAGAGATAACATCACTCATAATGACCTATTGTCCATGTTTTGCTATAAACAATGTCAATATTGATCAAAACATAGTTTTAATCCTCTTTAGTCAAATTTTATCACTATAGGAGTGCCAAAAGAGAAGGTGTTCCAAGATTCCTAAAGTTATGGGCAATAATAATTATAAGACAAAAACCCTAGTTTGGAATTATGGTCATTTGAGGCATGATTTTGTGAAGCTTCTAAGAATGCAACATGATGGAATAATGTAGTTCAATAATTAAAAGCAGGAGGGAATGCCACCACAACTGGCCCCTCATCCCCAACAAAACGATAATTTACCAAACTTACTATCACCATATCAGAGACTAAAGAGCCTCTAGAACATGAACCTCGGAATGATGGCTAGAATTCAATAATACTTAATGCTCAACATGATCCAAATTGTAGAAGGCTAGCCGATACTTGAGGAATGAAACATACTTATGTATCCCTTTTCATGACGTAGGTGACCTGGCCAAGACTTCATTTTTGGTATGGTTTGTTTACCCAAGTTGTTTTAAACCTGCGCAATTTTAATTCTAATTTTTGCTTATCGAAGTTGCTTAATCCGCAGCTTCTTTTTTTGTATACAATGTCGTGGACATAAGGAGCATTTGTGCTTTGATATAAAATTCCATGGACAGAAAACTATCGTAATGGAGCAGTTGTGATTTGAGGGGCTTTTTAGGAGCCTTACTATTTCTAGCTACATGTCACTTTGTGAAAAAAATATTGCCACTACCCATTGTTTAATTTCAAGATTTTACTGGGGAAAATAAGGCTCAATATGCAAGCTCGGAGAAGTTTATTATGAAAAAAGATGAATACATAAATGAAGTATGTCTCATGTTGGGTGGTGTGTCTCGATTTATTTCAGAGAGAAACAAGGCAGTTTCCCCCCTACAATTTTCTGGTGCTTTTTGAAAACTATGTCACCAATTACGTTGTGAGATGGAATCTGCTACCCTGAGATCGAATATAACACTCCAGGTTTGGAGATCATTTCTCTTATGGACGGATTCGAAGGCGTAAACCAAGACGTATGTTTCATCGGTACAATCAATTTAACCATGCCCTCCATGGGAAAATGTATTGGACAAAGGGAAACTGACCTGACAAACGCGCTATTATAGGCATATCTTCAATTATGGAATAACTAGAGAAAAGATTTGAAATCATTGACTATTCACCATCATAAAGCAGAAACTTTCACTTGAAATCAATTTTATGTTCTAGGTTCATTTTTTAATCCAATAGCATTAATGACCTAGTTTCTCTTAATTTATTTAATAGTGGGGAATAAATGGTATAATAAGGAATGAATGGGATTGTTGGACGATGAAAAAAATGAGCAAAACAAACAATCAAAATTGGGAAAAAAATGTCCATTGAAATCCGAATTACTAATAAAAAGAATCAATGTATAAGAAGGAAGGAAAACGTAAAATACCATGACAATTCTCTTAGAGAGATGATCAATGAAGTAAGCTATGAGTATGTCCCACCTCTCTTCAATTGGTCTCTCATAATATAATGCAAACATCATATCTATTTACCCAACAATCTTTACTGTCAAGACAGAGTGAGATGCTGAATTTCTTGATCACTTTGTCAGTTTTGGCATGATTCAACCCTTTTCTGGAATCCATTCGACTCGGACAGATCAGATCCATTAAAGCTTCATTTATTTTCCCTCCCATTCTTTTTTTTAATTTACTCATTTTTTCGAGCTCATTCACTTTTCCCTCTTTTGTCTTTTTTTTTTTATAAATTTAGTTTCACTCTCTGATTTATTATATTTGTTTTATTTATATTCTTGGTTTTTTAAATTTGTTAATACCAATATAAATATATTACATATATTAACTCTATAACATATTAATATATTAAATATATAATAACTATATTATATTAATATCATGTATATAGTATATTAATATATTAACTAATATATAGTTATAACTATATGATATATAGCTTAGCATATAATAATAATAATAATAATAATCTATTCTCAAGGTCATCATGAGACACCAAGTTGGTGTATGAGACCACCTTGTTTAAATTGTACCTTGAAGGGAGTCTGAGATGGATGCCCGTTGAAGGTGTATTCGTTGGCGGCAGCATGCGTCGAAGGATTTGGGTGAAATCATCCATCATATCATTCCTCTGTCACGTGAGGGATTCCTCGAGAAACAACTTGATATGATCTCCTGCTCCATCATCTCTCTTTTCTTCCACTGACCCGAAAAACCATAGAAAAATTACTAGAAAATTATTGAAATGGGAAACTGTTTTGAGTTAGTGGAATAGGTGGGTGGCCACCGATATCCATCTAGATCAAGATAACAAACCCCACACTCCCCAAAGCATCTTCTAGGATGTGCCAGAAAATACCTTCAATATTGTGATCAATATGATGATGATTCTTAGACTTGCCTAGTTCTGTTGTATGACTATGCCCCATATTCGAAAGGTTATTCTGCATAAGAGAAGGCCCATCTCTAGATTGAGAATGCGTCTGTCCCAAATTTGAAATTATGTTCTCCAAATGAGAATACCCATGTCCCAAATGAGAATGGTTTTTTCTCGAAATGAGAATGCCCTATCCTGAACCAGTATGGCTATGCTCCAAATGAGAATGCTCATATCCTGAATGAGAGTGGGTACGTAGATGGTTTGTTTTGAAATGTTGAATATTGTTTCCAACATGATGAGACGTACAAGTATATCTCATTTCTTCACTCTATAGAGAACCATCTTTTTTATTTGTATCATCTACACAATGTTTGTGCCCATTCTCGTCAATTCACAGTTAGATAAGATAAGATAGTTTTATCAACATCCGTGAATGGCATACTCACCTCGAGGAGTCATAGCAAGCAGGGCCAGGTTGCTGCTACCTAGAGATAGTAGTAAGAAACCTGGGACCAAAACCCCCATAGTGTGGTGGCCCGACAACCATATGACCGTGGCCCAATATTGCAACACCCTGGGCACAAGTGGCACCACCATGTTGTCCATGTGTAGGAACTAACTAGGCTGAAAAGGCATGGATATTTTACTACCTTGATCCACTTGATTGAAGTTCATGGAACAATGATTTTCTATGCATTCTCACATGCATTTTACCAAGATCATACCAGATGCGAGTACATGAGTAGAAACAGCTCCAAAGGCATGACTGCACCTCCGCTAGAGGTCCACCGTTCGATTTCTCCCGCAATCTGTCATCTATCTACCATGTTTTCATGGGCGCAAATATTTGCTAGGGGGAGGGGAAGAAAGGTTGCGATGAATATTGCAAACCAATTAATGGCCAATGCAATTTGACTTAAAAACTATTTAGCATATTCCTAGCATGGGACAAAAAACCCTCAATCTAACTCAATGCACATTAAATAAAATATATTTAATAATAATAATAAAATGGTTAAATCTAATTGAATTGTGCCAAAAAATTTCACCAAAATTGAAATTCCTAATTTAATTGTGCTAAATTTTTCCTCCAAAATTGAAACTCCTCTAAATGGAAATGAATTACTTTTATTATGTTTTGTTTACTCTTTTCTATATGTTTTTTTTTCTCTTTTATATATGTATTAGTATTGATATTATATATATTAATACAAAAATATATTATATTATAATGATAACGATCATCATTATATATATATATATATACATATATATATATATATATATATATATATATTCATGGTGGGTGATTATCAAATGAATAAGGGCAGTGGATAATATTGTAGTAGTCCAATATGCCATCGAACATGTGGCATAATGCATGTGATATAGGTGTTGCAACCTGGTACTAGGTAATATAAGAGGTGATAAATACTCTAATGAGGGTTTGTTATATATGGAAGAGCCACTCCAGTGAGGTACTAGATCCTACACCAGCATAGATCCTTCTTAAAGGGGATCTACCAACCACCTAGAGGGATCAAATCCCTCTCGGAGTTCGAACTACTTTTTAAAGTGCAAATGTTAAGGAAGCGTTTAAAATTATCTAAGTTGTGTAGTTTTATATGTATGCCATTATAAATGTTTTAAATAGACAACATGTTATTTTTTATAAAAATAAATAAATTAAAATGGACACATGTCAACTTTAAGATGAGCATAGAAGGAGTTACACATATCCCCCTACTGGGCTATATAATGTTCCTCTTCGACGCAATGAGTTGGTACAACATTCCTACATCATCATGCTATGAGGGACATTCAAAGCGATATATTTTATGATGGATTTGGATGTTTTGTACATTATGAGGTGAACTAGGTCCAAGGATGTGAGCTGTAGGCTCAACCAAGCAATTCCATATATTAATTCAGGCCTGCGGTTATGCTTTCAGAGTCTACCATTAATCATATGTTGTTATTATGTTTGTGTCTTAGGTGTAGAGTCTATGCCATGGATACAATAGTGAATATGGCTCCTTTGGGGTCTCTGAATCCATCTACAGTGTCAAAATTTAGTAAATTGTATAAATTCATTGTCAAAATTGTAATTTTCCATTGTCGGGGTGACACAAGTAAAAAAGACTAGCATAAATAAGTAATTCATATTATTAGTCATTGTTAGTTGATCATATTTGTATTCTTGTGACTAAATTAGTCCTTTATGTTAGTCATTTTTATTTTAGTCACTTGTTATCTAGTCATATATTTTATCACGTGACTAAATTAGTCATTTATTTTAGTCATTTTTAGTTGCCTCACTTAAAATTGCTCAATTTTGGTCATTTATCCGTTGAAAAAACTGTGGTGACTAACTTTTTTAGTCACCTAGTCACTTATCTCTCATTTTGTACAAGTGTATAAAACATCTTTTAGGACCAAGTACAGTCACTATGAGTTTTTCATGATGCTCTTTGGGTTGGCAAATGGACCAGCAGTGTTTATGTGCTTAATGAATAGTGTATTGAGTAAATACCTTGACAAATTTGTAGTCATTTTCATCGATGCTATATTAATTTACTCTAAAAATGAACAAGAACATGAAGAGAACTTGAGGATTGTACTACAAGTATTAAGGGAACAAGAACTTTCTGCAAAATTCAGTAAGTGTGATTTCTTTAAAGATAGAATTTAGTATTTAGGACACGTGATATCTAAAGAAGGAATATCAATTGAGCCTGATAAGGTAAAATACATAATGGAGTGGTCAGTTATTAAATACGTATCTGATATATGATCTTTCATGGGAATCACAAAATATTACAAAAAATTTATTGAAGGTTTCTCAAAAATCGCATACCCTATAACTTCTTTACAAGAGAAAGGAAAAAGGTTTGACTCGAATAATAAATGTGAAAATAGTTTTAATAAACTAAAACACTTTTTAACAACAACTCCTATTTTAAAGATTGCAGATCCTTACAACGATTTTACTATTTGTACGAATGCATGTAAGGAAGGTCTAGGTGGAGTGTTAATGCACGATAACTATGTTGTGGGTTATGAGTCTAGAAAACTAAAAGAACATGAAAGAAATTATGCAACTCATAATTTGGATTTTGCTGCTATAATACACGCACTAAAAATGTGGTGACATCATCTCATTGGTAGATGATTTTTACTAAAATATGATAATGTTAGTCTAAAATATTTATTCAACCAACAAAATATAAATGCAAGACAAGCTAGATGGCTATCTTTTCTAAGTGAGTATGATTTCGAAATAAAACACATAAAAGGGAAAGAGAATAAGGTAGAAGATGCTTTGAGTCATCATGCAAACATGTTATATGCAACTACAAGCAGTGGTTATGAAACATAATTAGAAATAAAAATACAAACAACAACAACAGTTGATGACGAATATCATAAATTAAAAGATAAAACAACAAAAAATGAAGCAAGAAAAATAAAAACAGATTTTAAATTGAAAATAAAAGTGTTATTGATGTATAAGGGAAGATTATATGCACCTAATTCTTACGAAGTTAAGTTGTTAATTATGAATGAAATGCATAAGAAATCGTATTGATGACATCTTGGATACCAGAAAATGATTGCCATGCTTAGGAAATAATTCTTTTGGCCTAATATGAAAAATGAAGTTTTAGAATACATAGCGAAATGCATGGAATGTCAGCAAGTTAAAACTAAACATCAACATCCAACAGGTTTATTGTAGCACTTACCCATTCCATAATGGAAATGGGAAGTGATTAGTATGGACTTCATAACAAGTTTGCCTAAAAATGCTAAACAAAATGACTCTATATAATGGTTGTAGTAAATAAGTTGAGTAAGGCAATGCACTTTATTCTTGTTAAATATACTTACAAATCTATACATATTGCTGATATCTTTATGAAAGAAAGTTTTAGATTGCATGGAATTCCTAAGATAGTAATTTCTGATAGAGATTCAAAGTTTACTGAAAATTTTTGGAAGGATTTGTTTGAAGGATTAGATACTAAACTAAAAAACAGTACTTATTTTCATCCTCAAACAGATGGACAAATAGAAATAGTAAATCAAATCTTAGAAGATATGCTTAGAATGTATGTTATGGATAAACCAAGAAAATGGGAAGACTATTTACATTTGTTTGAATTTGCATACAATAACCATTTCCAAGCTTCTGCTAAGATGAGTCCATTTGAAATACTTTATGAATGAAAATGTAATACTCCAATTTCTTGGAGTAGTCCAGTTGATAGATTAATGTTAGGTCATGAAGTGTTAAAGGATATGGAACTAACTGTGAAATGGGTACAACATAATTTGAAGATAGCTCAAGATAGACAAAAGAGTTATGCAGACTTAAAAAGAACTCAAAGAGAGTTCTAGGTAGGGGATCATGTTTATGTAAAGGTGAAACCAAAGAAGAGTTCTTTGACATTGGAAAAATGTGCTAAACTAGCACCCAGGTATTGTGGCCCTTTTGAGATATTAGACCAGGTTGGACTAGTAGCTTATCGGTTGGAATTACCACCTACGTTAAAAGTACATAATGTTTTTCACGTTTCCTTGTTAAATAACTTTATACATGATGCTACTCATGTTGTGGATTGGAACTTTATTCAGGTGGAACCAGAAGGAGAATACCAAGTTGAACCAGAATGCATCCTCTACAGGAGGGAGATTATTCTTTGGAACCGAATCATTCGGCAAGTAAAGGTGCAATGGATGCACCTTAGCTCAGAAGAAGCTACTTGGGAATTGGAAAGTAATATGTGAGAGGCATATCCAATTCCGTTCCAAGAAGAAACTGTGGAAGATTGGATAACATCGAGGACGATGTTATCTTTAAGGGGGGGTGTATGTAATGCCCCTATAACCTTGATTAAAGTTAAATACTTTGTACTATTGTTTTAATTATTGTTGAACAATTATTTTGACCATGTGTGGTAAAATACACTTGGGTGAGGATTTTGAAGAATTATTATTATTTAATAAATATAAAAAAGGAGAATCCAACCTGAAGTAGTTGTTGAAAGAGTGTTTGTTGGACCATAAGAACAAATGATAAGTGTTGAAAACAAATACTTTAGTGGTGAAAACAGATAATTAATATCTCAATAGGTGCAGGAGGTGTTAGGATATCTCATCATTCAGTTTTGTACTTTGCATGCATGCATTTGCATGCATCTCAGTTATTTGCATGCATCCCAGTCACCAGTTTCATGCCTCCAGCACCTTATCCCCGGTTTTTCAGCACCTGGGAGCTTCTGTCCTTGTAGTTTTATCCCTCCTAATTAGTAAGGCACCTATTTCTCACCTACCACCTGAGAAAGGTACACTTCTTCACCTACCACTCAGTTCACTTTAGTTAGTTATGATGTTTCCTTGATTTAAGGCTAGATTGACTCCTTAACTGATTTTATCACTCCATTGGATGCCCCGTGAGACTAGACTTCCTATTATGACTCCAGTTAGCTCCTCATGCACCCTCCATTGAGCCTCCTTCATTCAATTAGTGCCTCCATGTGCCAGTTACACCTACCACACTTAGTTAGACTCAGTTTGACACCTGGTTGACCGTTACTTGTGCTGACTCCACTGATCTAATGATGAGTACTCCTAGTTGGAGCCAAGCTATTCCATGCAGTATTTCAAATGACCTCCTTGGGTAATTCGAATTCATTCAGTCATTGTGACTGTATCTTTTATTGTATTCTACTTCTAAGTTCAATAGAGCACTATTGCAAGCCTTTTGAACAGTTTACACATATTTTCTGAGTTTCATATTTGTAATTGATTTACTTGTTCAATTAGATCTCTTGTGCTTGATTTCGCATGGTATCAGAGCCATGGCAGGGACAAAACTTCCTTTCTGCATGTGTTCTACATGAAGATTGAGTGATTTTTGCTCAAAAATATCACAGTTGTTCCATGCATTCGCTACTGCTGAAATTTTCTCTTCCAATCCACTCCAGAAGCCGAGAGTCTTCCACATAATTGTTGGATTTGAATCATTGGATCTTGAATCTTTCTTGATTGTCTTATGCCAGGGGTGAAGTGACTTGAAACGGGTCAATTGTTCGACCTTATGGTTCTTGTTTTCTTGTGATTTGTAGGTTATTCTACACTTCTATTGCATTCTCTCCTCTTGAAATATGGAGTCTTCTTCATCAAATCTCTTCACTCCTTTCAATTATTTTCAATGGAAGGTTGATATGGAGATATTTCTATGCTATAAAGGTTTCAACAGAGTTACCATGGGCCTAGAAGTCAAAGCTACATCAGCAATAGAGAAGGAAAAATATTTCAATAATCTTAATGAAGCTAATGGTTTCCTTTGTCTCAACATCTCTAAGGATCTTCTTTTCCATCTTAGTGGATTGACTACTCTGAAAGAGGTATGGGATAAACTTGCCACACTCTTTGGCAAGTAGGATGATATGAGATCTTATCAGCTAGAGAATGAGTTGATTTCCCTCAATCCTGAAAAATATTGAGACCATCAATGACTTCTTCACTAAGTTTAAAAGCTTGATTATGCTATTGAAGCAATGTGGACTAGAAAAAGAAGATAAACAATTGATCCTATGCATTCTTTCAAAACATGGGAAAGATTATTCAGGTTTTGTTTCAACTTTCAGTACAAGAAATCTCACAATCCCTAATTGGAAAAAGCCTACCTTAAGTGCCTTCATTGAATCCGTGACGAAGGAGCATGATAAACTCATTCAAATGGGGACCATATGCTCCAAAGGCCAAGCATTATTTGCTGGAGGATACAAAGCTATGAATGGAAAAGGGAAGCAAAATAAAGAGAAGTCAAAGTTTGATCTGTCCAAGCAAAGAGAGAAGACAAAGCAATCGAATGAGCCATCCGGTTCAAGAAACAAGCAAAAAGGGAAAGATGGAAAAGAGAAATCTAAATGTTCTTATTGCAGCAGGGGCTATCATCCTGAAATCTCATGCATGAAGAAAACCATAGATCATATGGCCCTTATTTTAGAGAAAAAAAACATAAACCTTCCTGACGGTGCAAGGAAGAAGGAGAAAAATGATCTTCCCGAGAGAGGTCATGCACTCATGGAAACTATTTCGACTCCTCCAACTCTACTCATTGATTATGGAGCTTCAAACCACATGGCTGCAAATAAATATTCTCTATCATCATTTGATCCCAACAACACCATCTGCATCCACATGGGAGATAACTCTCGGATCTCTTCAAAGGGCAACGGAACCATTCATTTAGAGCATGGAAGTTTTCACAATGTTCGCTATGTTCCGTCTGTAGCTTCGAATCTTCGTTCTGTTTATTAGATGACAGACATTGGTTCACCAAATAAAGTTGTATTCTTCCCTAACAAATTTGAAATTTCTGATATTCAAAGTGAAAAAATTATTGCGGTAGGAAAAACAAATCATGCTTCAAAAGCATATGAATTTTCACACTTTCTGCCGCATGACAATCCCACCGCTCTTCTGACTCATGGAAATAAGGTTAGTAGGCTATGGAATGAGAGGTTTGGATACCTAAATTATAAATATTTGTAGCTACTACAGAAAAATTCCATGGTTGATGTTCTTCTGACGATCAAATCCTCGAAGGGAATATGCAAAGGTTGCATCATTGGGAAGCACCCCGAGCACAAATTTGACCGAGGCAAAGCTAGCAGAGCTTCTTGTATTTTGGGGATGATACATTCTGATATCAGCAGTCCACTACCACATATATCCATGAATAGATTATGGTATTTTTTGACATTCATCGATGACTTCTCCAGATTTACATGGGTTTTCTTTCTAAAAAACAAGTCGGAAGTACTAGAAAAAATCAAGTTTTTTAAGGCTTCTATTGAGACTGCCACCAAGAGGAAGATAAAATATCTTAGATATGATAATGGAGGTGAATATATCAAATCAAATCTGCTTCAAATTTGTGTTGAAAGCGACATTCAGATCTAGCACAAAGTTCGCTACACACCTCAGATGAATGGTGTAGCAGAAAGGAAGAACAGATCATTGAAAGAGATGGCAACCTGTATGATTGAATCAAAATTTTTGGATGAAAAAATTTGGGCTGAGGCCATGAATGTTGCTGCATACATTCAAAATAGAGTTCCACATTCATATTTGAATGATGTTACACCTTTCGAATCTTACACTGGTCACAAACCTGATGTGTCCAATTTCAGGGTTTTTGGCTCAACTGCTTGGGCTAGAATTCTGAGTAAAAAGAGATCTTTGGATCCGCAAAGTGTTGAATGCATCATATTGGGATATGTTGAGGAATAAAAAGGATACAAAATAGTGGATATCATATCCAAAAAGATATTCATTGAGCGTACTATCATATTTGAAGAACCGCTTCAAAATCTAGAACTAGTCAAGGAAGAAACTATTGATTTGCCGCCTCCACAAGAAGAAGATTTTGGATAAGATGATGAAATTTTTTGTTTTAATATTTATGATATTTTATCAGACTTTGATGAAAATAAAATTTCAGGTTCGGAAAGTGATCTAGATGTGCCCCAACACTTGCCAAAGTGGGCCCAAAATACACTCATTTATGTTGGTCCAAACATTGAAAATCCTATTGATCCAAGGAGGACTTGAGCAGACTTTCAAAGAGCAGGTATGGCTCTTTCATTCTTTGATCCTTTTCTATCTGAGAAATTATTTTTGATGATAGGTTTAGATCCTAAATCATATTATCATTCCCACTGAGATCCGAGATGGCAAACCGCCATGGATGAAAAGTGCAATTCTCTTCAAAAGAATGCTATATGCGAGCTAGTTTCTCTTCCACCTGGGAGGAAATTAGTCCAATGTAAATGGGTCTACCACACAAGGTTGCTTCTGATGGATAAACTTGCAAATACAAAGCTCGATTGGTTGCCAAAGTTTTCTCCCAAGTCAAAGGAGTGGACTACACTGAGACCTTTGCACTGGTTGCAAAGATGGATTCTATCTGTCTAGTTTTAGCTATTGCTGCATCCAAGCACTGGGAAGTGCACCATATGGATGTGAAGAGTGCATTTATCCATGGATATATGAAATAATAAATATATATGAAGCATCCAGAAAGATATATATCAGATCCAAAGTTAGTATGCAGATTGAAGAAGTCATTGTATGGCTTAAAACAAGCCCCAAGAGCTTGGTATGCTAAGATGGACTCCTTCCTTCTCTCCCAAAACTTTGAAAGGTGCAAATCAGATCCAAATGTGTACCTACAACAAAATGAAGGTAATTTTCTAATTATATATCTTTATTTTGATTATCTCTTAATAACTGGTATCACTCTTTCTTCAATCGACAAGTTAAAAACTACTTTAAATCTAGCTTTTGACATGAGCGATTTGGGATTGCTAAAACAATTTCTGGGGCTTGAGATTGCTCAAAATTTTGATGGTATCACCATATCTTAGAAAACATATATTTCAGACCTATTAAACAAGTTCAACATGTCAGATTGTAAGGCATCCCCATTCCCATTCCTCTCAGGAATCAGTCTTGAGGAGGGAGATTCTACACCACTTGTAGATTCTACATTGTATTGACAGTTGATCGGTTTTTACTATACTTGACACACTCAAGGCCTGATATACATTATGTCATGAGTGTTGTATCAAGATATATGCAGCAGCCCCATGATCTCCATTGGTGGGAAGCCAAGAGGTTCTTACACTATGTGCAGGGTACTCGACACTTTGGTATACACTATGCTGCAGATTGTGAGCTAGATTTGATTGGGTACACAGATTCAGATTGGGCGGGTGATAGTATTGATCGGAAGCCCACTTCCAATTATGTTTTCATGATTGGAATTGGGCCTATTTGATGGTCAAGAAAAAAGCAAGAAGCCATTGCATTATCTTCAATAGAGGCAGAGTATCGAAGAGCAGTCAATGCTTGCATTTAGGCAGTTTGGTTACAAGGTATTTTGTCAGAGTTTGATATTGGTAGCACTACTTCGACTGCCATTTTTTGTGACAATCAAAGTTCTTTCAAGATCTCAATGGATCCAGTTCAGAGACAGAGGACCAAGCACATCGAGATCCACATGCACTATATTCGAGAGCTTGTGCATGACAGAACCATTGTTTTGCAATGTTTCCCTACCGACGAGCAAATTGCAAACATCTTCACCAAGAGCTTCACTGAGAAGTTCTCTTACCTCCATTCACTATTGCGGGTGAGTTCCATCATGGTGGAGACAGATTAGATCCTTCTATGTTCAGCTTGAGGGGGGGCTTTCTTCCCATTGGGATTTCCCTCTTTCCTCACTTAGATTTATTTCTAGCATTTTTGGATTATTGTATCGGGGTGACAATTGGTCTCAGTAACTAGGGTTCTATTTAGTTATTATTTTTTACATCATAGTATAGCTTGAGGGGGGGTGTTTGGATATCTCAACATTCATATTTGTACTTTGCATGCATGCATGCATCCCAGTTATTTGCATGCATCCCAGTCACCAGTTTGATGCCTCCAACACCTTATCCCCACTTTTTTAGCACCCAGGATCTTTTGTCCTTGCATTTTTATCCCTCCTAGTTAGTAAGGCACCCACTTCTCACCTACAACCTAAGAAAGGTGCACTTCTTCACCTACCACTCAGTTCACTTCAGTTAGTTATGATCTTTCCTTGATTTAAGGCTATATTGACTCCTTAATTGATTGTATCACTCCATTGGACCCCCAGTGAGACTACACTACCTATTTTGACTCCAGTTAGCTCCTCATGCACCCTCCACTCAGCCTCCTTCATTCAGTTAGTGCCTCCATGTGCCAATTACACCTATCACACTTAGTTAGACTTAGTTTGACACCTGGTTGACCATTACTTGTGCATTGATGACTCCACTGATCTGATGATGAGGACTCCTAGTTGGAGCCAAGCTATTCCATGCAGTATTTCGAATGACCTCCCTAGGTAATTCGAATTCATTCAGTCATTATGACTGCATCTTGTATTGTATTCTACTTCTGAGTTCAATAGAGCATTGTTGCAATCCTTTTGAACAGTTTACACATATTTTCTGAGTTTCATATTTGTAATTGATTTACTTGTTCAATTAGATCTATTGTGCTTAATTTCACAGGAGGCATCATCCCTATAATTCAGGTCAGAAATCCAGATGGAGGTTCTAGAGAAGGAGGCTCCTGAGAGACCTATGTCCTAGGAAAAGTTAAATATTCATTCCCATCAAAAAGCATGAGGCTTGGATGGAAGAGGGGAAATACCATTGTTGAGAAAAGGAATGGAACTAAGTGCTAGTGTAGAATTTTTTTCAACAGTCTTTGTCCTTGTGGTTCAACAAACAAGATCGGGGGTTTCAGAGAAAGTAATCTTGGTTGTTCTGGAAGATTGGTTGGGAGGAATGACGACCTTAAAATTGGATTCGGTCTATTCTTACTGTCAGGCTCTTACCATCTGTCATTAGTATTCAACATTTTATTTCTATATATTGATACTACAATTGGTTGAACTATATATTTCAGTTCTATTGATTGAATGTTCTATTATCAAATATACTTGAATGATTTATAAATTTATCACGAAATGTACAAATCTTAAGTTCTTGTTATGTTTACATTATACTTACCATGTTTATGTTAACTATTTTATTCTATAAATTATAAGCTTTTGTTTATATCTTTGTTTTTATATGATAACTTAGAGTTCTATAGATCAGAGTTTAAATCTTGTAAATCTGTAGACCTAGGGTTATATAGATTTTAATTACTGGATTGCAATAGTAATATTGGTTTTTTCAAGTTGTTCAAGAATAGAGCTATATATATATCATTTTAGATATATATTAACCTGGGGTTTATATATAGAATTTAACCAAATATAAATGAATGCATATTTATCAGCTAAAGTATAAGTATCTATTAAAAACAAATATTACATACATTTGAAATGGAAACATAAACGAAGATCCATTATTTTTATAGAGAGAACATTTTTACAAATCAAATTTATTTCTATACATAGAACCGTATAGCACAAAGTTTCCCCAACAGAGCATTTTATTTATTGATAGATAGCATAATGACCATATAAAAATATAGAACAAAATCGTATCAGTCGAATTAAAGCTTTGCAAGAATTTAAGTATTCCATAGAGCCGAAAGGATTCGCGTTTATAAATACAGAGAACATATGGCCGAAAGGCTAATGTATAAAGTATTACATAAAATGTCGGAGAGACATTGAGGGAAGTCGTATGACTTCACTCATTTTAAATAAAACCTAAATAAAAGGGATAATGTGAATCATTTCCCACAATGTTAAAAAGATTCATACACTAGGTATGCAACTGGTGTTCTTGCCACTATAGAAATAAGAGTAGGAAACCTACTTGTTTTCACAACCAAAGTCGTTGCGTCCATATTGTCATGTCCCCTCCCATGGATCTAACGTAAGGAAGGGAACATGATACCAAAATCTGGGCTTTTATAAAACTTAGCCCATTTCATCATAGACAATTCATATGAATAAAATCATGTACACATATTTCAAATACATACACCATTCGAATAACAATCATCAATTAAATCATTGCAGAAGTAAATATACTTATATCACTATAATGATGTCCCAAGCAACTAGCTATGTCACTGCAATGTTACACCCAACCATAGGTCTTTGCCAAGCCTGTATTCTTTTAGCACTCAGAGACCACCCCCGATATGGGCATGATATCTAGAAGGAAAAAGGGACTCTCAAGCTCAGCACAGCCAAATCAATGGATACCCATCTCATCCCCAATATTTTCTTACACATAGAAAACTCAAAAACTGGGAATGATACACATTTTCAACAATGGATTACAAATTACGGTCTATGGGTTTTCCCCAAATCGTTGCACACCCAAACGGATTGTGGGAAGAGGGAATCAAGCCCTGGGAAGAAAACCAATTTCTACCACAGATGTATGAGCATTCAGTGGCCAAAACAACCTCGATAAAACCCCAAATTGATTCCCCTTTTTCCCCATTGTTATACAACATAAGAATGCCCTTCTCCCGACTGAGAATGAGGGAAAAACAGGTGACTCCCCACTCGTGAGAGAACAAAACTGATGGATGAAGAATGGCTCGGGGAGCAATTTCGTGGCTCCTTTCTTTCCCAAGAATCCAAACACGAATTTATAGGAAGGGTGGCTTGCCCATACTCGAATTTGGATAGCCATACCTCTCCATTCCCCAAGGCATTAACTACCTCAACCAACTCTTGGGAAAAATGAATGATTGGGCACAAAAGTCAACATGGGTAGTTGAGGTTTCATGGGTTCTCTCATTGACACTTGGCTTGACTTGATTGGCTCAAGGGTTTGAATATTTCCCTCCCAATTACTTGTAAACATCATGCCCCCATCTCTTGTTGCATTGCATAGCTAGTTGTGGGCATTTGTATTAAAATGCATATTTACAATTCCCATGGTTCACTAGCACATGGGTAGCATAATATCCAATACTTGCCTCTTCAAGGTCAAGCATTCACTAGCGGGGCCTTGGCCTTGAGCTCCACGCTAAGAATCATACATAATATGCATACAATATTTACATTATAGCCCAAAATATTATAAGGATCAAAATGGGGACATTACATTCCCCTTCCCCTTGGAATAACACCGTCCTCGCTGTTCCAATACTTAGTAATAAATACCCGCTTTATACATGTCCAAAATTCACAAAAAGTGGCGGGTCTGTCCTACATTTCATTAATTGGAGATGTCCAGGTGAGGTTCTTTAACCCGTACACATTGCTCTTGTTGGATGTTTCTTTTCTTGCTACCACTTGCTGGACATTCGCGGAGGAGATGACTTCCTTCACATCCCCAACATTCTATTGGACATAATTTCCTCTATTTTCCTTTTTCAACATTTTTTCTCTCTTCCAGCCTCGGGCATTTCTTAATGGGGTGATTAGAAGAATGCTTCTTCATTGATCCACTTTCATTTCCCTTACTAATTTCTCCCAAAATAATTTTTACCTCTTTTTGCAGACGAATAGAGTCCTGTAAAACCTTATGGTTCATCGCATTCTGTTGCTTTGTAGCTTGGGAATCTCTCCAAGATTTTCTTGGGTATTAGCAATTGTTTGAAGAAGACTTTCAGCTAAATCCAATAGCCCTTGGTCTGTTTCCATGGTCAATGTGCACAACTTCCCTCACTTTTCTTACTAGCACCACTTGTTTTTTGTAACGGCTGCAATCAATTGCTTTCAATTTCTCACCTGTGAAATTCATTATTGCAATTCTTTGTTAGGCCAAGCATAACATAAACATTAAAATTAGTCAATAAATTTCCCAATTGACATGGAATGTCCATGCTTTTTTCATGAGACTTCCACACTTTTCATGCTTTCCCAACATACATATGAACTCATTCATGTTCATCCTTTCACAGGGAATTAGCTTTTTCAACATTCACAATTTATTCAAGCAAATAAACACAATCAACTTTTAGTCATGACATGCATTCAACAATTTTCTGTTTCTAAGATGCATCAGTCAAAAAGGAAAGAGAGGAGTAAGAGTTTCCCCCTTTTATTCTTGTTCCAATACGGAGCCACACCATCACTGTGGTTCTATGCTCCTTAGTCTCTTTCACTTCAATGTGAATGCTCGACTTTCCCTTTCCTGGTTATGACACGTAGTGTCTAAGGTCTGTCTAAGGTATTCCTCCATCGGGGAATTCTTCCCCATTGTTTCCTACAGAACCTTTGGCTGCTAGGACCCACACGTGTCCACTAGCATCATTCTTATCATTGTTTCCCATACTGTTACGGAGAAAAATTCATATGGCTTGGGGTAGACCACAACAGATAGCTGGCTACCAGAAAATAACTCAATTCCCAATGCAACACTACATAAATGACAATGCTAAGATAATGGAGAAAAGACCAACCTTCAACCGGATGTTCAAAGTAGATCCCCATTGAGATTTCAACTTCTACACTTAAACCTGCATATTAGTCTCAACAACAAGTACAAGCAAGTGCATATAACATGTGAAAGACATTAGAATAATCAATAGCACGATCCATGATATCATAAACAAATATAACCCAATGTAATTTAACAATATTCACAACATCAATTAGACGAGAAAATGAGTATTTCCATTAATAAATAATAAGAAGTACAATATACGACCTCTTTCCAGAAACCAAACTGAACCAAGAACTGGGTCTCTCCACTTGTGCCTCCACCACTTCAATCCCCCATGCAAAGGTAAACTCAAACTATGAAAGGAGTTTCGTAGGTGAACATAAGGAGTCCACAATAACAAGGATCAATGAGTATAGACTCAAGTCACAACAAAAATCCACTAGAGTTATCTTGCTTTCTCTTTCTCCTCCCTTCCATACACCATAAGAGCTCAATATATAGCCTTCCAAAGGTAAGTGAAAAGTCGAATCGAGTCGTTTCGGAGTATATGGAGGCCCAAAGGTCACCCTAAGACTACGTTTTGGGAGTAAAAAGTAACTATTTCTTGGTTTTTACCATTTTACTTGGTGTCCGTGGGCTATAGTGGAACAGCCTGCGTGTACACTGGCTATAGTGGAACAGCTAGCGTACAAGAAAAAAAATAGGGATTTGTGTGTTCCTAGAGGGAAAATGGTAGATCTGAGTCAATGAAATGGATCCTAAAGGCCAATCAATGTTGATGCTCACAAGGTGGAAAATTATGCTATAACACACTGAGCTTTCTAGGATAGTCACATGTCCAAATGCATCCCTAGAATGCCCTCAAGGATTCTTGCTTTCCTGCAAAGACCAAAGTTTCCAACAAAGAAACAACAATGTATCAGATTTGGCTGTCATAAGACTTTGTTCATTAAATTTTCATTATCCAAAAATGAATGAAAATCAAATACTTCTATGTATTGGGAAGTTCCTTGCTACTCCATAGGTTTCCTTCTCTGCTTTACAAGCCTTGGATCACCTGTGGGGGTGGATGTTTAATGCCCAAACAGTTTACTCTCTGGATTTACCAAGTATTTGTGGTTCCCAACCAATCCCATACCTGGTTTCCCCTCTCCATTGTCGAGCCATCACATCCGTCTGGGTCATTAGCCAATGGAAGGAAACTGCGCCATCGACCATTATAGGTAAAATCTCTACTACGGAGCCATAGGCATATAAAAACCTTTCACTAATACCTCCACAACAGCCAGTAATTAACGCCAAACCAGTACATTGACTGGGTTCATTGGGTATGCAACAACTCTTCATCAATACCTCCACAACATCCAAGCAAATAATGCCAAACCAGTGCATCAACTAGTTTTATTAGGAATGCAACAACCCTTCATCAATACCTCCACAACATCTACAACATCCAAGCAAATCATGCCAAACCAGTTCATTGATTGGGTTTATTAGGCATGCAACAACCCTTCATCAATACCTCCACATCATCCACAACATCCAAGCAAATAATTCCAAACCAATGCATCGACTGGGTTCATTAGGCATGCAACAACCCTTCATCAATACCTCCACAACATCCACAACAAACTTTCATTTTGCTTCATCTGTGTGCAACACCAAATTGCATCTGTGTAAGATGATAGCACAAGAAGGATAAACAAGCTCATCAATATTGTTGTCCCAAAAAATACAACCTCATTTCATAACATTCGCTATCAAGTATTGAAACACCAAGAATGCGTCCATTCCCTTAGGGTGTAGTCAATATTGACACCCCTAACATAACCCAACACCCGAAAGGTGTGCACCCCTTTCTAATGTGAACCATGTAGGTCCTAATCACACTCAAGCAGTCTGAAATAATATAAATAAGATGGAGCATGCTTTGCATATTAACCCTAATAATTAGACATCCATGTTCTTAGTTAGGGTTACATAATACTTATCCCTGTTTAGATGTATTCTCTCTTCATTGCGAAGAATGGGAGCTCCCTTCTCTGATTCGACAGTCCTTCGGTTTGCCACCATGATCTTTTCATGTCCCATAACCCACATAAGCCTTTTTGGCATAATTTCACCATTTCACTCAAATAGCTTTCCAACATGCAATTCAGCGGAGATGTCATCCTTAAAATATCCCATGGTGTTTCACCCGAAACACATTTCCAAAGCATGGGGTCCTTCCCATGAATTTTGGCTCCTGCGGGCCATCACACATAGTCTTCCTGCAATGTGTCTTCCTGGCACACTTATCAAATAGCCAAACAGTCAGCAGCATTTAATAATAAAATTCAAATCTTATCTTATTGTTCCATAACCAATCAATGGCATTAATAATTTACAATTCTGCCTACTACAGAAATTGATTTGCTTAGCCATGAGGCTATCCTCATATTGTCTGGCCCTTGTAAGTGTTATCACTTTGTCCATTATGGTTTTACACTTTCTACACTCCATGAACATCCACCTACAACATGTCCTCCTGACACAATTCATATAAGCCAAACATCCATTAGTAATTTATTAGCTAAATTCCAAATCTTAGACTTGCAAATCTGTTCTCTTACAACAATTTTTGTAACCATGAGATCATTTAAAATGAGAGAATTTTCAGATTTGAAATTGACATCATGTTCTGTACATAATTCAATTTTACAACCATGAGACCCGTTTCATGAGTTTTGGCTCTTGCACGTGGTAGATTACAACCTTCAATTCATCATCTCATCCATTATTTAGTTTGCAACAACGCATACACCACAACCGCGTATTCACACAATGCATCTCAAAATGTGCACCTACACCTATGCATGCACATTTACATCACTCTCATAATATTTTAATGTACATCCACTCAATGCAACCTTGCATTAATTCATGAATACTATGCATTCAAACATATTATGGCCTAACCATGACTACCCCACATAGCATGCACTACCATGACAGGACCATAAGTCCTTACTTGCTTTGGTTGTTAACTCACAACCAACATACACAAATGGCACAATATAATCTCATATGAATGCATTCTAGCATTTTAAATAGTCACTTGTTAGAGGGTTCCTCTCCCTTACTACCCCATACCTCACCATACCATGGTAGTATGGCATCCATATAAATGCATTCAACCTTTCCTACATACCATTCTACGATTACAAAATATCGCTCAAGGGGGTTCTTACCCAATCTCCCTTTTCTACTTGTGCAATCATAATTAAAACATTACTTGCATGGTTCCCGTCAACATCTTTGATGTTACCTGATCAGTTGGTCTTCTGCAAAGGATCACACCATCCTTCCACCCACCTCATGATCATGGATTTGTTACCCTCAACCTTTCTTCATAAGGTTGTTGGTCACATGCAACTTCGGCATGTACATCTTTAGCCATGCTTTGGTTTTCTTTGGTCCTACAATAAATGCGAACACAACTAATTATTAGCAACCACAATGATTATCTTAGTGGCTAATTTCATATGTAAAGCCTCACTATTCTACCAATATGCAATATCATATACATGCACAAACATTTTCACTTGCACTATGCAAGGTTTATTAATATGCCATCTAGTGCATATTCATTTCATCTATCTAATATCTTTGCATTTTCAGCATTCTCATGCCATTTTTTTTTTATGCATATAAAAATTGTAAAATACAAATACAATAGCAAGAGAGGAGTTAAGGAATTCTCCCTTTCCAATCCCTCGTCGTAGCATGGAATCCCTCCTCCACATCATAGTTGGTCCGATTCCTTGGCCTCTAGCAAGTACACAAGGAATCGTTAGGATCAATTCAATACATATACTTATGCATACTATTCCGGCTTGCTACTTCCTAGGCATGCAATTCTAGAAATTGCCCATATTGACAACAAATTTTTCTTTGTCAAAACAACCACTAGCACTCTTCTGCACTAAATATCTATGATATATGTGGAACTAATTCCAACTCTGGTCATGCATCTCTGTTCTCCTCTAGATAATCTTTCCAATGCCTATCCACGTGCTCCATTCTGATCTAGGACATGGAGTTTACATTCTTCCAAAAATGCAATTTTTTCCCAAATTCCTGCACTTTTTTACACAAGTGCAATTATCCTAAAGTGTCAACTTCAGCCACCTATAGAATCAAATCTAGGAAAAACCATGAAAACTTTTCTAAAGGGAGAATTCATTCCATATAAAAAGGAACACTTAGAAACCTTCATATCTTTGTTCCGATTCACCAGTCAACTCCTATAAAATTCTGGGTTTTACTATGTTTTACTTTTTACTTTTCCCCAAAATTTCAAAATCTTGGCCAAAAATGGTTATCTTCCAAACTATGCATTTCTGGAAAATGTTCGTCTAACGAAAATTGCCTTTTTTAATGAGAATATGAAATGTCAAGTTCAGTGAAAAAACTTATTCCAACATATAGGGTCACTTTTACTATCCACAAGCTTTTCAAAATCCCAAAAAATTGGCCCAGAACAGTGCTTTTTTCCCTTCTTGCTCACCCCGACTCCACATCCTTTGGAGTTCAGCTCCAAGATTCCAAACTTAACACTATGCCTACTCTATGGCCACGCCATATCAATTTCAGCTCAACCCAACCTTCCTCCAAGCCTCAAGACACCGATTTACAAAAGTCACTATTCTTCATTTTCCATCAAATCAGAGCATAATGGGTTCAGGACCCTCTCTCATGCTTCCATGGCCTTCGTCAATGGCCTCTGATCCTCACACGAATTATCCAATTCTAATCCCAACTACTCAATGGCCTCCAAGCCTCACAGGAATCATCCTGATACCACTCTATCATGTCCCCTCCCATGGATCTAATGCAAGGAAGGGAACATGATACCAAAATCTGGGCTTTTATCAAATTTAGCCCATTTCATCATAGACAGATCATATAAATAAAATCATGTACACATATTTCACATACATCCACCATTCAAATAACAATCATCAATTAAACCATTGTAGAAGTAAATACACATGAGAATATACTTATCTCGCTATAATGTTGTCCCAAACAACTAGCTATGTCGTTGCAGCGTTCCACCCAACCATAGGTCTCTGCCCAACCTGTATTCTTTCAGCACTTAGAGACCACCCCCGAGTTGGGCATGATATCTACAAGTAAAAAGGGACTCTCAAGCTCAGCATAGCCAAATCAATGGATACCCATCTCATCCCCAATATTCTCTTACACATAGCAAACTCAAAAACTGGGCATGGATACACATTTTCAACAATGGATTACAAATTAGGGCCTATGGGTTTTCCCCAAATCATTGCACACCCAAAATGGATTGTGGGAAGATGGAATCAACCCCACTATTATACAACATAAAAACGCCCTTCTCCTGGCTGAGAATGAGGGAAAAACACAAAAAAACGTGGAGGGAAAACGCCCAGGTGACTCCCCACTCATGAGAGAACAAAACTGATGGATGAAGAATGGCTTGGGGAGCAATTTCATGGTTCCTTTCTTGCCCAAGAAGCCAAACATGAATTTCTAGGAAGGGTGGCTTTCCCATACTCGAATTTGGACAACCATACCACTCCATTCCCCAAGGCATTAACTACCTCAACCAACTCTTGGGAGAAATGAATGATTGGGAACAAAAGTCAACATGGGTAGTTGAGGGTTCATGGGTTCTCTCATTGACACTTGGCTTGACTTGATTGGCTCAAGGGTTTGAATATTTCCCTCCCAATTCCTTGTAAAGATCATGCCCCTATTTCTTGTTTCATTGCATAGCTAGTTGTGGAAATTTATATTAAAATGCATATTTAGAATTCCCATGGTTCACTAGCACTTGGGTAGCATAATATCCAATAATTTCCTCTGCAAGTTCGAGCATTCACTAGCGGGGCCTTGACCTTGAGCTCCACGCTAGGAATCATACATAATATGCATACAATATTTACATTATAGCCCAAAATATTATAAGGGTCAAAATGGGGACATTACACATATGCAAAAAAACCAAGCAATGAGTATTGTTAGGGTTGTTGATGTATATGTAACTTCGGAATGTATTTCATCTGTATATTATATATATATTTATTGTACCCTTATAAGAGATGTGTTATTCCTCTATAAGGAAGTGTCGTCATGTGGATTGACAAGTGTCGCAAGTGTGTATACTTGCCGATGGGTTATTAGACCACCTTATGGGGTCGGCCCTGATTAATATATAATATAATGTGGGTGTATCCAAGTAGACAAGTCGGCCCCAGTAGGTCACTAGGAAAAAAGGTGAGTATAAATAGAGATAGGAGATCTCTATTTTACTCACTCGAAAAAGTAACTATCTCTCTCTCTGAAAAGTGGCACACTAGTGAGGAGGAGGAGGATCATCTGCTAGGAGACTATCTCAGTGTTATTTGGTTGTATTTTGGTTGAGCCATTTCTCTCTCTATCTCTGAGGAAGTTGTGGGGTTTTTCACCTTAGGGTTTTCCCCACGGAAACTCTGTGTCTCTTGTCTCTATGCTTTTGATTCTTGTGATGCTTGTGATGCTTGTCATATTATGATTGTCATGCATTGATATACTGTAGATGTTATTCTCTCAGCAAAGATCCTATAGTATTGTGATTTAATACTAAAAATTTAACATGGTATCAGAGCTTAACTGAGAAGAAGACATTTTGCAGTGACGGAAGCTTGTATTCCTTGTTTATTGGGTTTCTCTCCATAGCTTTTTGAAATTCAGTATAGTAGATTGGATCTACTCATCAAGGCGCATCTATCTGTCCAATCGGAATTCAGTTCTGAGCATTTTCAGATTTGGCCCTAAAAATTAGGGTTTCCACAAAAATAGGAATTTCTGAAAACTGAAGGCACCGCTGGAAGCTCCTTGTAAAAATCGAAGGTTAGAGCTTTGGATCGAGATTTTTGGCTGGGTAGATCTTCGGGAAACTCAAACCCTAATTCAGGACTCTCCCTAGTGAACCCAGGAGGACAAAAAGGCAATTTTGAAGGGCAAGACTTTGCTGATCTCAAATTCTGAATGTACTAGGCTGATTAGCTCTCTAAGGCGCATCTTTCTATCCTTTCAGAATTTTGAAATTCACATTTTGAATTTTTAGGGTTTCTCTGACAAACCCTAATCCGGGACCAGATCCAGTTTTCAGCACTTCAAGTGGTAAGTCCTAAATATTTTCTATTTCCATTTGAAGTACTCTTAAAGATGTCTCTCCACACTAAGCTTGAGGATAAGCTTGAAGGGGTTGATAACTTCCGAGCCTAGAAGTATAGGATTGGGTTAATCCTGGAAGAGAATGAGTTGGACTCATATGTGAAAGAAGACATCCCTATCCCAGAGTATGAAGAAGCCAAGGCATTGCACAAGAAGAACTTGGTCAAGGCAAAGAGAATCATTGCTGATTCTATCAAAGACCATCTCATACCTCATGTGTCTTCTCTTAATACACCCAAAGAGATGTTTGAATCTTTGACCAAGCTATTTGAAGGAAAGAACATAAATCAGAAGATGACCCTGCGGAACCAATTGAAAGCAGTGAAGTTTCAGAATAGAGAAACCATTCAATCTTACTTTTCAAGGGTCTCCCAGATCAAGGAACAATTAGAAGCAGTAGATGAAATGGTGGAGAATGGTGAAGTGGTGATGACCACTCTAAATGGCCTACCCAGGTCATGGGATTCCTTTATCCAAGGAATTTGTGCAAGGAAGAAGTTGATCTCTTTCAGTAGACTTCGGGAAGAATGCTCTCAAGAAGAAGCTAGACTTATAGCTCGTGAAGAAAATATGGGAGGTGAAGATCAAGCTCTTGCAGCTCACACCAAAAGAAGCAAAACCAAGAAGGATCACTCTCGCCACAATAGATCCTTTCAAAAGAACAAGAAAGACCTAAGATGCTTCACATGCAATGAGAAGGGTCACTTTGCTTCAGATTGTCCCAAGAACAAAAGGGATAATAACAACAACTCCAGTAAGAAGAAGAAGGGCAACAAAAGAAGGTTTCATGCTCATGCTGCCGAAGATGATGAACCTTCAAAGAAGAAGGCTAGGGAAGAAAGTGATAGTGATGATGACTCATCAAGTGAAGAAGAGTATGTTCTGATCTCTGCTCTCACAGGTACTATTTCTCATGGTTGTAATGATTGGTTGATTGATAGTGGGGCTTCCAAACACATGACTGGGTTCAAGGAATCTTTTGTGAACCTTTCTGAACATGAATCACCCCATAAGGTGAAACTTGGGGATGATTATCAATACCCAATCAAAGGAAGTGGTGAAGCCTCATACAACCTAGATTCTGGAAAATCTTTGAAGATGAAAGAAGTCCTTTATGTGCATGGACTCAAGAAGAACTTACTCTCCATCTCTGCATTGGATGCAAAAGGTATGAGGGTTGCATTTGTGGATGGCCAAGTCCTAATGTGGCCAAAGGGAAAGAACATAGATGATGCAGTAGTGATTGGAGAGCAAGAGGGAGGCTTGTATAAATTGAAAGGACAACCTGAACATGCTATGGTACATGAATCCATCGAGCCAAGTGAACTTTGGCATAGAAGACTTGCTCATATGCACTATAGGGCACTTCCAATTGCAAGCAAGGTAGTAGAGGGTCTTCCTGAAATCAAGACCAAACATGAAGGTGTTTGCAAAGGATGTGCAAAAGGTAAGAACATTAAGAAGGCTTTCCCAAGCAGTGAAAGCAAGGCAAAAGACATTCTGGAAATCATCCACTCAGATGTATGTGGCCCTATGTCATCCAGTTCCCTGAGTGGGTATGTTTACTATGTATCATTTATTGATGACTTCTCCAGGAAGACTTGGGTATACTTCTTGAAGGGAAAAGATGAGGTGCTTGATAAATTCAAGGAATTCAAAACCTTGATGGAGAATCAAACTGACAAGAAAATCAAGACATTCAGATCTGACAATTGTGGAGAATTCACCTCAAGTGACTTCAAGAAGCTTTGCAGTGATTCAGGGATTAAGAGGGAGTTGACTGCTCCTTATAATCCTCAACACAATGGAGTTGCAGAAAGGAAGAACAGAACTATCATGGAAGCAGCAAGGGCAATGTTGCATGACCAGGATCTTCCTATGCATCTATGGGTAGAAGCAGCTAGAACAGCTGTATATGTGCAGAACAGAACACCCCATAAGATATTGGACAACAAGACATCAGAAGAGGTCTTTTCTGGTAAGAAACCTGAAGTAAGTCATCTCAGAATATTTGGTTGTCCAGTATACACTCATGTCCCAAAGGAAAAGAGGACTAAACTAGATCCTTCGGGAAAGAAGGGTATCTTTGTGGGTTACAGTGAAAGCTCGAAGGCTTACAGAATATACTTCCAAGGGTTCAAGAAGATTGATGTCAACAGGGATGTAACATTTGATGAAAACTCAGCATTCATCAAATCGAGGAAGGCACCCATCGAAGTTTATGAAGAACCTAAGGAATCAAGATTTCAGGACACTACTATGACTGAAGCAGTTCCAGAAGCTGTTCGTGAGTTTGAACAACCACAAGAACCTGTAGATCCACCCCATGAGGATAACTCTCACAAGAGGAAACCTGTATGGGCTAAAGAGCTCATTCATGATGCAGAAAGATTTGGCATTCCAGAAGAAGAAAACAGAGCAAAGAAGAGAACCATATCACATACCAGTTATGTTGCTTTTCTCTGTGACATTATGAACAAAGAGCCTTCCAGTTATGAAGAGGCAGCAGAAAAGAAAGAATGGAAGGATGCTATGGTTGAGGAATACCAATCAATAATGAAGAATGATGTTTGGGATGTTGTCCCAAGACCTAAAGAGAAGTCTGTTGTGACTTCCAAGTGGATCTTCAAAATCAAGCATGCTGCAGATGGCAGTGTAGAAAAATACAAAGCAAGATTCGTAGCTCGTGGTTTCTCTCAGAAAGAAGGAATAGATTATGAAGAAACCTTTGCACCTGTAGCCAGGTATACTTCCATCAGAACAGTACTTGCCCTAGCTGCAGCAATGAAATGGAAAATACACCAGATGGATGTCAAGACTACTTTCCTAAATGGTGTAGTAGAAGAGGAAGTATATGTGGAACAGCCACTCGGTTTTGAAATACATGACAAGGAGTCATATGTGTGCAGATTGAAGAAAGCCTTGTATGGCTTGAAGCAAGCTCCCAGAACTTGGTATGGTAGGATGGACAATTTTCTATCTAGCTTGGGCTTTACCAAGAGTAAAGCAGATTCCAACCTTTACTACAAGGTTGAGGAAGGGAATCCAGTGATTCTACTCCTGTATGTGGATGACCTATTTGTGACAGGAGATGACAGACTAATTGCAGATACTAAGAGGAAGCTTGCAGCTGAATTCGATATGAAATATTTGGGAATGATGCACTATTTCCTAGGTATGGAGGTGTGGCAGAATGTAGGTGGGATCTTCCTTGGTCAAGGGAAGTACACAGCAGATATCCTGAAGAGATTCGGGATGATGGATTGCAAGGCCATGGCCACACCGATGGCATCGAATCTGAAGCTTCTATGTGATGCTTCATCTGAGCCAGTTGATGTCTCTATGTATCGTCAGATGATTGGGTCCTTGATGTACCTGACGAACACGAGACCAGACATTTGCTTTGCTGTGAACACATTGAGCCAGTTCCTGACGGATCCGAGGAGTGTTCACCTGGTTGCTGTAAAGCATGTTCTGAGGTACCTAAAGGGTACAGTGGATTATGGGCTCAGGTATGAGGCGAATCAAAAGTTTAACCTACAGGGTTATGTTGATTCAGATTGGGCTGGCAGTGCTGCAGATAGGAAGAGCACATCTGGTTGTTGCTTTAGTATGGGATTAGGTGTGATCTCTTGGTTTAGCAGGAAGCAGTCCTGCGTAGCACTGAGTACAGCTGAGGCAGAATATGTTGCAGCCTGTTCAGCTAGTTGTGAAGCAGTATGGCTATGGAAGCTACTGTCTGAGTTATTTGATCTCCCGTTGGAGGCTACTGGTATCTTCTGTGATAACCAGAGTTGTGTGAAGCTGTCCGAGAACCCAGTGTTTCATGACAGGTCGAAACACATAGAGATCAAATATCACTATATCAGGGATATGGTGCAGAGAGGAGCTGTGAAGCTCCTGTATGTTGCGACGGACGAGCAGATTGCAGATGTGCTAAAGAAGCCACTAGCCAGGGTGAAGTTCGAGTACTTCAGAGAGAGGCTTGGCGTTCTTCAGATTGAGGACACTTCGAGGAAGAAGTGATGGACACATTTGCTAAAGCCATTCCAAGCATGTTGGAAGGAGGATCCTTCACATGGCTGTGGATGTAAGCGCTGGATGATGAGCATCAAGATGATGTTCTGGTTTCTGCTTGGATATGATCAGTTGGATCATTTTTATGTATGTATGTACGCATCATGTTAGATGCTGGATATGATCAGTTGGATCATTTTTATGTATATATGTACGCATCATGTTGGATGCTGGATATGATCAGTTGGATCATTTTTATGTATATATGTACGCATCATGTTGGATGCTAGATATGATCAGTTGGATCATTTTTATGTATGTATGTATGCATCATGTGGATGTTGGATATGATCAGTTGGATCATTTTATGTATGTATGTATGCATCATGTTGGATGCTTGGACCATGTATCTGTATATGTATCAGGTGGATACATTGTATGATCAGGTGGATCATGTATGGTGATATGTATCATGTATTTGTATTTGTATCAGGTGGATACATTGATGATCAGGAGGATCATGTATGATGATATGTATCAGATAGATACTTGGTATGCATCAGGTAGATGCATTGATGATCAGGATGATCATAGATGACGAGCTTCAGGATGTTTCCCTAGATGACATTCAGCAGGATGTTGCAGTGATGATCAGGATGATCATAGATGACGAGCTTCAGGATGTTGCTCTAGATGACATGCAGCAGGATGTTGCAGTGATGATCAGGATGATCATAGATGACGAGCTTCAGGATGTTGCTCTAGATGACATGCAGAAGGATGTTGCAGTGATGATCAGGATGATCATAGATGACAAGCTTCAGGATGTTTCTCCAGATGACATGCAGCAAGACGTTGCAGTGATGATGATCAGGATGATCATGGATACATCAGGATGATGTATGGTGAGTATCAGGTTGATACTCTGTGGCCGTGGATCAGGTTGTGTAGATGAGCATGTAATCCGGTGCCCTGGGAGATTTGCAGATGGTCTTTCGAGGTTTTGCCTATGGCATGTAATTCGATGCCCTGGGACATCTGGCAAATGCTCTTTCGAGGTTTTGCTCTGGGAGGACATGTAATTCGGTGCCCTGGGAGATCTGGAGATAGTCTTTCGAGGTTTTGCCTATGGCATGTAATTCGGTGCCCTGGGATATCTGGCAGATGCTCTTTCAAGGTTTTGTCCTATGGCATGTAATTCGGTTCCCTGGGAGATCCGATAGGTTGGGCTGTGTGCCCGTAATCAGTCCTGGGATGCTCTTGCGAGGTTTTTCCATGACCACATGTAATTCGTTGCCCTGGGAGATCCTATAGGTAGAGTTGTGTGCTCGTAATAGCCTGGGATGCTCTTGCGAGGTTTTGTGGTGAGGTCACATGTAATTTGGTGCCCTGGGAGATCCTATAGGTAGAGCTGTGTGCTCGTAACAGCCTGGGATGCTCTTTCGAGGTTTTGTGACGCATGTAATAAGTCCTGAGGATTCCACAGTATGGCCAGTGATGACGAAGACCTGCAGGTGGTGGGCCTGCATCCAGTATGAAAAAGGACTGGCTCTGTAGAACTTCCTATGACGAGTAGAGACAGAGATTGGTTGAGATAGTAGCAGTAGTGATGATGATGATGACGATGCATCGATGACGATGATCCAGAGAAGAAGACTTGTCTAGCAGATCTGTGTCGAGAAATACCTTCCTAGTTAAGAGGGAGTGTTGATGTATATGTAACTTCGGAATGTATTTCATCTGTATATTATATATATATTTATTGTACCCTTATAAGAGATGTGTTATTCCTCTATAAGGAAGTGTCGTCATGTGGATTGACAAGTGTCGCAAGTGTGTATACTTGCCGATGGGTTATTAGACCACCTTATGGGGTCGGCCCTGATTAATATATAATATAATGTGGGTGTATCCAAGTAGACAAGTCGGCCCCAGTAGGTCACTGGGCAAAAAGGTGAGTATAAATAGAGATAGGACATCTCTATTTTACTCACTCGGAAAAGTAACTATCCCTCTCTCTGAAAAGTGGCACACTAGTGAGGAGGAGGAGGATCATCTACTAGGAGACTAACTCAGTGTTATTTGGTTGTATTTTGGTTGAGCCATTGCTCTCTCTATCTCTGAGGAAGTTGTGGGGTTTTTCACCCTAGGGTTTTCCCCACGGAAACTCTGTGTCTCTTGTCTCTATGCTTTTGATTCTTGTGATGCTTGTGATGCTTGTCATATTATGATTGTCATGCATTGATATACTGTAGATGTTATTCTCTCAGCAAAGATCCTATAGTATTGTGATTTAATACTAAAAATTTAACAAGGGTTTATATAAAGGTAAAAATTATAATCATTTAACAAGATGAAGTAAGTATTAAACACTTACAGGGTGAGAAATAGACTAGAATATTGGATGGCATCAAACCCTAACCATCGAATTGACACCTTCACTAACCCTGCACATAATATTGCTTGTTAAGATACATTTACTTATAAACATAAAGAATATCATTGTAAACTCAATTGCAAAAGGTAGGGGCTTACGAATGCAAGTTTATTATACCTTTTAAAATACATTAAGTTCCCAAACTTTTGAGGTTCGCAGGAACACTTGCACAAAAATATGACGACATTAGCATTGAACAACTATAAATTCTTGTATATTTAAACTCTTGCAAGTAATGAATTATGAATCATACTTACTAGTGGAGAACCAAAATAGGGTGGTTAACCCAATACCATTTTGAAGCTAAACCTTAAACACATTCATCATTTTGTTTCTCCAGGGATTGAACCCTTATCACACTTCCACCATATCCAAGATAACCAAATCTCTAGGTTGATTCTAGGATTTTCATTGCGTCGAAGGCTCCGTAGTAACGCAGGAAGGTTCTAAGCCAAGGGCTTGACACAAGTCTGAGTAAGAAACAAAGTAAACCATAGAGACAAGCTCAACACAAGTCTAAGCAAAAAACAAAGTAAACCGCATAGCCGAGCTCGACACAAGTCTAAGCAAGAAACAAAGTAAACCACGGAGCTGAGCTCGACACAAGTCTGAGCAAGAAAAAAAGTAAACCACAGAGTCGATATCGACACAAGTCTGAGCAAGAAATAAAGTAAACCACAGAGCCGATATCGACACAAGTCTAAGAAAGAAACAAAGTAAACCACAGAGCCGATCTCTACACAAGTCTGAGCAAGAAAAAAAGTAAAACATAGATCCAACTCTTCACATGTTTGATCAAGAAACAATGTAAAACAAGGATCCAACTCGACACAAGCCTCAGCGAGAAACAAAGTAAAATACAGAGCCAAGATCAACACAATATAGAGAGAGAAACAAATTAAAAATCTCCAATCCAAGCTCACAAACAAACAAACCAAACTGGAACAAATACAGGGTAAAACTACACCTAGTCGAGTCATTTGATTATACTTACGCGGAGGGAAAACCCTCGTAAGAGCACAATGAGTACTCCATAAGGAGGTCTCTCTAGCTCATCGGTACAGCCAGTAGTTACAGGAATTCAAACCACCTTAAACACATCTAAGTAGCATTACAAATGGGTCGAGCTCTTCACAGAGCCGCGGCTCAACAATGCGGCAGCGTAACCCCAAAGATCAAGAAAATAATGGTGACTCATCGACCCTTCCTGATTAAACCTCGAGAGGAGTAGTTACGATCCCAAGAAAGGTAATCGACGATGCACAAGAAGCCAAGTAAGTGGAATCATGCAGCGTACTGCCCTTCGTAAATTCCCTCACATGGGCTACCAACTCACTAGCAAATCAGCTTTAATGAATTCAATCTGCGAATCAACAAACAAAATCGAATCATTAACGTTGATCGATATTCCATGGATACAATTAATGTAAAGTATTGAAACCATGGTTTACAACGTTTACATTGAATAGATCATTATGTATGCAAGCTCAAACGATCCCTTCAAACATTACGATAGGGTTATAGTTAGTTTATAATCATAGGATTTTTATTATTCAAAGGACTAATTAAATATATATAATCAGGTTCATAGTTGTAATGGTTACAAAGGGTTGAACCTGAATGTGTTAATGAAACTTGAAGCTTGATCCTAGTTAGGGATAGTACAATAGAGATGCATTGTATTCGATTACAAAGTTAAAACATATGTTAGAACTAGGATTAGTAAACCAAATGCATAAATAGCATCAAGGCTAGAGTAAACAAACAGTCAAAATTTCTATGGATCATGTAATTATATTCATGCCTTGTATTTAAAGGAGATATGATCGTCTCTTAGAGACTATCTTTAGTTTCTACAAAATAAGTTGTCAAATTATAAATTATCTTCGAAATCATTATATACCTTAGGAGGGGCTGAGTTGAATCCTTCACTAACCTGTACACCTGCGACATAAGAAGAAATCTCATCTTAAATACTTATATAATTTTTTTTATAAAATGACTAAATTTGGGGTTGTGGCATGATGTTACTTGGATATGTCGACCCCTAATGGAGTGGTATTATTGCGGACCGAAAGAGTACATCCCAATTTTTTTTAGCTTGGTATCAACTATGATCTCTTGGTCCAACAGGAAACAGGGATCCATATCCAGGAGTACTACTGAAGTAGAGTACATTGCATCTAGTACCACCTACTAAGAAGTTGTGTGGCTTAGGAAGATACTTGTTGGTTTTTTCGGTGAGAATCTTGAGACTACAGTCATTCACTCAGAAAATCAAAGTTACATTAAGCTCTCAAAAAACCCTATGTTTCATTTCATAACAAAACACATTAAGATGAAGCATCACTAATCATAAACATGGTATAGAGAGGTGATGTAAGAATTCAACACATTTCTACTGGTGAGAATATTGTAGATATGTTTACTAAGCCTCTATCTGTGACGAAGTATAGGTACTTCGGAGATAAGATTTGCATGGGAGAGAATGTCTCCCTCGCTAAGAGGGAGTGTTAAAGTTACAGCATCATGTCATTCTCCAAGTCAATCTTGTGTGTCAATATTAAGCCTCGTGTGTCAAGGTAGTTCCTTATAGGAGCCTGAGTTGGAATTAGGAAACTTGGAGAAGAATCTTGAGTTGGACTCAAGAATAGTTAAGCTTCATGTGTTGAGGAAAATTTTTTGTTTGTCAAAGTGAGCATGTTGTACAATCTTGCTAGTCAAGTCTAAGGTCTTGTGTGTCAAGACAGATCCTCATGTGTCGAGGTGGTTCCTCATGTGCTGAGGTGATGCTTTGCATGTTAAAGCATGCATGGTGTTTGATGTACTACTAACCATGGTTGATCTATTAAGTCTCCGCTAGGGACTGGCCACCCCCAGAGTGAATTATTTTAGCATATAACCACTTGGAACGATAGTTGGACAATATGATCACATCATTGGGAAAAACTCCTTAGTATATTTGATGTGATAATTAAGCTGGAACATGTGGACCATGTAGATAAGATAAGAGATAAATATAAGATGTGATAAGATATGAAAGAATTCGAATTGCACATAAAAGAATTAATTAAGAGTGAATTTGAATTGTTAAACTTTAGTGAATACTTCAGTAAATCAAAGGAGAATTTGAATTGATCACTACAATGATGTTAACAAGAAAGAATTAATTAAGAGAGTTAACTAAGTGATAACAATGAATATCTATTTAACTAAGTGTTGTTGCATGACGATGTACTTATGTTAAAGTAAAAGACAACACTTATGTTAAAATAAAAGATGACACTTAAGTTAGCCACCTAACTAAGTGGGAAATATTTCAGTTAAGGGGCAAGTTCATCCTAAGACTCAGTTCAGTGAGTAAATGCACCGCATGAGAAGTCGAGCGCTCTTCTTCATGCAAGATTGATACATCCATATGGAGGACGAGTTCATCATGAATTCAGAAGACAAAAATAAAATATGATTGTTGGCTTGGTTTTGCAACCAATCTTAGTGCAATGGGAACCTATCAACAAGTGATAGCAGTTTCAAAGATTGAAAGCAAAAACAACAATTATAAATCTAAATCTAAACTAAACTAGCATGTGCATATAACAAATAAAATTTTCTGAAAATGATTCAAGAACAAGAAATAAAAAGAACGAGTATTGTATTAAGATACCACAAATGGTGAGGATTTGTGTTGAGCAACTTCCAAGGTGAGTAGCTCCAAGCTCCAAAGGTCTCTTCTCCAAGATAGCTACAATGGTCAAAAGCTCATTAGAGATTTTGACAACATGAGGATAGGATGATGGATGGATGGAAAGTGAGGAGCCCCTACCACCTTTTTATAGTTTTTGGTGGTGGGGAATACCATTATGGTTTTGAGGAAACCAATGGTATTGACCAACATGGTTTAGGTACTTTTTCCCTCCTTTTTCCTTTTTTGAATATTTTGAATATTTTTATTTCCTTTTTAATATTTTTGGGAATTTTGGACCCTTTTTGAGGGTTTTTTATGCTTTTTGAGGAAAAATATTCATTTTGAGTGGAAAAAGGGGTGTATTAAGGTCTTTTGGTGACCTTTTGATGGCTTTAGAGGCTCAAATGGTGAAAAAGTGGACAAATGGGTCATGTGAATAAGGAAATGAGCTAGTGAGCACTTTTTGGGTGTTAACAGATTGCCCCCTAATGTGTGAGGGCAGGAGCTCATCGTATGGTCGATAGACATCATAGTTCTTTTGTCTTTTTTTCTGGGGTTTGGGGAGGAGAAGAGACCGATGGGAGACTGGATCTACGGCCCTTGGAAGCTGCAAAAATAAACAATATTACATGGCCTCAATATGAATGAGGAATAATCTCTGATAATGGACGAAGCGGGCATACCCATGCTCGTATCAAGACAAATACATAACAATTAGTCCCAAGAAGGGCGACCTGAAAAATATATAGAAAATCTATTGGTACATCATAATGGTCTAGAGGGGACATTATTTTGGGATGTACTCATGATCATAACATGACTGATCTCAATAACTGATACACTGGAATAACTGTTGAACTGCTGAAACTGAAGGTGTCCAGCATCTGTAGGGACTCAATGACTGTGAGTCATCTCTGAGAAGTACATGCAACTATATGCTTGAGGGAGTATAAAACTAGCATATATCTGAATACTGTCTCCATGCATAACCTGGATATCTATAGAAAAAATGTAACTAGTTGTTTCCATAAATAGACTCTCAAATGTGGAAGAATCAAGTGGTATCCGGGGTCTTGAACAAATAACTGAACGGATCGATACCCTATGCGAGTCTCAATGATGCAATCAAGGTGTTGAAGTCGAGCATGTGAGAAACAACCATTTGGAGAGGCACTAAGGACTCTTCTCGAAATGATTCGTAGGCACTCATCAGAAATTGTGATGAGTCCAAGACACAGGGACCTCTAGGTCTATCCTTTGGAATAAATTTGGTTGTCGTCGACAGAGGGAGACCAGCAACTAACAAGGCAATGGTGTTTCCTTAATAGGAGCGTGAGGTGTAGAACTGAAGTGTGGTAGTACTGATGGTAGGACTGACATACTTGTGGGGATGGGAAGTAACTGGGGTCAAATAGTGGGTAGACTCAAACTTCCTTTGTTCAGAGCATGATGACATGGTTGACCTGGCAGCGTAGGGAACTGACTTGTAGGTGTGGGGATCATAGCTTTTAGGGACTAAAGGGTATGTATTGACTCTGGGGGGGGTCAAGCTGTTGGGTGCTGTCGAGGGGTTCTCAGGGTGAGATATTGCAGAACGCTCTGAACCAAGGCGACCAAAATGGGGAAGCTGCCATATGAGTAGACATTTTCTATTCTAGCGCCGAGAAGCACCCTTGGGTCCTTTTTTGTAGTTTTAATGAGCTCGAAGAAGGGATAAAAGTGTGATCTGAAATGGTACTGTTCTATGGATTTTGTGAGCCCAAGACTGTTTGTGCTCATTGGTGCTTTCATTTTTAAGGAGTCTAAAAATGATAAGAAGACTCTGTAGTGGTTGTGAGTACCATCCTGTCGTTTTTACGAGCCCAGGATGGTGATTTCTCATGGTTGCTTTCATGTTTAGAGAGTCTGAAAGTGGTAAGTGGACTCCATTGGTGTTCTTTTTCATAAGTTAGTCTCCAAGGCTCGAAAAAGCATAAAATGATGCAAATGGAGAACTCTTCTAGCCGATGTGACTAGAGTATTCCTTTTTCGTAATTAGTCTACAAGGTCTGGAAAAGGGGTAAACTTATACCAGGTAGACGCCCTTTCAGATACATTTAGCGAGCATGAAAGGAAGCAAGGTTGCTCGATGATCTTTTCATTGTTTTAGGAGTCAGAAAAGAGCTTAACTGAAACTCCCTAAGTGCCTTTTTTGTAAAAGGGATTGCTCGGCCCGAAAAAGGGGTAAAATTATACCGAACAAAAAAAAGGGGTTGATGAGAGCGAGAAAAGGTCTCAATCATCATCCTTTGTGCGGAATACTGAATACGGTGACATAAAGATTGTCAAAAAAGGGGCAACAGCCAATGTGGTGTGTAAACCGAGGTGATGAGTGGAATTTTGAAAAAGTGCCCAAAATATTATGGGGTCAGATTGAGAAATGACCTCAAGCATCATCATGAGCGTGGAAAACTGAATCCGGCGATATAAGACTCGTTAAAAAATGGAGAACGACCAATGTGGCACGCAAAGTGAGGTGACGAGCGGGCATGGGAAAAATGCCCAAAAAATCTGGGCGTGAGAGTGAGAAATGATCTCAAGCATCATCACGAGCGCGGAAAACTGAATCCGGCGATATAAGATTTGTCAAAAATGGACGACGGCCGATGTGGAATGCAAACTGAGGCGACGAGGAGGCATGGGAAAAATGCCCAAAAAATCTAGGCGTGAGAGGCATAAATGATCTCAAGCATCATCACGAGCATGGAAAACTGAATCCGGGGATATAAGACTTGTCAAAAATGGACGACGACCGATGTGGCACGCAAACCGAGGTGACAAGGGCATGAAAAAATTGTTAAAAAATGGACCTGGTGAAAACAGGAAAAGGAAAGAACTATCATGAAGTTCTCGCTGTGTTGATTCGAACGGTACCAACGGTTTGAGGAACGGACGTCATATGACACCGGAATGGTTGTTCGAAAAATGGTGGAATTTATATAAATAGGGTGTGGGGCCCATATGACGTGTCATTGTTACGTGTGAGTTTGGCAGAGCAGTCAGAGCTCTTTCTTGATTTCTGGGAGATTTGACCGTTGGTTTTTTATTCCATGAGTTTCAAGTAACCCTATTTGCCTTAGCCTTTTCATTTATGTCTTTTTTGGTTAGCAGCGGGCCCCCGAAGGCCGCGAAATTCCATGTTGGCCTTCCAACATGGAATATCGCGGGTTTCATGTCCTTTCCCGCGATGGACATCGCGGGTTTGAGGACGACACTCATGATGTTCATCGCGACTGTCAGGCTGAAAGTTGCGATGTTCATCGCGAGTATGGGGGAGATAGTCGCGATGTTCATCGCGACTGTCTGGCCAATACCTGCGATGGTCATCGCGAGTTATTTTTTGGAAGCTGCGATGGTATTTTTTGAAAATTTTTCCCTGGTGCTAAAAATTTCTTTGTTCTTTGGTAGGATGTTGAGGAGGCCATTGGTGTCATGGCGAGAGCGAGAGATGGAGGAGGATTTGATGGTTCGGATTCGGACTGATCAGGGGGTCCGGTAGGCTCTGGCGGTGAGTGGACTCTTGAAGTTCGCTCAGATTCCACCAATGCGTTCAGTAGGGCCGCTACTGAACAAATTGGGGAGTTGGTGGGTTCTTGCAAAGAGTGCATTTATTGTTGGGGGTGAGAGGTTGGAGATCACCCTTACTGATGTGTATTTCCTTACTGGGTTACCTCGCTTAGGGGAGGTTGGGGATCTTCTGTCGAGGATTCCGGTAGGTGTGGACATGGAGGATCTCCTGGAGACCTTCTGTGTTGCTGGGACGATTGTGCAGAACAGCACTCTGAGTCTAAGATCATTGCAGGAGTGGGACATGCGGGCTGTCAGAGCTTGTGTTCTGCCGGTGCTGGGTGCCGTGGCACCACATCGTTTGTCGGGGGGACAAATGATGATGGTGGATTCTGTGCTGAGGGGGACCTATTATGCATGGGGTCAGATGTTTTTGGCTGGTGTCCGGAGAGATTTGGACAAGGTCAGTCGGGAGGGGGGAGAGTTCTGCTACGCCTCATTTTTATGTTGCTTTTTCCTTGAGCGGGTACCGACTTTGCGGCCACGGGTGCTGGTTCAGGATGGTTTGGTGAGCGAGCCACGGATGGTGTGGTGGGGGCAAATGATGCCTCGCGGTGGTGGTGGTATCCGCGAGTTCTTTTCGCAGGAGATGTATGAGCAGTGGGAGTAGATCCCCCTGCTGATTGAGGAATATCCATATGTTGGTATGGATTATCGAGGAGATCCGGAGATGCCTCGAGCCCAGGGACAGGCCTAGGGTTTAGATGGTGTGGTTTGTGTTTTGTTCTCTACTATATCATTTTCTAGATGTGTTTGTTATGATTATAGTTAGATATTTATATGATGGTTACTTGCGTGATTGTGCAGATGTTGGTCCTGTACCACCGGTCGACTATGTGGCTCGTAGGGGGCGGGCGATGGTGGTTGTTCCACCTCCTGTAGCGGTACCGCCGCCACATGGTCGGTGATTTGGGGCTCGTGGTCGAGGGGCTAGTCCTCAAGACGATGCTGTGGAGGGTGCCCGAGAGACACTTGATATGATTCTAGCAGGGTTCCCAGAGGATGGGTGGAGGGATCTAGATCGGGACATCGTCGAGCGATGTTTCGATGCACCTCGTGAGTGGCACTCGATCCTGCTAAGAGTAGTGTTGTTGGCGGCTGAGTGGAGGGAGGGGGCTCGACAGGATCCGGTAGGTCCGATGGAGGGGAGGATTCGTTTACGAGATGCTCCAGCGGGGCCGATAGAGAGGAGAGTCATGGCTCGGCATGATCCGGCGGGGCCAGCGGAGGAGGCTCCAGAGGAGCCTAGGGACCGTGATGATTAGATGATATTGTATCTGCCCCCAAATGTTGATGAGCATATGAGGTAGCCATTTTTTGTATGGTTGATGTATTTTTGTATATTGGGTGCTGAGGGCACCTGTGACATGTTTTGACTATATTATGATGATATATATATATATATATATATGATGTTGGTATATAGTCGTGTATGCTCATGGATGCATTCATTGTTTTTTGTTCGCCCGTGGAGGCATGTTTGATTTTTTGTATGCCCGTGGAGGCACATGTTTTGCATGTGGATGCAACATTGTCATGTATATATATATGCCCGTGGAGGCACATGTTATGCACATAGATGCATTATTGTCATGTTTATATATATGCCCATGGAGGCACATGTTATGCATGTGGATGCATTATTTTGATTTTGGTATATGCCCGTGGAGGCACATGTTATGCACGTGGATGCATTATTTGTTTATGATATGATTTGATTGGTGTGCCAGTCTAGAATGTTGTTGGCCATATGGTCTACTACACTATTGAGGTTTCCTGGGACATGTGTAAATGAAATGGATTCAAACTGTCGAACATTTGTTTAGTGCGCAAAAATTTTCTGAAAAGATAGGGATCACGTACCTGGTAATCATTGTTGAGCTGGGAAACAAGGAGTTGTGAGTCCAAGAAAACGTTGAGGTGACGTATGCTCATTTGGAGAGCTGCGGCCAAGAGACCGGTCACGGCATCGTATTCAGCTTGGTTGTTGGTGGCAGCACCTAAACACACTCCGTCGATGTGGATCAACTCATGTGAAGGGGAGTATATTACCCAAGCTGCTGAGGCCAGATTGTGGGACCAACGGCTTGCACCATCAGTGAAACCGACGTGGAAGAGTGGAAAAGGATCCATCTGTGGTCATGTAGAGAAAACAAATATTTTAGGTTTTTTGAATTTTTTATGAAAGACAAAATAATACTGTACAATAATGGACGCTGGTGTCCATCAGATTTACTATGGGTAAAATCATTTGAGGTACAACCCATTGCATGGGTTGCATAGGGGGTTTCCTTCTGAATCGGTCAGAATGTATGCCCCCTATCTGAGGCAAGTGTGCATAATATATGGGCATTGCCACATGGACACAAACTTTCATTTCCTGGTTTTGTCATGAGCCTGATCATAGGCGAGGACAAGGTCCCCTTCAGTAAAAGTTCTTGGGTGGACATGTTTATCATAATTCAATTTGGATTGGTTCTTGGCTGCTTCCATGGTTTGAAGGGCTGTGCGTCGATCTTCATCGGCCTATTCCAGGATTAGTAAGCGTTGCTCAATTGGGGCAGTGTCTGGTAGGAGTTCAATGGCCATATGTAGGGTTGGAATCTGGCACTGAATGGGGAGGACGGATTCGACACCGTGAACTAAGTGAAAAGGGATAAAACTGGTGGCAGTTTTGGTTAACGTGCAGTATTCCCATAGTGCCGGGAAGAGCATGTGGTGCCAATTTGATTTGTGTTTGTCTACAGTGCGCTGGAGGATGGTTTTCAAAATTTTGTTGATTGCTTCGACTTGGCCGTTTCCTTGGGGGTAGTAGGTGAAGGAGAAATGGTGTTCAAATTTCAGTAAGGTTGACAGTTCTCTCCAGATGGTGTCTTCGAAGTGAGAGCCGTGGTCTGAGACGAGTTGCTTTGGCACTCCAAAATGAGCAATAACATAGTTGAGAAAAAACCATGCTGCGGTGTCGGCTTTGCAATTGTAAGTTGGCTTGGCCTCCGCCCACTTGGTGAAATAATCTACGGCCACAATAATGTGTTTTTGACCGTCGGCTGACATGGGATTGCAATCGAGGAAGTCGATGTCCCATTTGCAGAATGGTACAGCAGTAACGACTGGATGAAGGGGGGCGGGTGGGGTTCTTGCTTTGGGGGCAAAAAGTTGACAGTTTTGACAATGTTTGACTGCAGTGATGCAATCAGTGAACAATGATGGCCAAACGTAACCTGCACGAATGATCTTTTGGGCGGTGGCCATGCCGAAGAAATGGCCTCCGCAGGCACCACTATGGCAATCATTAAGGACTTCTTCTGCCTCGCTATAGGATAGGGAGCGTCGTAAGATGGTATCAATGCCGTGTCGATAAGGTACATCCCCTAACAAGAGGTATCGGGGGGCATGGTGTCGTATACGACAGTGTCCGTCACGATCGATGTGGGGTCGAAATTTTTGTGTGCAGAGGTAAATTAATATGTCGCCGTACCATGGGTCGTCAGACGAAATGATGAAGATGTGATCGTCAATCAGATCCATTTGGATAGCGGGTGATGACGAAGAGGATGGGAGATATGTGATGAGCTGGGAAAGCGCGAGGGCTTTGGTGCTCTTAGGAGTTCTGAAAGTGAGGTCATATTCCTGGAGGATAATGACCCATTTAGCAACATGACCTTGTAGGAGCCGCTGGTTCAGGAGACAGACCATAGGGTTGGAGTCGGCGACAACTATGGTATGACTGAGCAGAATGTAGTGTCGCAATTTTTGGATGGAAAAGACTACAGCTAGGGCTAATATTTTTTTGTATGGGTAACATAGGGGTGGGCCAGACAAGGTCTGGCTGACATAATAAATGACATGCTCTTGGTGAGAGGCATCTTCTTGAACCAAGACTCCAGACACGGCATGTTCGGATGCCGAGATGTAAAGGATGAAGTCCTAAGAGAAATCCGGAGGGGAGATCAAGGGGGCTTGTGTGAGAGCTTTCTTGAGGGCTTCGAATGCCACTTCTGCTTGCTCATCCCAAACAAAAGGTATGTGGGTATGAAGCAGGCGTAAGAATACATGAACTTTGGTGGCGTAATCAGGAACGAAACGACGAAGGAAATTGGACCGCCCCTGTAGACTTTGGAGTTTCCGAAGCGTGCGAGGAGGGGGAAGGTCTAAGATGGCTTTGACTTTCAGGGGATCAATAGTAATTCTGTTCTGGGAAATAATGAAACCCAATAACCGGCCTGCCAGAATGCAAAAGACACACTTGTGTGGGTTCAAGCGGATTTTATATTTGTGACAACGCAGGAAAACTTGCCCCAGGTCGTTAAGGTGGTCTGATCGTTTCCGGGAACGAGCTGTAAGGTCATCAAGATAGACTAGCAGGATATGGACCAAGTCGTGAAAACAATAGGTCATGGCCCGCTGGAAGGTGGCAGCAGCAATTTTGAGGCCGAAAGGCATGACGCGATAGGAAAAGGTGCCCCATGGGGTGGTAAAGGCAGTCTTGTACTTATCCTCCTTATGGATCTGAATCTGGTTGTATCCAGAAAAACCATCCATGAAAGATAGGACTTCATGTCCCGCACAGGCATCAATGAGTTGGTCAATGAATGGCGTGGGGAAGTTGTCTTTGGGACAAGCTCGGTTTAAATCGTGGAAGTCAGTGCATACTCTAAGGGTGCCTTGCTTTTTGTTAACGGGAACGGGGTTTGAAACCCAGGTGGTATAAGCAATAGGATAAATGAATCCTTCTTTGCAAAGTTTCTCAACCTCGACTTTAACAGCGGGGAGCTTGGAAGGATGAATGGGTCGTTGTTTCTGACGAATGGGGGGTACATCAGGCCATGTGTCAATGTGGTGCTCTATAATGGTGGGGTCAAGACCAGGCATTTCGGTATAGGTCCAGGCAAAGATATCACGAAATTCTTGGAAAAGTTTTTTGTGTTCTCCAATCTCATGCTCACGGTAGGAGGCTCCTAAGGTAATGATTTCAAGGGCACCAGGTGGGTCAGAGATATCAATGTGGGTGACAGGTGAGATATTGGCCATGTTACCTTCCTCAAAGGCATCGGGAGCAGGAATAGGATCCTTAAACCAGTCGACTTTAGTAGGAAGGAATTCTTTGGACTCAACCGTGAATTGGGTAGCGGTGGTAGAGGAGGATTCTTCTGGGAGGAAATAGGAACGATGGTGCATGTCATCCCAGGGATAATTCGGGGCAGTGAAATCCTCTAGAATCTCCTCATCATTGCGGAAACTTTGAGTGGTCAAATCGATTGACGAGATAGTGGTAGTCGAAGAGATCATATAAATGGTGTTAATCTCTCCGGATGGGGATGATACGGGAGGGTAGATCTCCTCAATTGTGGGGGGCGTCGTCTCAAGGTCCAAATTATTCATCTCGTAGAGAGCTGCTCTGTAATCTGGGATATCAGGATAGTGATGTGAGTAATGGCTGTAAATACCCCATATCGCACAAGGGTGGTTGGTACGCAGTGATTTATCACAAGGCTTGGGGTTTGAGTCGATTTTGACAACCAGGATGTTGGGGTCATCATCAAGCATTTGCATGTGTTACTGTAATGCGGGTAATTGTGGACATTGATGATTTGGATGGCCTAACTCATCACACAATAAGCATTTAAGAGGAGCACGGAACATGGGGGGAGGTTTAACTGCTTTGGGAGGAGGTACCGTAATGTATGGTTGTGGGCCTCTGCCCCTAGTGGGCTTGATAAGAGGAGGGGGATTCATAGAAGATGAAGGGGCAGTGACACCGGGAGGTCATTGAGTAGTAGTGACAATGGGTTGCACCGGTTGTAGGACAACATTTGGTGTCGACAGGGGAATGGGAGGCAAAATATACCACACGGGTAAGCCTAAGGTTAACCCGGGGAGGCTGAGGGTGGCCAGAACTGGGTGCTTACTACCCCCGAGGGAGGGAATAGGAAGGGGATTGTGTGAATGGGTGTAACACCAATGTGACTAGGGACCAATGGTGGTTTAGGTAACAAGGGCGGTTGATTCTTGGGTGTTTTTGTATTGTGGGATAGGGTACATAGGTCAGATACTTTGGGCGCTGCTGACAGGGGTGGAATGGATTGGAATGTTGAGGTCATCGGTGCATATGAGTAAACTCCAAGTCCCACAGAGGAAACAAATGAGGTAGTTGCACCACAACCAGATTGTTCAACCATGGGGAGAACATTTTATGGTGCAACGGGGGCCTTGGGATCGTAACAGGTGAGTTGGTCGACCTTGACCATGCGTCCATCATGGGGGAACATCATGGTACGAAAAACGGATGAGGCAACCACCTGCATGGCATACATGTAGCTGCGACCAAGTAAGAGGTTATAATCAAGTTGGGCATTGATGACCTCTATGTCAATGAGCACGGTTTTACCAGCCAACTGAACGGGGACATTAGCTAACAGACCTTGGGGTTGAGCCGAATGGACGTCGTAGGCTTGCGACGTAGTGGTGGACTGTTGGAGAGTAAGGGATCCCAATTTCTGCCGAATGAATGGGGACATAACGCATGTATAGGCACCTTAATCGATAATGCACCGATGGATGACAAGATTCCGAATGGAAACAGAAACTTGGAATGCTAAAGTGGAAGGCAGGCATGGTTCGGACTGGTCTGAATCGAATGCCATTAGTTGTGAATCATTGGGGTCAATAGCACCAATGGCAGAGAGCAAAGTCTTGCACTATGAAGGACATTTTTTTAAGACTTCTAAAGTAGACATGGATGCGGGAGACTGGGGTAAGTCATCTACAATGTTGTAATTCGACGCAGTGCGAGCATTGGGGTTATTGTTGATATGACGAAGTGGGAAGCGAGGTGCTTTAGAGGCACCATCAAGTGGAGCTGGAGGTATATGTAACGTCTGAACAGTGGGATGAGCGTTAGTGTTTTTGTCGACAGGAGGGTCTTCAAGGGTGGAGCCATATTGGTTCCAACGAGTTTGGAGGTTGACATCAGTGGATGACATCATTAACAAGTGGTGGGTACCTGAATCAAACATGGGTTGATCAGGAGCGGCATAAGTGATCTGTTGTTGTGGTGGTGCGTTTCCTTGAGGGGGAGCCAATGGATGAGTGTTCACTACGCCTTGGGTTGGTAGGGGGTTTTGCAGCACCAAAGGTTGTTGCTGAGGGGGTGGGGGGTTGGGTGGCATCTGAGGAGCTGCGTGCCCTTGGCGATGGGCATCATCAGTCCAGAGTTGTCGAGCTCGCTCTAAATGTGGGCAATCATGTGTGTAGTGGCCATAGACCCCACATATAGAACATGGGTGGTTTGTTCTTAGGTTATTGTTTTTAGGCTGCTTGGGATGACGATCCAGATTTTGGTTGGGAGGAGAAGCGTTGTTATTATGTGGAGGATTGGTAGGTGGTGGACCTTGATGATGTTGTTGGTTGTTTCCATGGTTACGTCCTCTTCCACGGTTTTGTTGTCCACCCTGGTTGCGTTGGTTGTTTTGATGTTGGGGTTGATTATGTTGTGTGTACACTTGCCCTTGAGTAGTGGGAGGATTTTTATTTGCCGCAGGTGCGGGAGCAGGTTGCGATGGATAATAAGCTGGTGGGGCTGGAGGTGGTCCAGTTACCTGCTAGGGTTGTTGGTAACCCTGAGCTATTGGAGGTGTTGGGTTAGCTGTTGTAGCTTGCTGTGGGTAATACATTGGTTGTGGCGGGAACTGAATTGGGTTCTGGGTGGCAGGTTGGTTATAGTATGTGGGAGGTACATATGCCGATGGCGCTTGCCCATAGCAATGTTGTGGACAAGAGGGTCCATGAGTGTGATGAGTTTGATTTGTTGGAGTGTAGGAAGTTGTCACTTCAGAATTAGATGTAGCCCTAGAGAGGTGTGGGGCATTTATGGTGCTCACCATGCTGAAAGGTTTAATTTGCGGTGTGAATTGGCCAATAATACCATCAGCGGCATGTGATGCCCCCGGTGCGTCACCGCATGAAGAATCACCTTGTGGGGCATCTGGTATGATGGTGTAGAGATAGCTTGATTGGGCATAGATTAGGTCGAATTTTTGAGCTTTTAGGATAGCTTCTTCCTTTGACTGGGGTCATTTGGAAGCGACGTCTTTTGCTATGAGGGGTAGGAGTGATTTAAGGAACCAGTCCAAAAATATACGGTCATCCAGTTTAATTTTACAAAGGCCACGATGCTTGCGCCACTCATGGATGTGGTCCATGATGTGGGTAGTTGTGTTTTGTCTGCAAGACAACAATATTTCAACTCCTGCATCGTAACGTACAGGTAGCTGAAAAAACTGAAGGAAAGTGGAGGCGAGAGACGTAAATGTTAGAACAGTAACCACACTTAGTACCATAATCCATAAATTTTTTGATTGCCCATGTGCTTAATTAAACCATGTTTTGGATTAAGTGACTATAGTTGGTTAAAAACCCACTTTTAGAGTGTTCACACCCACTTCCAAGCAAACCAGTTCACCCAGCCTCCAGTTTTGTCCACAAGTGCACCCTCATTTATTGTTGGTGCGCCCTCTCTCCTTGTTTTGGGGAATTTTAGTTGACCAAGGGCGCTAGGGTGTATTTTTGCCCTTTTTTGGCTAGATTTGGAGCATTTAATGCTCCCTTGGGCCCCCAAACCTCCTCTACTTGCTCACCCACACCTGCCTTGAGCTCATTATTGATCCAGCATGCTTCAGCCACCTCACCACCAGAATTCGTGGCTGTTTGGGATGATTGGGATTGAGTTGGACCCACCTAGGGGGGATTGAGGCCAATTTGGCATTGATGACTTGTACACTCAGCTTGAGCCACCTAATGCTCTTGATTTTCTCATGGATGTAATAAAAACCTGTTACTAACATTTTCACATGTTAGACAGTCAGTTAATCAAAGGTTTCAGCATACATTGTGTGTAAAATTATCATCTTTTTCAAGTTTTTCCACAGTTTTTGCAAATTAATTCAATTTTGTGAGGTTCTCCATAGCTCCTCGATCTTCTGTGATCAAAATACTCACATGGTATCAGAGCCATCATGGAGTTAGTGAGTTGTAGGTCAATACTGAGCGTTGAACTGCATTCTAGAGAGGATTTCCAGATAAAAATTGAGTGTTTTTTGCAGGTGTTTCAGTAGTTTTCTCACCATTAACGCAGTAGTCATGGAAGCAAACCAAATGTTGCTAACACCCTTCAATTTTTTCGATTGGAAGGCTGAGATGGTCATCAAGCTGAGATCTAAGGGTCTCTATAGAGTGACCATGGGCACAGAAGTGGAGCCAAATTCTGCTGTGGAGAAAGCAAAGTACTACAATCGACTTGATGAAGCTTATGGATTGCTATGCCTGAGCATTTCAAGGGAACTCTTGTTTCATACAGACAGTTTGACAACTCCCAATGAAGTATGGGTGAAGCTAGAATCACTCTTTGGGAAAACTGATGAACTGAGAGGCCACCAGCTTGAAAACGAGCTCATTAGCTTGAGCCCAGTGCATTTTGAAACCATCCAGGAGTTCTTCACGAAATTCAAGTCACTGGTGCTTCAACTGCAACAATGTGGAACTGTTAAGAAGGAGGAACAACTGATTCTGTCCATCCTTTCGAAGCTAGGCCCAGAGTTTTCAGTATTTGTTAGCACATTTCACTCAGCCAAAATGACCCTTCGAAATTGGCAAATGCCATCACTAGCTACCTTCATGGAGTGTCTCACTCAGGAGCAGGATAAACTAGTTCAGATGGGCACCATAAAATCAAAGGACCAAGCTTTGGCAATGGGTGTTTCAAATGCAAACAAAGGAAAGCAGAAAGCCAAGAATTCAAAGCAGCAAGAGAAGAGGAAGTTTGACAAGACCAAGTCTGCAGATGGGGGTTCGAATCTGTCAAAGGAGAAGGACAAGAAGGGAAAGGAAAAGACCAAATGCACCTATTTTCATAGGGGATGGCATCCAGAGAGCTCGTGTATGAAGAAAACCATTGACTCAATGGCGCAGCTGCTGGAGAAGAACAACATCCCAGTCCCTGAGGGCGCAAGGAAGAAAGAGAGCACCTCAAACCCTGACAATAAGGAGAAGTGTCATGCCTTGGTAGCAGGTACTTCGAATCCCTCATCCTTTATCATTGATTCAGGAGCTTCCAGACATATGGTTTCATCCAGAGAGCTCTTCTCCTCTATGCATTCGAATGGTGGCCCAACAGTTCGAATGGGAGATGATTCAGAACTCCAGACCAAGGGGATTGGTAGGATTGACATGGAGCATGGCTATTTCAGTGATGTGCTCTATGTACCTTCATTGGCTGCAAATTTGCTATCAGTCTATCAAATGACTCATACAGGAGAAGCCAAGAGAGTGACATTCACTCCAGATTTGGTAGAAATCTCAGAAATTTCCTCAAATCAAGTTGTGGCAGTAGGGTATGCAGATCATGATGAGAGAATGTACAAATTCTCAAATTTCATTCCAAATTCTAGTGACCATGCTCTTGTCTCTCATGCCAACGAGACCTCCAAGTTGTGGCATGAAAGATTTGGCCACATGAACTACAAATACCTCCAGCAATTGCACAAGGACGAGATGGTGGAAGGGCTTCCAGAAATCAGATCATCAAATGGTGCATGCATTGGGTGTGTAGTTGGAAAGCATCCTGAGCGCAGCTATGAGAAGGGAATGGCAAGGAGAGCCACTAAACCACTTGGATTGGTACATTCATACCTCATTGGTCCTCTTCCCACTCCATCATATGGTGGATCAAGGTATGTACTTACATTCATAGATGACTACTCTCGATTCTGCTGGGTTTACTTCCTTAAATTGAAGTCAGAAGTGTTTGAGAAACTGAAGATTTGGAAAGCCCTAGTGGAGAACCATAGTGGTCATAAGATAAAGATCCTTAGGACTGATAATGGAAAGGAATATGTGAATAATAACATTCAGCACCTTTGTGAGGAATGTGGCATCCAAATGCAACATTCAATCCCCTACACACCTCAGCAAAATGGTGTGGCAGAGAGGAAAAATAGATCTCTCAAGGAGATGGCTACTTGCATGATTGAGGCTAGGGATCTAAGCCCTAAGCTATGGGATGAAGCCATCAATTGTGCTGCTCATATTCAGAACAGAACCTTTCACAAATCAGTCAAAGGAAAAACCCCCTATGAGGCATGGTTTGGCCAAAAACCAAATGTGTCAAATTTCAGGATTTTTGGGTCTAGAGCATGGGCTCGAATTCCATCAGAAAAGAGGAAGGCTTTGGAGCCACAGAGTAGGGAATGTATCATGGTTGGATATGGTGAGGACACAAAGGGCTACAAGCTCTTTGACACATCCACACTTAAAACTTTCATTGAGAGAAGTGTGCAATTCGAAGAAGAACCAATTCCAGATTTTGAGCTTGCACCGGGGGAAAGCTCCTCTCCTCCACACCTTAATGAGATTAGTGATGATTCTACCTCTGATTTTTCTGATATTGCTGAAGATGACATGGCTGAAGATGACATTGCTGTACATGAGTCACCATCAAGGCCCAAGTGGGCTGAAAAAATCATAGAAGCTGCAGGTGAATTGGCAGGCAATCCCCAAGAGCCTAGGAAGACTAGATCCCAAACAATCAATGCTTCCTTTGAAAATGAGAGTGAGCTTGCTGATCACTGTTATATGATGATTGGATCTGATCCAACATCATATCAGGAAGCTCATCATGATCCAAGGTGGAGGGCAGCAATGCAAGAAGAATTCCAATCTCTCCAAGAGAACAAAACATGGGATTTGGTGCCTCTTCCTCCCAAGAGGAAACTAGTGCAATGTAAGTGGATTTTTCGAACCAAACCTGTTGCTGATGGTTCTGATCTGAAGTATAAGGCTAGGTTAGTGGCTAAGGGCTACTCACAAATCCATGGTGTGGATTATACAGAGACCTTTGCACCGGTTGCAAAGATGGACTCAATTAGACTAGCTCTAGCCATGGAAGCTAGTAAAGGTTGGGAAGTTCACCACATGGATGTCAAAAGTGCATTCTTGCATGGTGAGCTACAGGAAGAGATATATATGCAGCAGCCTGAAGGATTCCAAGAGGATCCCACACTTGTATGCAGGTTGAAGAAGTCACTCTATGGACTCAAGCAAGCCCCCAGGGCTTGGTATGCCAAAATGGATGCCTTTTTGCTCTCAATTGGTTTCTGTCGATGCAAGTCTGATCCAAATGTTTATTTGCAGCATTGTGATGATAATTTGCAGGTCATTGTACTGTATGTTGATGATCTCTTAATTACAGGGAGCTGCACCAAACAAATTGGCTCAATTAAAGCTTCTTTGCACAGTGAATTTGCCATGAGCGACCTAGGATTGCTAAGGCAATTTTTGGGTTTGGAAATTGAGCAATCTGAGAGAGGTATATTGCTGAGTCAATCTAAGTATGCTTCAGACCTGTTATTCAAGTTTAAAATGGCTGAATGTAAGGCAGCCAAGTGCCCATTCCTTTCAGGCATAAAACTAGGTGAATTTGAAGACTCTCCATTGGTGGATTGCACTCTCTACAGGCAGCTAGTCGGAAGTTTGCTGTACCTTACACATACAAGACCTGATTTGTCTTATGCTGTAAGTGCTGTAGCAAGGTATATGCAGAAGCCACATGAGATCCATTGGAAGGCAGCCAAAAGGATCCTTCATTATGTCCAAGGAACAAAGAACTTCGGGGTACACTATGCAGCTGGTTCTTCACTTCAACTAGCTGGATTTTCTGATTCCGATTGGGCGGGAGATCCCATCGATAGAAAGTCCACTTCAGGTTTTGTGTTTATGTTTGCTGAAGGTCCCATTTGCTGGTCAAGTAAGAAACAGCACACAATTTCTCTTTCATCAGCAGAGGCCGAGTACAGGGCAGCAGTGAACGCAGCCACACAGTGTGTTTGGTTGCAAGGCATTCTTCGGGAGTTTGGTGTTGCTATTGATTCTCCAACCAATATTTGGGTGGATAATCAAAGTGCCATCAAGATATCTACTGATCCAGTACAGAGGCAAAGAACAAAGCACATTGAGATCCACATGCATTACATTCGGGGCTTGGTGCATGACAGGGTGATTTCACTGCAGTATTGCCCATCCACCGAGCAAACTGCAGATATTTTCACCAAGTGCTTTACAGAGAAGACCTTCACTCACTTGAGAGCTTTGCTTGGAGTGAGTGATGGATGGTGATTGCTGCAATTTAATTGCAGGTTAAGCCCCATGTCCATTTTTGAGGGAAGTTTTTATCCCATGAGGTTTTACTTCTTTTCCTCGGTTCATATGGACAAATAAAATTTCTGTTGTATTGAGGTGACTTGAGCCTTTGTTGCCAAGGCCTCCCACTTATCTTTCATGAGATGTACAAAGTTATGGTTAAGGGGGGGTGTTAGAACAGTAACCACACTTAGTACCATAATCCATAAATTTTTTGATTGCCCATGTGCTTAATTAAACCATGTTTTGGATTAAGTGACTATAGTTGGTCAAAAACCCACTTTTAGAGTGTTCACACCCACTTCCAAGCAAACCAGTTCACCCAGCCTCCAGTTTTGTCCACAAGTGCACCCTCATTTATTGCTGGTGCGCCCTCTCTCCTTGTTTTGGGGAATTTTAGTTGACCAAGGGCGCTAGGGTGGATTTTTGCCCTTTTTTGGCTAGATTTGGAGCATTTAATGCTCCCTTGGGCCCCCAAACCTCCTCTACTTGCTCACCCACGCCTGCCTTGAGCTCATTATTGATCCAGCATGCTTCAGCCACCTCACCACCAGAATTCGTGGCTGTTTGGGATGATTGGGATTGAGTTGGACCCACCTAGGGGGGATTGAGGCCAATTTGGCATTGATGACTTGTACACTCAGCTTGAGCCACCTAATGCTCTCGATTTTCTCATGGATGTAATAAAAACCTGTTACTAACATTTTCACATGTTAGACAGTCAGTTAATCAAAGGTTTCAGCATACATTGTGTGTAAAATTATCATCTTTTTCAAGTTTTTCCACAGTTTTTGCAAATTAATTCGATTTTGTGAGGTTCTCCATAGCTCCTCGATCTTCTGTGATCAAAATACTCACAGTAAAAGTCTGGTGGGTCCCATGTGATTGTTCGATGTACCACTTGGCTACAGAGCCAGTGAACGTTCGTTGCAATAGTCTCAGACGAATGGAGTCATCCACTATGGATTTAGATGAACACCATAGGTGAAAAGACATTATGTGGTTTTGAGGGTCCTCCCCAGGTTTTCCTTCAAACTTGGGTATGTCCGAGGGGAGCTTCGTAGGCATGGGTGGCCATGTAGGGTTGTGCCTGATAGGATCGTTGGTTAGCCTGGCTAAGTCTAGTAAGTTTAGACTAGCCATGTAAGGTAAACTAGTAGATGGGTGTGGCGTAGTGACTGGGACATAAGTATTCATGGTGGCATTATGTAGTGCTCCAGTAGCCCCTAAGGGTATGCTAGGTATTGAAGGTATGTGTCCTCCAACTGCTGTGGTTTGGTATGGACCAACGTTTCCAAGTGCAACATGGGTTACACCAGGGTTAGGAATAGTGGCAGGAATTCCTGGGATCTGGGTTGTGGTAATGATAGGTGGTGTGATTCCTATGTTTGGCACACCCACAATAGGAGGTAGTCCTATGTTGGGCATACCTAAAGGTGGAGTGTCCCCCATATTAGGCATGCCTAGAGGGGTTGTTGTTACCATGGATGGAACAGTAGTAGAAGGGTTTGTGGATGTATCTCCAATAGTACTGGTAAAAAGTGGGTTGTATTGTGGTCTAGCCATGAGGTTGGTTGGTGATAATTCAGTAGGGTTTTTGGATTTAGCCTTAGAATCAGATGTGAAGTGAGGCGTGTCAGAATTGGATGACTGTATGTTTGGCCGATGACATGTCGAGTCAAGGGATAAGGCTCTACGTCGATGACGTGTAGAGCCAAGTAGACTAAACTGAGGGGGTCCACCCTGAAGACGACGAGATCGTCTTAAATTCTCAATGGTGAGGAATATGTTTTTAAAAAATTTCAGTGTAAGGTGGTGATGTAAGAAACTCGAAACCCTAATGCAACAATGAGTGCAAAAAGGGGAGTGGAAATAAAGGCTCTCAAGCCAAAATCAACCTCAAAAGGCACTTATTATAGCAGCTATGCTATAATAAGTGGAGGGATGCAACAAAATTTGTCAGAATACCAAAAGTCAAACAGTTTCTAGAAAAAAGAGGTGCTACTAGACCAAAGGTGGGTAATGTATCATGCAAACACCTAACTAGAAGTATTGTGAGTCAACAAACGATATCCTCTGCAAGGTGATGAAATCAAAGTCAGACAATATAGAGTGTTGAATCAATGGCTAGATATCCCCCTACCGGGAGGGACACCGGGTAGACAATCCTAAAGAGTGACAACTAGGATACCCCGTTCATGACACGTTCGATTGGGTGAATCTGTAGTTTTGTTCTATCGCCGCTGTACACCAGGGGGGTGTACACCGAGAACTTCGAAAGGTATCCTTTGGTTACTGAATGGATTGCGGTATTCCACTCGGACTTCTAGAACCAATCTGGCTACTTCAACCCTCCTAAGGGAGAGGCCTTCACGATAAATTGGTTGATATCCGTGTCAAAATTATAAGGGATTTTGGTACTGTAGAGGACAACCACTATGTCTCAAATGTAATAATTGAGGGGTGTTATTGGAACACCTATCCCCTCAATTCTACCTAACTACAAAATTCTTTTAAGTGCTCCCCAAGTGGGGTTAAAAGTTTGTTGAGTTTAAGGTAAATTTTAAGGCTCAGTTTAAATTATGTGGCAGAGTGGGTGCAAGTGTGGTATTTAAACTAAAATTGATTTGCCTCGCTTGGGCGATTTTACAAATGAAAGAAAAGACGCTTCCAGTTTTGCAAAAAATAAAGGTGTTTTTAAAATGTAAATGCTTGAAAAAACTATTCAAAAATAATGGATCTTTGAAATAATTTAAAGGGAAGCAAATAACATAAATATTTCAAGAAACAAATGGATTTCTTAAAAGTTGCTTGGGAAAAATATCGAGCAAATAAACAGTAAAACCTTGATCTAAATAAAATGCAGAATATCTTTCTTTCAATTACTAAAAATTTTTAAAAAGACTTTTAAGGGAGCATATATAAATAGAAAACAATTTAGTATGGCTGTAAAAATGTAGAAAAATTAATGCTGAAAAATATGGGCCAAAATGGGTGAACTGAAGTGATAAATAACACTAAAATAAAAGATTAGATAAACTTCTATGAAACATTTCTTAAATCTAATAGGATATTTAGATTCCTTGATCAAAAACACCCAATTTGAAAAAACAAATCGTCTCAAACGGAGTTCGGGCGAGGGAGATATGGTCGTTTGAAAGTTGAGCGGCGCTGCCAAAAAATTACATCGCGGGTTTCGGGCTAAAAGTCGCGATGCGCATTGCGGGTTTCGAGCACACAGTCGCGATGTGCAGCGCGGAAAAAGGCCGTGAAGCCGCGATGTGCAGCACGGAAAAAGGCCGTGAAGCCACGGCACGCAGCACGGAAAAAATCCGCGAGGTCGCGATGAGCCGCGCGACTGTCAGGCAAAAAACCGCGAGGCGAAAGCCGAAAACGGACGCCGAAAAATGAACCCAAAAATGGAAATTCCAGGCTGTTAATGGCAATAAAAAGGGCCAAGATCTAGAACATCAATGGATCTGCTGTCTACGATGGCAGATCTATGAATTAAAATAATTAAGACTAACAAAAACTAAGATCTAAAGCAAAAACCTGAGCTCTAAGAATTCAAAGCCAGTGGAGTCGTCAAAACCTGTTGGCTTAGTTTTGCAACCAAGCTTAATGCAATGGGCACCTATCAACAAGTGATAGTAGTTTCAAAGATTGAAAGCAAAAACAACAATTATAAATCTAAATCTAAACTAAACTAGCATGTGCATATAACAAATAAAATTTTCTGAAAATGATTCAAGAACAAGAAATAAAAAGAATGAGTATTGTATTAAGATACCTCAAATGGTGAGGATTTGTGTTGAGCAACTTCCAAGGTGAGTAGCTCCAAGCTCCAAAGGTATCCTTTCCAAGATGGCTACAATGGTCAAAATCTCATGAGAGATTTTGACAGCATGAGGATAAGATGATGGATGGATGGAAAGTGAGGAGCCCCTACCACCTTTTTATAGTTTTTGGTGGTGGGGAATACCATTATGGTTTTGAGGAAACCAATGGTATTGACCAACATGGTTTAGATACTTTTTCCCTCCTCTTTTTTTTTGAATATTTTGAATATTTTCATTCCCTTTTTAATTTTTTTGGGAATTTTGGACCCTTTTTTAGGGTTTTTTTATGCTTTTTGAGGAAAAATATTCATTTTGAGTAGAAAAAGGGGTGTATTAAGGTATTTTGGTGACCTTTTGATGGCTTTAGAGGCTCAAATGGTGAAAAAGTGGACAAATGGGTCATGTGAATAATGAAATGAGCTAGTGAGCACTTTTTGGGTGTTAACAATGATGAATGTGAAGAATGTATAAATATGTTATACAACATTGATGAATTCAAGGTGAAGCGAATTCTCTTCTCCCTTGAAGGAAAGGCGCTTCTCTTTGTGTGTGATATTATTATAAGTCTCTCTTATTTTCCTTTCTCTTGCTCTGTAATTGCACCAAGGGTGCTTGATGTAAAGGACATTCTCTACTATCTCTAAATATACTAAGGAAGGTTTTGCTGGGGTTTTCCCCCTCAACTCATAGAGGGTTTCCCCATGGTAAATTCATGAGTCAAATGTGATTTCTTATGTGTATCATTGTTATTTTATTTCAATAACTATTGCATTTACGAATTAAAGATAAAAAATAAACATATAGTAGATTGAATTTGTTGTTAGTTTTTTTTAAGCTAGTGCTCACAGAGTTTCGAACTGGTGACCTAACACAAGGACTACCTTAACAGTACACCTATTCACCATCTATTCTACATCCTGTGGCCTTGAATTTTTAATCAATTGCTCATATGTTTTATTTTCTTTATCTTTTAGCTTCAACACATAAGTACTTTCCATACTAATGATCAGTTTCTATGTTGTTATTTTAACAACTTGCAACGCAAGATGAATTTTCTCCCAACTGAGTTAATTTATTGTAATGCCCCATTTTGACTTTACCAACTAAACCACCATTACCCAATGGTATTTCCTTCTTATTGTGGAACTTCGTCAGTTTGTTTACATTGTGGACATATGGATTTATTATTTTGTGGAGTTTACATATATGAGTGTGAGGTTAATATTATGAACTATGTTCATGTTTTTATTATGTCTCTAGAATGCAAATTTAATAAATGATGGGTATGTTGATATCGAGTTAAAGTTATATGTTGAATGCATGAATATGATACCAAGTGCATGGTACATTGGAAAATGATTTTCATTATTGTTAATTAGTAATGAAATGTATATAGATGTCAATGATAGCACGATATTCTCGATCTGGTGATTGGAGACTAACCTATAGGTTAAAAGAGCTAAGTGGTAGTTGAGACCTATGACGTGGGAATACCTCTGGGATATGAATTCTGAAAAATAAATGGTATGCAAGTGATGCATTATTGTTTAGCATGAGTATTGTGTTTGTTGATGTATATGTAACTTCGGAATGTATTTCATTTATGTATATTGTACTCCTATAGAGATCTGTTATTCCTCTATAAGGAAGTGTCGTCATTTGTATTGACAAGTGTCGCAAGTGTCGTAACTTGCCCATGGGTTATTAGACCACCATGTGTGGGGTCGGCCCTGATTAAGTTAACCATGGGTCATTATGTTAAGCTAGACAAGTCGGCCCCATAAATTTATTGGGCAGTCAGGACAAGTATAAATAGAGATCGGGACATCTCTATTTTCATCATCTCATTATCTCACTCTACATCACTTGGAAAGTAGCACACATGTGAGGAGGAGGATCCTGCTAGGAGGAGACTATCTCTGTGTACTTGGGTTGTACTTTGGTTGTATTATTGTTCCATCTATCTCTGAGGAAGTTGTGGGTTTTTTCACCTTAGGGTTTTTCCCACGGAAACTCTGTGTGTCTATTGTCTCTTATGTTTGCATCTTGTGATGATTGATATGCTTGCTATGATTGATATGCATTGATATATTGTACATGTTATTCTCTCAGTAAAGATCCTAGAGTATATTGAATTAATGCTCGAAAATTAACATGGTATCGGAGCTAACCTGAGAAGAAGACAATATGTAGTTGTGGAAGTTAGGTCTTCTTGTTTTTGGGTTTCTCTCCACAGATTTTGGAAAAGCAATATGATATATTGACTCTCCTTAGCAAGGTGAATCTTTTTGTCCAATCAGAATTCAATTCTAAGCACTTTTAGTTTTGGCCCTAAAAATTAGGTTTTCCACCAAAATAGGAATTTTTGAATTCTGAGACCATGGCTAGAAGCTCCTTGGAAAAATCAAAGTTTATAGATTTTGATCAAACTTTTTGGTTGGGTGAAGCTTTGGGAAAATCAAACCCTAGTTTGGGGTCCTCTCAAGTGAAGCTAGAAATTAGGGCTTCTGTAAAAGTTGGAATTTCTAAAATCTGAGACCATGGCAGGAAGCTCCTCTGAAAAATCAAAGTTTAGAGACCAAGATCGAACTTTTTGGATGAATAAAGCTCCAAGAAAATCAAAACCTAATTCATGGTCCTCCCTAATGAATCCAGAAGTTTGAAAAGCAAATTTGAGGGGTGAAACTTTGTAGTTTTCAAATTCTGAGTATACCAGCTTGATCAGCTCATCAAGGTGCATCTTTCTATCCTTTCAGAAGTTTGAAATTCAAAGTTTGAATTTTTAGGGTTCCTCTGACAAACCCTAATCTAGCCCCAGATCTAGATTTCTACAAATCAAGTGGTAATACCTAAATCTTTTCTATTTCATTTGAAGTACTCTTTAAGATGTCTCACCACACCAAGCTTGAGGATATTGAAGGGGTTGATAACTTCCGAGCATGGAAGTATAGGATTGGGTTAATCTTAGAAGAGAATGAGTTGGACACTTCATAAGTGAAGAGATTCCAGTTCCAGAGGGAGAAGAGGCCAAAGACTTACACAAGAGTAACTTAGTCAAGTCTAAAAGGATCATTGTTGATTCTATCAAAACCATCTCATGCCACATGTGTCATCTCTGAAGACACATAAGGAGATGTTTGAATCCTTGACCAAGCTATTTGAAGGGAAGAATATAAATCGGAAGATGACCTTGAGGAATCAATTGAAGAATATCAAGTTCCAGAATGTGGATACCATGCAGTCTTATTTCTCAAGGGTCTCCCAGATAAAAGAACAACTTTAAGCTGTGGGAGAAGTTATAGAGAATAGAGAAGTGGTAATGACCACTCTTAATGGCCTTCCTAGCTCATGGGATTCCTTCATCCAAGGAATTTGTGCTAGGAAGAAACTTATCTCTTTCAGTAAGTCGTGGGAAGAATGCTCACAGGAAGAAGCTCAGATTGTAGCTCGAGAAGAGAAGATGGGGAATGAAGATCAAGCTCTCACAGCACATACCAAGAAGATGACACTTTCCCTCAGATTGTCTTAAGAACAAAAGGAACAACAACAACTACTACTACAAGCAACATGACAGGTATGACTTATAGGTATGTTTGGAAATTTGTTCATGATTAAGTTTATAATATGATTGTCCTCATGTTATTAAGTTTAGTAACAATCTTGTTTAATTTCAGAATTGTCTTATCACCCTAGTAAAAGTATGAATGCATGATAGAGGACGTTCATTGATTAGGGCTATGACACTTATGATTGTATTATGATTGTACTAATGCATTATGGTGTTGTATGAGGTTGATGTTTTCCTCTAACATGAAAGGTAAATCAAGAAAGACAAATCATGTTCTAGTTCAAGAACATATGACCATGGAGACATAAAGACAAAGATTCATCCATTATCATGGATCACATAGAAGATCTACTGATGAGGTATGTATAACTTGGTTTTATAATGGTTAACTTATGAGATATGCAGGTTACTAGCACAAGTCATTGAAGAAAAAGAAGACATCATGTGGGTATGTTAGACATAGCTAGCTAACATGCTAATCCAGGTATGTTTTTCCTATATCAAGTTAAAATCCTACCTTGTGTTAGGATATCTTATATAAGTATACTTGGCATGATTGATTATGATTATTCATGAAGTTATAGGTTTGAGTAATCATGGGTTTATGCATATTATGTTTCTTACTTTATTTGATGATATGACTAAATAGAAGAGTCCTATATAAACCTTGAATACTAATGTTTATTATCTGTGTTTAAAATGATAATTACTATACATGTTTAAGACTATTGTGTTTCTGATAGTATTGAGATTATACTAATAAATGTATGATTATGTATGAGATCCCAAGGATATCACAATAATGATATTTGTAAGCATGCATAGTGATCGAGGATGGATATAAGTTCAAGGACAGGTAATCCAGGAAGCAAAGATCAAGAGGGAGCACACTCCAATAGTTTCTATAAGGATGCAGATATTCAGAGGGAGTCGACCACTTCTCACAATCCACATCGGAATGGAGTTGCAGAAAGGAAGCAAAGACTGAGAGAGAGTCAACCCAACAAACAAACAAAGATAAGTATTTGACTTATCATTTCTTGCATATTTGATTGTTTAAATAATATTGTTCAATGATGTATATATTGATGTTCCTAGAATTAGGGTGTGGATTTTGGCATATTAGAATAATTTCATTAATGAACATGATACTACTAATATGCATGTAATGGGTAAGTATCCTATGGCACTGTACAACATTCCATTTCTACTTATCTAGAATGAAACCTCTTTGCTGACATGTTGGTAGTAGTGCAAACTCTTAACATTGTTCTAGTAGAGATTGGAAGGCATCTAGAAAGTTACAGGATATGGATGAATGTTGTATTGAAGCATTGGCTAAAATAATTGCATGATTGAATCACATATTTCTTTATGTGTAAGAATTTGTTCTGAAAACTATGAGATGTTTCTAATCATGCAATTTAACTTGTTTTGTAGGAAAGATCGTATACCATCACCTACAAAAGAAGGACTACAACATTTGTTCCAGTAACAAAGATATCTATTGAAGATATTGAAGATATTGAAGTTCCTAGGATCTAGGATGAAGTAATGGAAGAATTCCATGATCCGTCGATCATGAAGAATGATGTTTGGGATGTGGTCCCAGACCAGAAGGGAAGTTTGTCGTATAAGATCAAGCATGCTGCAGGTGGCAGCATAGAGAATTTTGCTCCTGTAGCTAGATCCACTTCCATCAGATCAATACTTGCTCTAGCTATAGTGATGAAGTGGAAGATACACCAGATGGATGTCAAGACAACTTTCTTGAATGGTGTAGTCCAAGAGGAAGTGTATGTGGAGCAACCACTCAGTTTTGAGACACATGGCAGAGAGTCATATGTGTGTGCAAGTTGAAGAAATCCTTGTATGGCTTGAAGCAAGCTCCTAGGACTTGGCATGGTAGGATAGACATCATTCTATCCAGTTTGGGATTTACCAAGAGTAAAGCAGATTCCAACCTTTACTACAAGGTTGAGGAAGGAAATCCAATGATACTACTATTGTATGTGGATGACCTGTTTGTAACACGTGAGCATATATTGATTGCCGACACGAAGAGGAAGCTTGATACCAAGTTCGAGATGAAGGACTTGGGGATGATGCACTATTTTCTATACATGGAGATGTGGCAGAGTGCAGATGGGATCTTCCTTGGACAAAGGAAGTATGTAGTAGAGATCCTGAAGAGATTTGGGATGATGGACTGCAAGGCCATGGCCACACCTATGGCATCGAACCTGTAGCTTCTGTGTGATGCTTCATTTGATCCAGTTGATGTCACCATGTATCGTCAGATGATTGGGTCCTTGATGTACCTAACGAACATGAGACCAAATATCTACTTTGTGGTGAACACATTGAGCCAGTTCCTAATGGATCCTAGAGGTGTTCACCTGGTTGCTATAAAGCATATTCTGAGGTACCTGAAGGGTACAATTGACTATGGGCTCAAGTATGATGCGAATCAAAATTTTAATTTGCAGGGTTATGTTGATTCGGACTGGGCAGGCAGTGCTGTAGATAGGAAGAGCACATCTGGGTGCTACTTTAGTATGGGATCATGTGTGATCTCTTGGTTTAGCAGGAAGCAGTCCTATGTAGCACTGAGTACAGCCGAAGCAGAGTATGTTGCATCTTGTTTGGATAGTTGCAAGGCAGTATGGCTCTGGAAGATACTGTCTGAGCTATTTGATCTCCCATTGGATGCTACTGGTATCTTTTGTGACAACCAGAGTTGTGTGAAGCTATCTGAGAGCCCGACGTTCCATGACAGGTCGAAACACATTGAGATCAAATATCACTATATCAGGGATATGGTGGAGAGAGGAGCAGTGAAGCTCCTGTATGTTGCAACAGATGAGTAGATTGTAGATGTACTGACGAAACCACTAGCCAGAGTGAAGTTCGAGTACTTCAGAGAGAGGCTTGGTGCTCTTCATATTGACGACACTTCGAGGAAGAAGTGATGGACACATTTGCTGAAGCCATTCCAAGCATGGTGAGAGGAGGATCCTTCCATGGCTATGGATGTAAGCGCTGGATGATGAGCATCAGGACGATGCTCTAGTTACTGCTCTGTATATGCATCATGTTGGATGTTGGATATGATCAGTTGGATCATTTATATGTATGTATACATCATGTCGGATGCTGGATATGATCAGTTGGATCATTTATATGTATGTATGCATCATGTTGGATGCTATATATGATCAGTTGGATGCTGGATATGATCAGTTGGATAATTTATATGTATGTACGCATCATGTTGGATGTTATATATGATCAGTGGGATCATTTATATTTATGTATGCATCATGTTGGATGATGGATATGATCAGTTAGATCATGTGCATGTATCTGTAGATGTATCAGGTGGATACATTGTATGATCAGGTAGATCATGTATGTTGATATGTATCAGGTATGATCAGGTGGATCATGTATTTGTATATGTATGAGGTGGATACATTGTATGATCAAGTATATCATGTATGATGATAAGTATCAGGAAGATACTGTGTATGCATTGTATGATTAGGATGATCATGGATGATGAGTTTCCGGATGTTGCTCCAGATGACATGCATCAGGACGATGTAGTGATGATGATCGGGATGATCATGTGTACATCAGGATGATGTATGGTGAGTATCAAGTTGATACTCTATGGCCATGGACAAGTTGTGAAAATAAGCATATAATAGCGCCCTGGGAGGTTTGCAGATTCTCTTACTATGTTTTGTCACTGACATATAATAGCTCCCTGGGAGATTTGGCAAATGCTCTTTCGAGGTTTTGCTTTGGGAGGACATATAATAGCGCCCTAGGAGGTTTGCAGATTCTCTTGCTAGGTTTTTCCGCTGGCATATAATAGCTCCTTGGGAGATCTGGCAAACGCTCTTTAGAGGTTTTGTCCTATGGCATATAATAACGCCCTAGGATATCCGATAGGTTGGGATGTGTTCCCATAATAAGTCCTGGGATGCTCTTTCAATGTTTTCCCATGGCCACATGTAATATTGCCCTGGGAGATCCGATAGGTTGGGATGTGTTCCCGTAATAAGTCCTGGGATGCTCTTGCGAGGTTTTGTGGTGACCACATATAATAGCGCCCTGGGAGATCTGATAGGTTGAGCTATGTGCTCGTAATCAGTCTTGGGATTCTCTTTCGAGGTTTTGTGGTGGGGTCACATGTAATAGCTCCCTCGGAGATCCGATAGGCTAGGCTTTGTGCCCGTAACAAGTCCTGGGATGGTCTTGCAAGGTTTTTTGACACACGTAATAAGTCCTAAGGATTCCACAGTATGGCCAGTGATGATGAAGACCTGCAGGTGGTGGGCCTACATCCAATATGAAAAAGGACTGGCTCTGTAGAACTTCCTATGAAGATTAGATTCAGAGATTGATTGAGATAGAAGCAGCAATGATGATGGCGATGATTCGAGGATGATGATTCGCTGATGATTATCTAGAGAAGAAGACTTGTGCTAGCAGATTTGTGTCGAGAAATACCTTCCTATTTAAAAGGGAGTGTTGATGTATATATAACTTCGGAATGTATTTCACCTATGTATTTCATTTATGTATATTGTACTCCTACAGAGATGTGTTATTCCTTTATAAGGAAGTGTCTTCATTTGTATTGACAAGTGTCGCAAGTGTTGTAACTTGCCGATGGGTTATTAGACCACCAAGTGTGGGGTCGGCCTTGATTAAGTTAACCATGGGTCATTATGCTAAGCTAGACAAGTCATCCCCATAAGTTTATTGGGCAGTCAGGACAAGTATAAATAGAGATCGAGAGATCTCTATTTTCATCATCTCATTATCTCACTCTACATCACTCAGAAAGTGGTGCACATGTGAGGAGGAGGATCAGCTGCTAGGAGGAGACTATGTCTGTGTACTTGGGTTGTACTTTGGTTGTATTATTGCTCTATCTATCTCTGAGGAAGTTGTGGGGTTTTTCACCTTAGGGTTTTCCCCACAGAAACTCTGTGTGTCTATTGTCTCTTATGTTTGCATCTTGTGATGATTGATATGCTTGCTATGATTGATATGCATTGATATACTATACATGTTATTCTCTCAGTAAAGATCCTAGAGTATATTGAATTAATGCTCAAAAATTAATAGTGTTATTACCATGATGTGTGGCTAGGTGTGGGGTTTCAAGAACTCAACCGCCCAACTTGGTTATTCGATGACAAAACGTGAGTACAACAGTCGCAACATAGTCACTGTGTTGATGTAGACATAGTCCCTTGTTCCATAGGAGGGGTGGAGGCATTACCCACCGTTTATCCTCTGAAACTCGGAGTCATGGGAGGGTTGTTCTATGACACACCCCCCAAGGTGTGTGATGATGACTAGTGGGTGCCTGTTGGAGAATATTGGTCGATGTAGTCAACACTTCCACTTACGGGTTCTAACTGGGGTTGTGCCATGTAGTGGACGCTCCAGGGTAGTCCAATAGATGAAGGATAGGATGGGGAATTTAGTTGTTTATTAAATAGAAGGTAGTAGGTATATAGGGATGCTATGGATGTTTTAGAGGGAACTTAACTAACTATCTGTGTGTTAAAACCTTTGTTTGATTCTTGTGTTTTAACTCAATATATTATATTTGCGTCATAGATTATTATGATCTGAGTTAGTGTTAGTAGGTGCCCTTATTTTTAATTGATTAATTAAACTAATGTGAACATAAGGATAATGATATGAAATATTAAATGGTTAATTGTTACAATAACTAACGACACTAAAGTAATTATGTTATATGTATGCTTGTTGTACCTTCTTGGAAGATTATCATTATTAATCAACAGGTATGCATATGCGAGATGATGTTGCTTATAGTACATATCCGACCTATGCATATGTTGTCCATGCATGCACACTTTACACATGTACACTAGTATCGATATACAAATACTTGACATCTTAAATAATTGTATAAGTTGTTGTGAATAACTAAGTTAATTGTCCATTGATCCAATACAAATAATGAACATTTAAGTTATTAAGCATATGTGAACATTGTAATAAGTAATTGATTAAGTATCATCAATTAGAAATGTCGTAAGGAAATTGTCATGAATAAACATAAATATTGTTCCATACGCTTTAGCAGAGTGGTATTGTTTAATTGTCATCATGATTGTTTAAAACCCTTAAGGGTGCTTGTTTACAAATACAAGAATATTCTGTTGGTACTAGGGTACTTGTCGGTTAAACAAGTAAATATGATTAGTATTTATTAACCACTAATTATTGTTGTTGTTGTTGTTGTTGTTATTTAATTAACATTAATAATGATAAAATTGTGCTTTACTATAAACATAGTGGATCAACTAAATTATTATGGGAATTATTGAGTTAAGTAATTATTAATAGGATTAATTGAAGCATTCATGAAAAGTTAAAAAATGAATATTTAATTAATTAATTGGATCAAACAAGATAAGATAGGATAGCATTAAAATAATATTATTATTAAATTGTTACCATGTGAGAAGAGCTGGATGGAAAACACATTTAAGACATCCATCACTACCAACTTGAAAAGTCAACGATAATAACTATTAAATTATTATTTTATTCAAGCATATTAATGTTTAAAATGGTGGGTGGGATTAATAATTAATACACCATTTCATGAATATCCCAAATGAACATACCAAGAATTTTGATGAATGTGCAGTCAACTCACTTAATTGAAATTAATTGTCATTAATGCCATTGAACTACTTGAGAAAATAAGTACATAAGAATATAATATTTTATTATGATGAAAATAAATGTTTTGGGGTTTCGAGGGATTTCATGGGGGAAGTGGAGTAATCCCGAAGGCTTGAGTAGGAGGAAAATAGTATTTAGGTGGGAACATACATGTTAGAAGGGGGTGGGTTCGTTTAGGGAGTAACCTATGAGGGAATGGAAAAATATTTTTGAAGTGAAGTCTTTCAAGGAGGGGGGAAAATTCGAGGCTTGCAGGAAAGGAAGGATTTTTGGAGAAACAACAGAGGAGGTCTTTTTCTCATTGTTTCAGGGAAACATTGAATTGGTTGGACTGGTTGTACTCAAGTTTTGGGCTTGGGGGTCCAAGAAACATAGTTTATTGGAGCTAGCAAGTGAGATAGGATTTCCTAGTTGGAAAGCTTGAAAACCTATTATGGCGAGTTGAGTTTTCTGCTATCCTACATGTATTTTACTTGTATGTAATTTCAATTTTTACATTTTGAGAAATATAAACTGCATAAACTGTTGAAAATAAATATACTTAGAACTGCTAAGAAATTGCTGATTGTTTATGCATGTTCGTATTTGATTCTACCTATTAGAAATTCAATCTATTTCATAACTAAAATATATTGCATAACCACTAAAGGAAACAAATAGACTTGAACAAAATAACTTAGGAAAATTATCAAACTGCTAGATTTCCATTAAATTATACAAAGAAGTTGGGGAGGTCCTTACATATGGTATCATAGCCATAAGATCGAAAAATATGACCTTAGGGCCTACTTACACCTAGAATTTGTATGAAGTTTACCAAAAACTAGGAACAAACTGTATGCTACTTCCTGCTACAACCTAGACAAAACTTGAGTAGAAAAATCTGAAATTTGTTGTGTAAGCATAGAATCCTAAAGCTAGATAAAAAATTGAACATAAAATTATGAAGGAAAGCCACCAGAGGCTGCCAATGGCTTGGAAGAAAGCATCTTGGGAGGAAAGAGGAAGATTTCCTTAGCCTGTTGCCTCCATAGATCAAATCCATTCCTTAAAAACTCTTTGGAAATTCATTTACTCGCAATAAGGAGGAAAACAATCAGACAACGCAAACAATTAGTATATATATATATAGATAGATAGATAGATATATACATAAGATCCTATTGGGTAAAAAACGTTTGTGTGCATGCATAGAAATTATATAGTTCCCTTGTATTCTATATATAAGGAATTAGATATAAAATACAAATAATAAAGTTTAAAAAAAAAAGATCAAAATAGGAAATCTATGCTATATATTAAAAAAAAAGGATGTTAAATTGCTAAATAAAACAATATTTCATTTCATGAACAATAATTTGGAGTTTTCTCTCCATGGAGATTAAGAGAGATCAGTTTCTTTTGACTCCACACAAACCAAAATTTAACCAGCAACAAAATAACTATTGAAGAATGGGCTAAGCGAACTCATTAGCTCGAAACTTACCTGGCTTGCACCTAGATATGCAAGCGCATATTTGTGCATATGAGGGAAATATAAAAACCTGTTAAATGAACAATATGATCATGTTGCAAAAATACATTCATTGCATTTACAAATAAAGAAGATAATCTCTATTTTAACAAGATAAAATGTTGCATTAAATTCAACATCCCACAGAAGCTAATTATAACCTAGGATTATTACTTTCTATGTAACCGACCAAAGAAGGAATTGTATTTGCAAAGGGAAGGAATTGGATTTGCAAATAGTGTCTAGTAATAAAAAATATTATATAAACATCTCCTTTTGCAAAAAAATATATATAAGCAATGAAATATACAAAAGAGAACCCATGGCAATGGAAGACATGAATGCACAGGCTCAAAAGGATAATCCATTAAATCCTTAGTCCCATAGAATTCCTTTCTTTGGAGATAGATCGACCCAAGTTGATGAGGTCAAGGTTGGAATTCTTTTCGACCCATACTTTGCTGCTATTTTTAGTTTACGGAAGCCATATTTTGGTATACTTCATTCTACTGGTTGGAGGAGCTTACTACTCCCCCAAAAGATAAGGACTCTAAATATGAAAGCTTATTGTTGGGGATAACTATGCGTACCGTTGTTGGTAGTTGCTACTCCTTATACTATTTAGCAATCAATTCGGATAAATAATACATAGAAGTTATTGTAGATAAATGAACATCACCCAACAAAGATGTCAAAATCAGGTTTATGACACAACACACACAAGGATGCCAAAAAGACCTTAGTGACAATTTTCCAGGGAGAAAAACATGTTCTTCTTTTATGCAAGCATCCTATTTATTTTTATTTTGTAGCAAAATCCTCATCCCATGGAGGAAACAAGACAAAGGCATATCATTACTATATTATATTCTTTCGTCTTATCGCCATCTCCATGCATGAAGTCCTATCCACTTTTGTTTCCATTGTTGAAAAAATATGCTTTATCATTGTCGTGAAGCTACTAGAGAATATTGATTTGGAGGAAAGTAATGATGTGCAACATTTTATTATTGGTCTATCACACTGCAGGCCCAGCTCAGATAATATAAATCGAGTTATGAATAGGCTCCTTGGAATTCAGCCTAAGGATATCACATATTGAGATATTTTACAGCCTAGTGTGACTCTACACCACAAAGGATAGCGAACTGCTGATTAGGGGCGTCTCCCTTAAAAAACTGAGGGGTATCTCTCTTTTCAATATAAAATATCTTATTTTTATTTTATTCAGTGCCTAAACCACTACTTCAAAGCAACAAGGTGAGTGTCGAACCAAGCCCAGGATAGTGCATGGATTGTTTCGGGAGGTCCTTACACATGTATTGCATTTATGTATATACAAAGGTCTATGTAGGCTGGAAAAAACCGTTGAGGAAGGGACTGCAGACAAGGGAAGGGTTGCTCCCTTAGCAGCCTTGGAGCCACAACTCTGTAGCATGATCATATATATATATATATATATATATATATATATATATATATATATATATATATATATATATATATATATATATATATATATATATATGAATAAATATAAATATATGATGTGCGCTCAAGCTAAAGAAGAAAATTGTATACCTTCGAGGAGAAGCCATAGATAGCGAGATAGTTGCGCCCTTATCAGGATAACTATAGCGTGTGCTTTGCTGAGAGCTCCAAATATATCAACACTTTACAAAAAATATAAGGTCCGAGCCACATGGATTTATACTTTCTTTCCCCAAAGGGATCCTTGTCTTGGTTGTAGAGAAAAACAAGGTCTCCTTTTGAGAAAACCCTTGGTTTTACAAACTTATCAAACTGATGTTTAACTCGACTATTATGAGATTTGTTCGCAATAAGCACATCACGGCGTTGCTCATCTAAATGCTCTAAATGAAGCTAATTATCTTCTAAAGCAGACATTTCGGGAAGTAGCTGGATAGCCAACTTCAAAGATGGAATCTCACATTCAACTGGTATCAATTCCTCCAACCCATGAATGAGTTGAAAAGGTGAAAAACCTGTAGCAGTCTTAATGTTGGATCGATACACCCAAATAGCCAAATACAAAATGATGTGCCATTTTGATCTACTGACATTAACAGTATGTTGAAGAATAGTTTTCAAAGTTTTATTGACCGCTTCGACTTGCCCAATCTCCTCCATATAAAACAAATACGAATGTTCTTATCGAAAACCTATAATAGTGTATAAATCGGTCATCATGTTGTTCTGGAAATGTCTACCATGGTCAGTGACAATATCCTTAGGTATACCAAACCTGGAAATGATCTGATTGAAAATGAAGTAAATTGTTGTTTCTCCATCTTCTTTCACAGTAGGAATTTCCTTATCCCACTTCGTAAAGTAGTCAACGGCAACGATGATATGGTGATGTACTCCATCCCAAACTAGATTACAAGTCATAAAATCAATCCCCCACTTGGTGAAGGGACCTGCTGTGATAACACGGTGAAGAGGAGATGTGTGTGCTTGCATTTTATTTGTGAAAAATTGACATGGTTGGTAGTGTTTCATGGTCCACGCAATCTTTAAAGATGGTGGGCCAAAAATACCCAGCGTGCAGTATTTTCTGGGTTGTTTCCAACCCAGAAATATGACCCCTACAGGCTCCACTATGGGCATCATTCAATACTGACTTAGCTTCATCCAAAGTCAAACAATGGTGTAATATGGAATCTTCCCCTTGTCTATAGAGTGTGTTAGAAATAATGAGGTGGTTCCTAGCATGAGCCCTAAGCTTTCGGCATTCGTCTCTAGAGAAAGTTGGTGCACACTTCAAAGTCTGGAGATATATTAAAATGTCTCCATACCATGGGTTAGAGGTCGCAATGAGAAAAATATGTTCATCGGGTAATGAAAAATATTCCCCATTGCTCGTTACATCACTAGGGAACTCGGAGATAAGCTTGACAAACACCAAATACTTTTTTGACTTAGCAGATTGAAATGTTAGGTCAAATTCTTGTAGAATGACAATCCACTTATTAAATTTCCCTCTGATGATACATCGGGTTAATACATATTGAAAAGGATTGACATCCTCTATAACTGTGGTGGTCCACAACAAAATGTAATGACGTAACCTCTGAACAGCATAGACAATAGCTAATGGCAATTTCTCAACATGAGAATATTTAAGTCAGTAGTTACCAATGCGCGAGAGAGATAATAAATGACATGTTCTTGGGACTTTTCATCCTCCTGATCCAGGACTATGTCGATCGTGGAAACAAATGCCATGAGATATAGAAGTAAATCCTTAGTATAATCCGGTGGGCTTAGCAAGGGGGATGATAATAATACCTTTTTCAAAGCGTTAAAAGAGGTTTGTGCAACCTCATCCCAAAAAAATGGGTGCCTTGCTTGAGAAATCGCATGAATCCTTCAGTGATATTGGCATAGTTCATGATAAATTGTCGTAGAAAATTAGACATGCCCTGCAGGATTTGAAGTTGTCGGATGGTGCGAGGAGGAGGCAATTTGATAATAGCCTCAACTTTCAAAGGGTAGACCATAATGCCACGACTAGAAACAATGAAACCTAGTAAGCATCCAGACTCACTACAGAATACACATTTGTTAGGTTTTAACCGGATCTTGTAGTATCTACATCGTTCAAACATGAGCCATAAATGGTTAGGGTGATCTCATCTATTACGAGACCGCGCAGGGAGATCATCCAGATATGGTTCGACTACATGTTTGATGTCATGGAAAGCGAATTTCATGGATCGCTGGAAATTAGATCCAGCGTTATTTAATCCGAACGAAATTTTCCTGTAGGAAAAGGTACCCCAGGGACAAATAAACGTTGTCTTGTGTTGGTATTCGGGTTTAATTTTTATTTGGTTATATCCCAAAAAACCGTCTATGAAAGAGAAAATTTAATGGCTTGCACACGCATCAATGATTTGATCTATGAATAGTGTGGGATAATTATCTTTTGGACGGGATTTATTAAGGTCCCTAAAGTCCATACATACGCATATGTCCCTTTCTTTTTTTCGACTGGGAATGGGTTGGAAACCCATTCCGTCATGTCGATAGGATAAATGAAGCCGGCCTTAAGGAGCTTTTCGACTTTAGCCTTGATGGTCGCAGCTTTCCTAGGGTTGACCAAATGAATTTTTTGTCATACCGGTTTCACATTAGGATAATTTGTGATAACGTGCTCAACAATAGAGGGGTTGATGCATGGCATCTCCTCATAAGACGAGGAAAAAATGTCGCATAATTCCTTAAATAAATTCGTGTACAAAGTGATATCTTGTAGAGAAAAATTTGCTCCAATAAAATTTTTTTTCACAACATTAGGTTTGGTGGAAATATCGATCGATATAGTCGTCGAAATGTTCTCCATATTACCTTCAGCATAAAACATTTGTTTCTTGGAAGGAGTGATGGACAAATCATTATTCCCATCGGGTCTCAACGAAAACTCTCCATTCTCAATCTTCTTTAGATATGGAAGAAAATAGGATCTGTGATGCATGTGTTCCCATGGATGATCCAGACCTACCATAGCTTCTAGGATGGCTTCATCAGAAGGAAAAACAGTATCTAAACAATCAAAAGAATGTGTGGAGTTAACTGACTATGTAGGTGCATAATCAAGATCTAAATCTGTTGAGACTGACGAAGTCGATATATGATCTATCGCAACATTTTGTGATGCTTTATAAGCCACTTCTACAATGGATAAGGTCACGATTGGTTCTTGTTGAGTAGGAAGGATCCACGGATTAGTTGTTTGACTAACTGTAAAAAATTCTCGAAACGATATGTCGATGGTACTCATTAAACAAATATGATTTACAGGAGCATGTAGGTCAAATGTTCCCATTAGAGATGAATACATGCCTAATCCTAGGCTCTCACAGGGAGGATGAGCTTGATCAATCAAATGGATGTTCGAATCCGGTGGAGTTGTGTTGTTTTTTCGAGTGAAGGAGAGTTGATCAACTGTGATGATCTTACCTTCGTGAAGGAACATAAGCACTTGGAAAACTGATGAGGGGATGGCTTGGATAGGATACATCCAACTTCTTCCCAAAAATAGATTGTAGTCGAGAGAAGCATCCACAACTTCTACCTCCAATGAACTTACTTTTCTGGAAAGCTGAATCTCGAATGAGGGTAAGACTCCATCCAGATGGAAAGATACTTCATCAAAATCAGTAACTACTTTCATGGGAGGCGCTAACTCAAGAGAGCCCAAGGATTTCCAACATGATATAGACATTACGCACCTTCATCTACTACCATTCATCCAATGGTATTCGAACCATGGACTACTTTGATCTCGAATGCCACATGATAGGGAAAGCGGGGTTTAATATTGGACATATAAAATATATAAAGCATACTCGACAAGTCCATGCTACTTATTTCCACTAAAATTGCATTCTGCTGCGATGTGCATCTTTGCAAGAATTCTAGGGAAGACATATCACACGATGTTTGGGCTAATTCTTCTATAACGGAGTAGTTTGGAGTAGCCCGTGTTAGAAAAACAGGATCGCAGAGCAATAAAAATAAACAAAAATTCAAATATAATGACACATACACATTACAAGAGAGACACAGATATATCATGGTTCACCCAACTTGGGCTACGTCCACACTGAATTTTCCAATCCTTATTATTAGTACCGTCCAGCAAGGTGAAGGGATACAACCTGCAGCACAACCGCTGCACTTCCTCTTCTCTGTTTCACAGTCTCTCTCCTGATCTCAGAGATCTTTACAATGCATAAAACCTAATACATCATCATCCCTAGCCGTATTACAATGTCTTTATTTTATAAGGGAAATACAATGGGAAAATACCACGGGATACTCAAAACCATGGGCCCGCAAAATAGCTGGTGAAAAACAACCCCAAAAATTTTTCTTTGGGGGCGTTGCCTCCGGACCCCCCATACAGGGGGGATGATCCCCCCTGGAACCCCATGGGGGGGCGATGCCCCCCCACACCCCCCCGCTGGGGTGACTGTACAATCCACCTACATATCATATAAAACTGGGGTACAAACACGGCTAATACAATATCATCTATGAGACTAGAAGATCTGGCTCCACAACCAAAAATCTCCCACTTGGAGACTGATCACAGCAATTCCCCCGCTGCTCGACTTGGACTTGGAAAATTTCTCCTCTTCACCTTCATGCTAGAAGGCCAACTGAAACCGAGCACGAACTCAGTTTCTCTCTGGTCACTACCTTTGTGAACATGTTTGCAGGATTCTGGCTAGTATGTATCTTTTCTAGCTTTAACAGTTCATCTTCCAGAACAGAGTGTATGAAATGGTACTTGAGCTGTATATGTTTAGTCTTGGAATGGAATGCTGAGTTCTTTGCAAGGTGAATGGCACTCTGGCTATCTCTATACAATCTACTATCCTTCTGCTTCTTACCCACTTCCTCCATAAACCTATGCAACCAAGTCATCTCTTTACTAGCCTCTGTAATGGCAACATACTCTGCTTCTGTTGTTGAAAGTGCAACAACCTTCTGTAGTTTCAAAATTCAGCTTACTGTTGTTCCACCTACAGTAAACACATACCTTGTGGTGCTCCTCCTGCTATCCTTGTCACCTCCCATATCTGCATCAACATATCCCTGTAGAACAGTGTCTGAACCTCCAAAACATAATGCCTCAGTGGTAGTACCTCTCAAATACCTGAGAATCCATTGTACTGCCTTCCAATGTTCTTTACCTGGATTGTTCATATATCTGCTCACAACTCCCACTGCATGTGCAATATCTGGTCTTGTGCACACCATGGCATACATCAAGCTGCCAACTGTTGATTGATAGGGAATATTGGACATGTAATCTGTCTCTTCTTGTGTCTTGGGACACATTTCCTTACTTAGACTGAAATGGCTAGCCAAAGGTGTACTTACAGGTTTTGCATTCTGCATTCTGAACCTCTCCAACACCTTTTGTATGTACTCACTTTGAGACAATGTAAATTTGCAATTTTTCCTGTCTCTCTTTATTCTCATACCAAGGATTTGCTTTGCAGCACCCAAATCCTTCATCGCAAATTAATTAGCTAGCTTCCTTTTGAGTACATTTATATCCTACATGTCAGACCCTGCAACAAGCATGTCATCCACATACAATAACAAGATAATATATCTTCCACTATCTATCTTCTTGAAATAAACACAGTGGTCAGAATGACATCTACTATAACCTTGTTCTGTCATAAACCTGTCAAACTTTAGAGACCACTACCTTGGAGCTTGCTTCAAGCCATACAAGCTCTTTTTCAACCTGCATACCAGATCCTCCTTACCTTTGACCTCATACCCTTGTGGCTGCTGCATATATATTTATTCCTCCAAATCCCCATGGAGGAAGGCTGTTTTTACATCTAACTGTTCAAGATGCAAATATTCTACCGCCACTAGACTTAAGATAGTCCTAATTGAAGTCATCTTAACAACAGGAAAAAATATTTCATCAAAATCTATACCTTTCTTCTGTGCAAACCCCTTTACAACAAGTTTGGCCTTGTACCGCTTCTTACCTCCTTCTTCTTCCTTCAACCTGTAAATCCATTTGTTTTGCAATGCTCTTTTACCAGCAGGAAACTGAACCAAATCCTAAGTCTGGTTTCCTACCAATGAGTCCATCTCCTCATTCATGCCTTGCTCCCACTTCTTTCTAGTTTCCACCTGCATTGCTTCTTCATAACATTCTGGTTCACCAGAATCAGTCATCAATAAATAATACATTGAAGGAGAGTATCGTTCAGGGAGTCTACTTAACCTGGTAGATCTTCTTACAGTTGCAGGAGTTTCAGGTACTTGCTGCTGCTCTTGATTTTCTGCCACCTTCGGAACTTCATTTTCTTTAATTTCATCAAGCACTATGTACTCTGTGTTTTCCTTTTCTTGTTTCTTTCCTTGCAACTGATCTTTATACATGACCTTTTCATTGAATATCACATTTCTACTCCTGATGATTTTGTTATTTTCATAATCCCATAAACGATAACCAAATTCATCAACCCCATATCCAATAAAGGTACATTTCTTGGATTTAGCTTCAAGCTTTGTTCTATTTTCTTTATCAATATGGACAAATGCTTCACAACCAAATGTTCTCAGAAATGAGTAGTTTACCTTTTTATCTGTCCATGCTTCCTCTGGAATACCACCATCCAAAGCACTTGAAGGTCCTCTATTTATTAAATAAACAACAGTATTTACAGCATCCTCCCAAAACTGTAAGGGCAACCCTGCATGTAGTCTCATACACCTTGCACGCTCCATGATCGTTCTGTTCATCCTTTCTGACACACCATTTTGTTGTGGTGTTCCTAGGACTGTCTTCTCTCTACGAATCCCATGGTATGAACAGTAACTATCAAACTCCTTGCCGTAGTACTCACCTCCATTATCGGATCTAAGACACTTCAATCTTTTTCCTATCTCATTCTCAACCAAAGCTTTCCACTTCTTAAAAGTAGCAAACACATCAGATTTCTGTCTAATGCAATAAACCCAAGTTTTTCTAGTTGCATCATCAATAAATGTAACATAATAATGAGAGCCACCACGAGATTGTACCTGAGCTTGTCCCCATACATCTGTATGCACAAGCTCTAATTTTTCATTCTTCTTCTATTTCCCAACCCTAAGAAATCTGACTCTCTTCTGTTTTCCATAAACACAGTTTTCACAGAATTCCAAACTTACCTGCTTCAAATCTGGCAGCAACTTCCTTGAGTGGAGGATCTGCATCCCCTTCTCACTCAAGTGGCCAAGCCTATGATGCCACAATGTTGTATCTGTTCCTGTGGAACCTAAAGAGATAGAATAGTCAGTATTATGAGGACATAAATACAACGTACCTACTCTGTCTCCTTTTTCTATCACCATTGATCCTTTAGTGATCTTCCACCACTTTTCTCCAAACGTAGATAGACAGCCGCCATCTCCCAACTGTCCCGTTGAGATCAGATTTCTTTTCATAGTAGGAATATGCCTAACTTCTTTCAACAACCAATTAGTTCCATTCTTAACTTTTATCCATACCTTACCCATTCCAACAATTTTACATGGCTCATCATCACCCAATAAAACATGTCCAAAGTCACCAAGAACATGCTCTTGAAAGTATTTCCTATGGGGTGTAGCATGACATGAAGCTCCTGAATCTACTACCCAATAATCACTAGTATTATCTAATGCAAGAATCAAAGCATCTTCTAACACATCACCTACTACATTTGCTTCCTGGGTATTTTCCTTCTGTGCATCTCCTTTCTTCTTTAGAGATTTGCAGTCTTTCTTCAGATGTCCTTTCTTTCCATAGTTCTAGCACTCTATCTTTCCCGGTCTGGACTTGGATCTGCCCATTTTAGACTTTCCACGATTACTTTGGCTCTTTCCTCTCTCCTTTTGTCTTCCCCTACTCTCCATGGTCAACGCATTACCTGATGTCTCACCTGTGCTTTTTCTTCGCATTTCCTCGCTAAGAATAACACCAATAACATCATCAAATTTCAAGGTGTTTGAACCAGAGACAGAGTTACTTACAGCCATGACCAATTTATTCCATCTTTTTGGCAATGAACACAAGATTAGAAGAGCCCTAACCTCATCATCAAAGTTCACACTTACAAAACTTAGCTGATTTGTAACCGTATTAAACTCATTTAAATGATCAGTAACAGATCCACCTTCAGACATCTTCATATTAAATAAATGCTTCATTACAAATACCTTGTTGGAGGCCGAGGGTTTTTCATACAGCTTACCCAATGCACTCATCAAACCCTCTGTTGTTGTTTCTTTTGAGATATTGAAATCCACCGACGAAGCCATGCTCAACCGTATTGTTCCCAGAGCCTTTCTATCAAGAACCTCCCATTCTTCGTCCTTCATATCCGTCGGTTGCTTTGCTTTTCCTCCCAATGGTAGGAATAGATCCTTCTGGTACAGATAGTCCTCCATTTGCATCTTCCATAACCCAAAGTTTTGGCTGTTAAACTTCTCAACCTTAAACTTTCCTTCTTATGCCATTGCTCCCACTTGAACCAAAAACCCTAGCTTCCTGCGAGTTTAACTTCCAAATAGACCTTTGGCTCTGATACCAATTGTTAGAAAAATAGGATCGCAGAGCAATAACAATAAACAGAAATGCAAATATAATCACGCATACACATTACAAGAGAGACACAGATATATTGTGGTTCACCCAACTTGGGCTACATCCACACTGAATTTGCCAGTCCTTATTATTAGTATCGTCCAGCAAGGTGAAGGGATACAACCTGCAGCACAACCGCTGCACTTCCTCTTCTCTGTTTCACAGTCTCTCTCCTGATCTCAGAGATCTTTACAATGCATAAAACCTAATACATCATCATCCCTAGCTGTATTACAATGTCTTTATTTTATAAGGGAAATACAATGGAAAAATACCACGGGATACCCAAAACCATGGGCCCGCAAAAGAGTTGGCGAAAAAAACCCCAAAAATTTTTTTCGGGGGCGTTTCCCCCGAACCCCCCAGCCAAGGGGGATGATCCCCCCTAGAACCCCATGGGGGGGCGATGCCCCCCCACACCCCCCTGTTCGGATGACTGTACAGTCCATCCTACATATCATATAAAACTGGGGTACAAACACGGCTGATACAATATGATCTATGAGACTAGAAGATCTAGCTCCACAACCAACAGCCTATGCATTAGGATTGTGCATTTCCCATTTATAGACACCTTTTGGTATCTTCGGCAAAGGATTTGTTGGTCTCTTGATGTGTAGAGGAACAGAGGACTCAGGAAAATCTTTGTCTTTATGCTGCATATCCGGGTTATAATTCCTAGCTCTCGTCTGTAGTAGAGTGTGTGAGCTAACCATAGTGATATAAGACTTATCAGCTGATGTTACACGGTGAGTTCCCCCACCGTTAGAGCTTCCAGAAGCTAGGATTTGTCCTTGGGGAAAATGATCCTTCAAGACAGTAGATTTATTTTCATGTAATAGCTTCTTAGCTTCATCTATAAGAGGGCATTAATGAATAAGCTGGTCTCCTTTACAAAGTTTGCAAGGAAACTTTACCTTCTTCTTATCTTTCTTTCCCTCTTCAGCATTTTAAGTATTATTTGGTTTTTGTTGGTTCCACTCCCATTTCTTACCCTTCTTCTTACTGTTGGGTTGTTGAGGACCCTTTTGATTTGTCTGCACATTTCGTACAGTTTTTTTTGTGAAGGGGAGGATGCAACTGTAGTTGCTTCCGCAGCAAACTTCTTCATTGAAAGTGCATGGACTTGTTTCGTTAAAGATTCTAGTGTGGATGAGTCAGCTATACTAATGATGCCATCGGCATATGGTCCATTTTTTGGCTTACCGAGATCTATATTAGACCTACGTGCATCAAGAATAATCTCATAAAGGATCCCAGACTGACCATAGATTAGGTCGAGATGTTGGGTCCTTAAAATTGCTTCCTCTTCAGAAGTAACCCTAGAAGTTGAAACGTCCTTAGAAAGGTAAGGTAGTAGTGATTTTAAATACCACTCCAACATAAATTATGGGGGGATCTCAGCTTTAACGAGTCATTTTCATCTTTGCCACTCCTGAATATGATCATAAATATGGGTGGCTTTATTCTATCTTAAAGTAGAGAGAATATCTACGACGACATCATACCGGATGAGAAGCTGGAAATGATTCAATAAAACTGTCGCTAAATCCCCAAAATTGTGATACGATGTAGCAAGAAATTCGATATACTACTTCCCTACAATGCTCGTTAAGGTTCTTTGAAAGAGCCTCAATCGAATCGAGTCATCATTTAATGAGTTAGAGGAGCACCAGAGGTGAAAAGTCGTGACATGGTCTCCAGGGTCTTCACCAATTTTGAATTTGAATTTTGGAATGTCCGAAGGGAGTTTGGTTGGGACCAGAGGCCAAGCAGTGTTGTGCCACACCGGGTCATTCATCAGTTTTGAAAGCTCTGGAAAATTTAAAGTTTCCAGAAAAGGAAAACGAGGTCATGCTGATGGCGTGTGATTTAGAGGAGTCTGGTGAGGGGAACCACCCAAACCTTGGCTCCTATAAGGTTGCTTGGAGTTTCCCACATCCATCGATTGTGAAGAAAAATCTTTGTGAAAGTTGCTCCATCTATAATCTAATGGATTACTTCCTTGTGGCCCAATTCATTGCGGCTGGGTATAAGTGCCTCTGAATGGACGGTTAGTGTAATTATTACTGCCTCCTCCACCAAATAGTGAAAAAGGAGTATTTCCTATAGGAACATTAGAGTTTTGTACATTAGATGAATGTGCATTGAATCATGTAAAGGTGTTAAAACTTGACATCGATGAAATGGAAGAGGCAGGCATTGAGCCTACAAATGGTGTAGAAGGATAAATGTGTCCTCCATGCCAAGGAAATCCTTGATTGAAAGGAGCAGACATAGGGTTGACTTGAAACTGCTGAACAAAAGAGGAAGATGTAAAGGACACCAAGGGTATCCCTAAAAAGGGAATACTATATGGGCCAATGGTGGATCCAAAGGGAATATATGTCATTGCAAATTGGGTGCTAGAAAAACTTGACGATCCAACATTGAAATGGAAAGAGGTGTTCAGAGCAGAAGTGAATTGCGACGAGCTCGGTGTGGATTGGTTTAAGTGTGGGGGAGATAAACCTCCCAGAATGATAGCTAAAGTGGAAGTATGAGGAACTCCTAATGCATCCCCTATGTTATCCATAGCAAGACCAGGTGTAAACCTATAAACACTTAATTCAGGGAGCCATAAAGAAACAACCCTTTTTAAAAAAGGGTCGTTAGGTCTAGTTAGTGGTGGGTTGAAGTGTCTCACGAACTCTTCTGTAGGAAGATATTCAACCTCGATGGTTTGCTGAACCAGTTGACTTTGAGAGATAAGATGGGGTTCTATAGATGGTTCAATTGTACCCGCGAGTTCAAAATAACCACGTGAGTCTGTTCTACACCGCCAAGGTGGCAGTGGAGGTTCCACGGTGAGTGGAGGAAGGTTTCTCAACCTCTGTGACCTACCAAGAGGTTGGTCCTCCACAACTGCAACAAATATATACTAAGTGATAAACCAAGGGGCCACTTAAAACAGTAGGAAACAAACAACAAACCACTATAAAAAATTTCCTATGGTGATCAAGACCAGGAAAACAGAGATGATTCTCTCAAAGGGAATTCTAGGATGGTTAGGGCCCAGAAACAAACTAGTAGAATAGTGAAGGACTGTTAGTTGGGGTCCACAAAATAGAGTCTTTGGGTGCAAGCGTGTGAATCACCAACCGCCCTCCCAAATAATTGTAAGGGATTTCCTCCCACGTCTTTCCTAGGTATAGTGGAAATATCCTTCCACTGTCACCTGTGTAAATCCCTATAGTTCAAAGATACTAACGCTACCACAGTTGTTGAAAGAGTCTGGGGGGACAGTTGTAGGTCCAACCAACATGTATGGGAAGGGTACCCAGGCCCGAAACCCAAAATCAAACAAGGTAATAATGGATCCCCATACACATGTCATCTCTAGTAGATGCTCAATTGAAAGAGAGGGGGTATCCCCGACTGATCAACCTCACACGTCCTCGTGCTTAACTCCGGTTTGAGTATAGCTTCCTCGCACACCTCCACAAAAGTGGATTTACCTAAAGATAGTCTTACTATGATTTTGAGATTTAAACGGTTTTGGAAAGTTTAATGTGTTCTATTCCCAAACCCTAGCCTAAGCTAGTTGGTTTGTGTGACCTAAAAAGAAAAGTTACTAAATTTTTTAGATTAATGATTCTTTTAGGGTTTTTTCTTACTCAAAAGGGTAGTGTGTTTGTGTGCAATGGTTACAACTGAAAAAAAAAAAATGTATATATGACAATGCAAAGTCTTCACAATTTTCTGGTTGCTTAACTTTCAAAATGTAAAATCGCAAAGTAAACCTAAAACAAACTAAAGATGATAGTGTATATGACTATAACTACTTCAAAAGGGGGAAAATTCTTGTTACAAAGCAAATGTTCTTTTGATTTGATTTTTTATTTAAAAATTAAAGAAAAGGAAAATAGATATGAACAAACAAGGACAATCAAACGTGCAGGCAAAGTAAAGATGAACCTAAAGCTATAACAATCAAAAGTTTTACCTTAACAAAGGGCTGAAAAATACCAACCCAAAAAGTTCCTTCAAATGACCTAGAAGTAACTAAGGTTTGGAAACGATATACTATAATAAACAACTCATATGTAAAATAGAAAGCAATGAATATATGCAGATACTAGGCTTCTCTCTAAACACTAGTGAGTCCAAAGGACCAATTCCAAGCATCTGTCAAACAAACTATGGATTAGAAAGAGTTAGGTACCCTTACAAGCACAAAGAACCAAAAATAAATCTCACAAAGGGATTTAAAAGACTCGGACAACAAATCATAAGCAATCAAAAGCTCTAAGATCCACAAGAGAACTTTCAAAACCAAAGCAACCAACCCTAAAATCAAACCCTAAAAGAAAAAACAATTCTCTCAGGGATAAACCATGACTATGTCTGAAGAGTCACGTGACTGACCCATGGGTACAGATAAAGGAAACTCGTCGGTGAGGGATGATAACTGCGACTGTAAGTATATGCACCTCATGGGTGAGCTCTGAAAAAAAATAAAAAGAAAGAAATCTAAAGATCAGACCACAACTAAATCAAGCACGGGGATGGAAAATACCCTAGAAACATTCATAGAGACCTAAAAGGTTGATAAAAACTGAAAGAAAGTATCCCAAGAATCACCAAAGTAGAAACAGGTGCTCCCAAGTATGGTCGCCAGTTCTGTTGTGCGGTTTAATAACCTATGACTGAGAAATGGGGGTCACCAACGTACATCAAATTTTATTACAGAAACAGAAAATCAATTACATGTAACATTCAACGCTTCTTTCCATTCATAAAAGAAATAGGATAATTCAAGATGAGGCTCATACCTAGATAATCGATGGTTGGTCCAAGCTTTCATGATCCAATCTTCTTGATCCACTACTACACTGCTCCAACTGATGGACCTGCAAACAACCAGACTACCTTTCTCAAAGCAATTTGACTACATAAAGATAAACAATTGAAATTGAAACTCATATATACATTCATATGACAGATTCAAGTATCAAGTTTACATAAATACAAGTGTTATTGGAATGGAAATATTTGATTTTATTTGCATAAATAACATCTCGTTATACATGTACTGCAATTGGCACTGTTGTAATCATACCCCAGGCTCTTGGTCCTCTCTCTTGAGTAAGTATTCCTCCAGCATTTCTTTACCAGAGTTGGCTCCCTTTCTCATGCATCTCCCCTTATATTTATGGAAATGCTAGGAGTGCAGGATCGAAAGGTAGTTGGCTTGGGAAGTTAAGGTAGTTTGAATAACTTACCTAACTAATCCATAATTCATGTTTTTATATATTTTTTTGATACTTTTCAAGATACCCGCGAGTGACTCATGGCTCTTATTCCTTGCAGATAGTGGGTGCAATATTTTATATGATACCCGCGGGTTGTCTGTATAGACACTCGCGGTTAACCCACATGCTAGCAGATATCAAATTCGTGGTTATGCTTCAAAATAATTGCAAAAACTATGTCTATTGAGAAAAATATTGCAAAGTTTAGATCCAAGTCATCAAAGCTCAAGTAATCTCTTCCATCCATAGTGTCATTTTGTGTGACCGACAGGGAAATGTGGTCACAGACGAAGAAATGCTAATTTGACCGATAACACAAGCTAATGGTAATGTCCTCCATCTTCAATGAAACTCTGAGAACATGTTCCAATGATCGAATAAAATTACATAGAAGGCATGTGATCAAGGAGGGTGAATGCATCACCTACAAACTCAGATTTAACCTCCAAAACATTCAATAAATCATCATTCTAAACACCAGCAGACTCATGTGAAAAGAGGATTTAAGAACCTTTTCATATTCTAGAGTATGAACTGGCTTATCTTGCTCAAAATTCAAAATAGAAGACATTGAGAACATTAGTGTTGAATATACATCTTTTTCTTCATCTTGAACAACTTCATCATGAGATATGATTGAGTCTAAGACATAATTAGAGAGAACCCTTAAGGAGGTATCACTGGGCATTTTCTCGAAATAATTTGCACCAATCCCTTCATTCGGATTGACAAATGTTTTGTCTAGTTGGACCCATAGATCACTTGGATATTCAGCAGTTTCAATGAGGTAGCGCATACTAGGAGACATAGCAATACACATTGCTCCAAAGACTCTATCACATTCATTTAACCAATCATTATCTTCTTCATAGGAAGAAAAATATATCATATCACCAATACACATAAAAAATATCTTGTCTCTTCAGATATGCTATCATCTTTGGTTTCCACTCATCATAGTTGAATGGAGAGAGAGGAAGAATTCCTTTCAGAACATGGAAGTTATTGTAGAATACCTGAAAAAACAATGGAAAATATCTGCTACTGCTACTGCAACATCACTGTTACAACTGTAGAAAACTACTACAACTGCATAAAACTGTTGCAACTGCAGAAAACTGTTGCTGCACTAAAAAAAATCGAATAACCTACAAAAAAATCTCAATAATGGAGGTAGACTACTACTGATCACTGCTTTAGGATAGTAGGCACTTTTATCAGGATCCTTCACACCTGGTTAGACCTCATTGGATTTGTCCAATGAATTCAATGCAAGGCACCAGGATTTGTTGTGGAAATCCAAAGGCTTCTGCTGCACTACCGAAAGTAGTTGCTCAACCTATTCGCTCCATGGCTATGATACCATGTAAAATTCTATGTCACAACAGATCTAAGAGTGGAGGATACCTCATAAAGAAATAATGAGCAGAAAAGTTGAATAAGAGTGAAAACTGCAAAAGAATAACAATGCAATAGAACTTAGATAGAAGCAGAATAATGTCACACTACTAAATTATCAGTATAATGAACAATTATAATACAATGGAGAGAATTTGAATCATGTAGGAGAATTCAAACCTTAGTTGGTCTAGCATAGGTATTATCACCACTGGAGTGCTCTAGAAGACTCAAAGTCAACTGAACTGAACCTAAACTCAGCTAATTGAAATCACAATAAGTTAGCTGACTAAGGAGGGTGCAATAGTGAGTCTGTCATGCATTCTAGTCAGAAAAGGGTACATGAGGCCACAATCAAAGGCATCTCGATCTCTAACCCCCCACAAGATTCAGATAACTTAGGTGGACTGCACCGAAACACTCAGTAGGTTCCTATAAAATAGGGAACTGACTTAACTGGTCCTAAAATTATGCATGCAATGTTGAGAAGGTGGTAGATGGATCATGGATGACATATGCACAACACTAGGGGGGAAATGAAATCATCAACAACCAGGAAAAATAAGTAATTATAGTAGGACAAGGATGGATTATTGAAATATCCTAACAATGGGAATAATATTCTTGTTTTGCTTGGAATTCTATGACACATACAAAGCTGCCCTTCTTGACTACTTTGAACTTTCTAGATATGACAAAACTAGCCAATGAACCAGTGTTTCACAATCATAAATGGCCCCCTATCCCTACAAAAATTGCTTCATACATACATAAGTTTGAAGAGATTCCCAAAGAATATCTGACAAACCATGTGATGACATTATGGCATTCCATCTATGGTGTTCTTCAAACTCTTTCATGGATGATTCCATTAGGTTGTGTCTCTTCCAAAGGATCTCAATATGGGTAGTAGTGAAATGCTACATTGAGCTACCACGAGCTCCCTTTCATAAATTTAATGTGATTTTAATGACATTCTTGAATCATTTCCAGTTACCATTCCATTATGAGAGTGGAAAAGAACTCCTGACTTCGTTCAAATAGGATAATTCCATGCACATCTCCGATCACAGTCATGAATCGAGAAGGATATGTAGATTAATAAAGGCACAAATTCTTGATGAGTCTTTAAATAATTGACTCATTAAATCATTTCAACCTTTCATTGCGAAGGATGTGGCCCTCTTCAAAGTAAAAACAGAAAATAATTCCATTATTAAGGCTCAACGACTTGATTTGGTGGATTCCCAATCAAATGTTGTATGAGATTCTTCCTACTGCTCCTACAGCAGATACCAATCCAACCAAACCAACCCTTGGACCTCATTTTGATTGCATGTTTTCTCCAGTTGAGAATTTCATGGACTGTCAAGGTAGAAACCAGAATGCACCTAAATCCAAGAAGAACAATAACAAAAACCCAAAACCAAAACCAAACCTTCCCACAGATGTTTTTTCAGTATAGTCGGCTAATGCTAAGGAAAACCAGCAACCTAGAGGGAAGAAAAATAAGAATAATAAAAATGGGAATAAGGGAAACAATAATGTGAATAATAATAAAAATAATAATAGCAATGCTCATGGGGGTAAGAAACATGGGAAGAAGGTCAAGTGCCCATGCAACCTATGCATAGAGGATCACTTGATCTACTTATTCCCTAAACTAGAAGTTGCTAAAATATTATTGGCATAACAGGAAGCCACTAAGCAATCAGTCCTACTAACTAATACATCCCCTACACGGCATTAACACATGATTGTTTCTACTAATTCAAACCCTACGGTGTAACATGGGGGAAACTAGGAGGCCTCCTCGGAAGCGGGAAATCCAATCGAAAGAGAAGTATTCATGTATCACTAGGAAACGAACCTATAGACAAGGAACAGAAATGATGAGTCAACCATATCTAGATCTAAAAGAAAGGAAAATCCTAAAAATGAAACAGATAACCATTAAACATAGAGAAACCAATGAATGACACTATTCCCAATGTATCAAAAGGTGTTATGAAAAATCGACGTACAAACCAAATGCATGTGTTGCTCAAAATTATAGCATAGTGGAAGATATTTCCCAATCTCCGCATTAAATGTCCACCCTCAAAGTCCTCTAGAGTTGTCCTATTCAATGGAAAACCTTTCTTTCGGCTATAGGGCCCATGGATTCTTTGGATAGTCACTTCTTGATGTTTGATTTAGGTAAATGGAAGCCTCGTCTACCTTATCGTGCAACTTTTCAGATCGAAGTTTCGACCGAAGGGTCAAACATCTACTATTTTTTTGTAAATGAGGGAGCATTCACTTATGTAGTGTCCTTATCATGTTGGAAATCCATTGGCTCGCCTAAAGTAGTTCCCATGGTAACCATGTTAGAAGCAATTGATGGTCACTTGTCCCAACCCCATGGAATTATCCTAGCTCTCCCAATAGATCTAGGGTGAAAGAAAATTAATGTAGAAGTGGAATTTGTTGATTCTCCACTTGATTACAATATATTACTAGGTAGGAGTTGGACTCATGTCATGATAGTTGTGATATCTTTGATATTTTGGGGGATCAAATTTCCCCATGAAGGAAAGATAGTCACCATTGATCAATTATAGTTCCATAGAAATGAGTCCACCCGTAAATCTGGGACAAATACCCCCTAGTAAGCCATTCTAGGAAGGACTGTTAAAAATTTTGGCATGGGAATGTATCCTACCCTAATGGGAACATTCAATTTACCTCCACCCAACCTAAGTGAAAATTCAACTCGAATACACGTGATATCATTCATCGCTATTACTTCCACAAGGAAAGTGTCTCAAATTTAGGACCTCCTATTTTGAAGACTCGTGGATAATACAAGAAACAACACAAGTATTGTTAGAAAATTACTCTTATAGTTGGGGAAGAAGACTACCAATGTACTAAGGGGGTATCAAGCAGACATATAAGGGTTTTCCAATCATAGTTTATAAACAAATAGGATTAAAAGTAAGAGAATGTATACCTTATTTATAATGAAGGTCGGTCCAATATTTCTCTCTTTGTTCTCTTATGCCAACAACCTGTAACACAAACACACCACCTTTCTCAAATGTATTTGACCATAGATGAGATATTGATATTAATAAAGCAATATAACATTAAAATATAATCAAATAATGATACATTATGAACAATTCTATGTTGGAAAGGAAATAATGTCTCAACTTTATTGATAAATGCAAAAAAATGTACAAAGCTTATACCTCTTACTGCACCGGCACCGTCGCAACCACAACCTTGGGCTCCTTCTCCTCTCTCTTAGATATGATATCCTCCAGCATAACTCTCTCCAAATATCTTAATGCCCCTTCCTCAAACCCTTCCCCTTGTATTTATATCAAGGCAGGGAAAGCAAGTTCGAAATGTGGTTGAATGGGGAAGTTAAGGTAGTCTAGGTACCTACCTCAACTAATCCTCCATTCGTGTTTTTAATTATTTTAAATATTTTTCTTAAGACAACCATGACTTTGGTATATGACAAATCGTGAGTGACTCGCAAGTGTCTTCACTTGCATGTAGCAAGTGCAGCATGTTGTTGACACCCACGGGTTGTCAGTATAGGAACCCGTGGCTAACCCACTGGTTGTCAAGCATAAGGATCGCAGTTATGTCTAAAAATAAGCAAAGAAAGATGCTTATGATTAACGGATTGCAAGTCTCATCTCTATATAATCTAGGGTTAAGGTAACCTCTTTCATCCATAGTGTCCTTTTGTGTGACCGACAAGGCATTGTGGTCATAGACAAAGAAGTGATAATTTGACCGATAACATATGCCCCCTAATATGTTAGGTCAGAGGGAAAAAATGGCCGAAATACATTACAATCCAAGTAGAGGAGGAGCAAAGAGGCTGTAGGATGAAGTCACAAACAGTACCTGAAACAGAAACAAAGTCAGCAAGCAATTTACAATCTTGACATCAAGAGATGTTCAGAATGATAGAACATAATCTCCAATACATAACTGAAAGATGTATATAGCATGGCCACTGAAATATAAGCGTGGATCCATGTCAAATAGGATATAATAGCCATAACAACAAACTTGATCTATGTCTCATCAAGAGCCAAGAAATAAGTGTGGCTCAGTCTTGCGCAACTTGAGAAATAACAAACTGTGATGATGCTATCATAGGACTGATGTCTTCATCCAAACTGTCAAGGTACGAATCCTAACAATGTGAATAAAATGAGCTGAGGTCAAACATGGAGGATACAATTTGATTATCGGTCAATGATGCGAACCGTTAACAAACGCGAGGGCACCCACCAGTAATGAAAATGGTGCCCAAGGTACCTAGTACATTCTAGCAAGTGTGAATAATGGGTCTTGAAGTCGAACACTTGAAGAATCCATCGAGTAGAAAACATTGATGTATTCCCACTACTCAATAGCGAGGAAAATTTCCACTGATGACTGTAATCCCCAAGGTACTACCAATAACTCTAAACTTCATTCCCAGAGCAAGATGAGCTGAAGTCGATAGGAAGAAGTCCATTGGAAGGGAGGCCTTAAAGCATCCTCCATCATCCAACATGAGATACAATCAACAGGTTGATTGGATCTGGAGTAGGACTGATTACATTATGAAACAGACTGACACCAAAGGATGGCCGACACATGAGGTCAAGGTAACTACAAAATGGCCGACACAAGGGGTGTCCTCGAATAGTGAGCACGACACAGGAGTGTTTAGGAAGATTTAAATATAAAGGGACTATGATATAAATATGTAATGTCGGAGACATTAATAGATTCTCCATATGACTAGAAGAGTAACCAATCGGAGGAGTAAAAACTCTGAGATCAGGTTCATACTAAGGCCAAAAACTAAAACCCAACTTGTTTGAAAGGCTCAAAAATGTGTTGTGCTCAAGGACAAGAGTAACTTATTGCCTTTATACTAAAAAGATACTACACATTCTTCCCTTCCCTTTTCTCTTTTCTATTAAAGAATGTCTTTTCTTAAATTTAACGAGCATGAAAAGGTGGAAAAGAAAGCTCGATAATGTCCTTCTTGTTATTTTTAATGAGTCCATGGGAGGGAAACTCAAGACCTTCTTCATGTTTTAATGAGTTTGAAGAAGATATAGACTAATACTCGATAATACTGATGCATGGATTTTAATATTGAGTCTGGATCTGTTCATGCTCACCGGTGTTTTCAATTTTAAGGAGTGCGAAAAACATAAACAATAACTCCATACACCTACCCATGGATTTTAGTATCGAGCCCGAGTTGGTATGTGCTTGCCGGTGTTTTCATATTTAAAGTGTATGAAAAAGTTAAATAAGAACTCTATATACCCTCTCATGGATTCCACATCGATCCCGAGTTGGTGAATGCTCCTTGGTGTTTTCATATTTTGAGAATCTGAAAACCGTAAAGAAGACTCCTAAAGGTCCTTTTTCATAAAATTAGTCTCTGCACCCGAAACAGTGTAAAACAATGAGAGAAGAACCCTTCTAGCCATGTATGACTAGAATATACCTTTTTCGTAATTAATCCACTAAGGTCCATAAAAGGGGTAAACTTATACCTAAGTGGATGACTATTCAAGTCCTTTGACGAGTCTGAACAAGACAAGTGTACTTGGCAATATCGTTATATTCAAAGAGTCTAACAAGAGCATGAAATACCTCTAAAGGTGTTAGGGAACTTAAGTTCCTTAATCTGTCAAAAGACAAAAAGTTGTAGATATCATGAAGACTACCGAATCAAAAGAGATTTCAATATGGCAAAAATTGACAGAAAGTAATGCACTTAAACTAACATGCCATAAAGAAAATCAAACCTTTGTATGATCCTTGTTGTGAAAAATTAGTGAGCAATGTCGCTTAGAACTTCACCTAATCAAAAAGAACTTAAAAGGGATATTAGTGATTAAATGAAATTAAAAATAGTTTTGAAACTATAGGTAATTGAAAAAAGGTGGGTAAAAATTAAAAGTAATTTTTATAAATAGTTCCAAAAATCACCACATAACTCACCAAGTCATTTTTATTGGAGCAAAAGGAAAAAGAATCCTCTCACTTCAATCGATCGTGGCGTGCAAACCAGGTCACTAAATCAATTTCCATCAATTGCAAGTAAGTCATCTCTCTCTAAGTTATCAATTCATTGCATTATGTTTTTTAAACTTTAGTGGGATTTTTTTAATTTTTATGAAGATTTAAAAACTAGGGCCTCGTACCCGCAAGTTCACTCATGCTAAACTTGTGGGTACGCGAAATGTGCACCGATTTAGGAAATGAGAACACGCGGGTACCCACCTCTATTGTAGAGGTGAAGTCGCAAGATCCGTAAGTCAAATGAAAAAGCAAAAAAACTAAGAGGTGAAAGGTTTGAATGATGCAGGGATGGTGCTAACATGGAGGGAAATGGAGCATGAAAACATGGACAGGGATGCCAAGGGAGATCCACTTACCTTAAGTGCGTTATGAAGTTGTGGTTTGCTCAATTTTTTTTGAACCACAAGTATGCGTGCACACATTCATTTGCTTCAGATGCTCATTGGCTATTGGGATCCCGATCAGGGGATGTTAGATATCCAAGGGGAGATGCTAGAAATTACCATTGATGACATATACATTATCATTGGTTTATCCCATAGGGGTGAGGGGGTTAACCGCAAAGGAACATTCTGAGGGGTAGGTGCACTTTCCATGCAAGATTACATAAACGCTTACTTTTTTTGGTTACCAAAAAGAGCAGTAACCAAGTCCCAATTGGCTCTATTGCAAGATTCCCATTGAAAGTGATACTTAGTACACTTAACAGAATTGGGAGAGTGCTTCACAACACTTGGCCTCTCGGAACTACATACAAATCAAGGTTGAATGCTTGCGTGGTGTAGTGTTTGGATGGTGTTTGGGTCTCTTGGTGAATATGAAACACCAATTTACTGAATGCAAAACCGGGAAGAAGAAAAAATTTGTCTATGGAAGCATCTTATGTACTTTCTTCTTCGAGAGGGTAACTGCTCTAAGTCCTGGGATGGCTCTTCCTGTCCTGAACCCTCGTGAACCATTGATGACTCGGTGGGCATATATCTTCTTGCACCAGGGTGGTGGTGGGGCTACACTTTCTTATGCTGATGAAGACTATCTCGGATGGTGGATTCATCAATTGTCGGCTCTAGAACAGTTCCCATATGCAGGTGTGGATTTTTGTGGAGACCCAGAGCTCGCTCTTCCTCCAGGATCATCTTGGGGAGAGATGGGTAAGAGATGCTTATGCTTTTGAAAAATATTTCATTTTTATGCTTTTATGTATATATAATTTTTATGGTGACTAGAGTACTAATAGTGTGATTTATGCAGATGTGGGGCCTGTGCGACCTACTGGTTATCCTCATGTATTTGTCAGACCAACTGAGCCAGGTGCTTCTGATGCAATGCTGGTGAACCTCGAAGGGAAGATGGGTCATTTGACTCATGATATCCCAATGTACAAGATTGAGCGAATGTCACTTGAAATCAAGGAGCATGTTGTAAGCGTGCCTTGAGCATGGATCAGGATACTTAGGAAAGTAGCTAGGCTAGTGATATGTTATAGGGAAGTTGTAGCAGAGTTAGCAGAGTCACCTCCTTCTCCATGGGGAGAGAGACATACTATATTTTTGAGGCCTTTGAGCCCATTTTTTATATATTATGACACTACAACATCCTATGACTCGTACTCATATTTTTTTATCCTGATATATATACAGTATCGGTTTATATACACATGTGTGTTTCCTTATGTGTGTGATTGGTTAATGTGATTGTGTATGGCACGGATGCCAATATAATACATAGTTTTCATATGCATTAGCTAATGAATTTAAACTCCTTGAAATGTGTTGATATGTAATAAAAACAAATTGTCTTTCAAGAAATCTAACATGCAAAAAATGACGAAGAAAAGCTGGATCCCTAACTCTGTATTCACCCATCAACTAAAGTACTACTAACTATGATTCGAGTCTTACCTCCAAATGTGAAATGCCATGATGAATAGCATCTTGGAGTAACTCAATGACTACACTGTACTCAGCTACATTATTCATTGTGGAGCCCAAGCAAGCCCCTCCCGAAGACACAAGTTGACCAGACGGTGAGTAAATAATCCTAGCTAATGAGGCCAACTGACGGGCACGGCGACTAACGCCATCATAGAATCCTATAAAGCACTCAGTTGTCATCTGAAACCAAAATACAGAAGACACATAAGATGCACAAAAATAAATCAAAACAAAATAATAACTCTACAAACATGTACAGTTATAATACAATAAAAAGAACAAAGGCCTAAGCATAATACTTTTTCAAGTAGAGCCCATTTCTAGGCTCAAGAAACTTACATCCCTCATAATCGGTTAACTCATAAGATCCTTTCTTCAGCACTTTAGAGACAATATACAGTCCAAGCCACATAGATTTAAATTTACCTGCCCCTAAGGGATCTTTGTCCTGTTCATAGAGCAGAACAAGGTCTCCTTCAGAGAAAACCCTTGGTTTTACAGACTTGTCATACTTACGCTTGACAGGAATTTTATGAGCTTCATTTGATGTAAGTGCATCGCGGTGCTATTAATCTAAGTTCTCTAAATACAGCAAACACTGCTCCAAAACTGAAGTTTCCAGAAGCAGTTGCATAGACAACTTCAAAGAGGGGATCTTGCATTCAATTGGAATGACTACCTTCACCCTCTGAACGAGTTGGAAAGGTTTGAACCCAGTAGTAGTCTTAACATTAGATCGGTAATCCCAAAGAGCGGGATACAACATGATGTGCCAGTTAGATCAACTGGCATTAACGGTCCTTTGAAGGATGGTTTCAAAAGTCTTGTTGACCGCTTTGACCTAACCATTCATCTGCAGATAGAATGAAGATGAGTGTTCATGTCGAAAACCTAGCATGGTATACAACTCAGTCATCATATTGTTTTGAAAATGTTGACCATGGTCTATGAAGATCTCTTCGAGAATACCAAATCTAGCAATGATCTAGTTAAAAATGAAATTAGCAGACGTTTCTCCGTCTTCTCTCACAGCAGGCATTTCCTTGGCCCACTTTGTAAAGTAGTTGATGGAAACAATGATGTGTTGGTGTCCTCATGTCGAAGCTGGATTACACATCATGAAATCAACCCCCCACTTGGTGAAAGGGCATGATGTGATAACAAGATGGAGAGGATCCGGCTATGCTCGCATATTTTTGGTGAAAAACTGGCAAGGTTGACAGTGTTTTATAGCTTCCACACAATCCTTGAAGATAGTGGGCCAAAAATAGCCAGCGCGCAGTATTTTCTAGGTTATTGCTAACCTAGATAGATGACCCCCATAGGCTCCACTATGGGCATCATTCAATACTGATTTGGCTTCCTCCAAAGTCAAGCAATGGCGTAAAATGGATTCTACCCCACATCTATAAAGTGTGTCAGAAACGATGAGGTAGTTCTTAGCATGAGCTCAAATATTTCATCGCTCGTCTCTGGAGAAAGAGGGTGGACACCTCAAAGTCTGGAGATATATCAAAATATTTCCATACCATGTGTCAGAAGTTGCAATGAGAAAAATGTGCTCATCTAGAAAAGATGAATCTTCCTCAAAGTTGGTTATATCACTAGGGAGCTCAGAAATGAGCTCGGAAAACACCATATGTTTCTTAGACTTAGAGGATTAGAAAGCTAGGTCAAATTCCTGTAGAATGACAATCCACTTATTGAACTTCCCGTCGATGATACGTCGGGTTAACACATATTGAAAAGGATTGACTTCTGCAATAACTGTGGTTGTTCGCAATAAGATGTAGTGACATAATCTCTGAACATCATGGATGACATCCAATGCCAACTTCTTGATGTGGGAATACTTAAGATCAAGAGTTATCAATGCGCACGAAAGATAATAAATGACATGCTCCTGGAGCTTGTCATCTTCCTGAACAAGTACTATACCAATCGTGGAAATAGATACCGCCAAATATAAAAGGAATTCCCTACTATAATCTGGTGGGCTCGACAAGGAGGCTGATAATAGTTCCCTTTTTAAGGCATCGAACGAAGTATGTGCAGCCTCATCCCATAGAAAATAGGTGTCTTGCTTGAGAAATATCATGAATCCCTTAGTGATTTTAGCATAGTTTATGATGAAACGTCGTAGAAATTTTGACATGTCCTACAGACTCTGCAGTTGTCGAAGTGTATGAGGAGGAGGCAGATTTACAATGGCCTTAACTTTTAGTGGGTCGACCATAATGCCATGAAACCCAGTAGGTGCTCGGACTCGATACAGAATATACACTTGTTGGGATTCAAAAGAATCTTATAGTATCTGCATCTCTCAAACACAAGTCACAAATGATTAGGATGATCTCGTCTCTTTCAAGATCATGCTAGGAGATCATTCAGATATGGCTCGACCACATGTTTAATGTCATGGAGAGAAAATTTCATGGCCCACTGGAAGGTGGCTCCAGCATTCTTTAACCTAAATGGCATCTTCCAATAATCAAAGGTACCCCAAGGACAAATGAAACCCATTTTGTGTTGGTCTTCAGGTTTTATTGGTTGTATCCTGAAAAACCATCCATGATAGAAAAAACTTCATGTCCTGCACACGCATCAATGATTTGATCTATGAAGGGTGTGGGATAGTTGTCCTTCGAACAGGCTTTGTGAAGGTCCCTTAAATCCATACAGACACATATAGTTCCTTGCTTTTTTTTGGCTGGGATCGGGTTGGAGACCCATTCCGGTAGGTCGATCGAATAGATGAAGTCAGCTTTAAGCAGTTTTTCAACCTCAGCCTGAATGGCCGCTTCTTTCTGAGGGTTCACCAGACAGAGCTTTTGACTCACTAGTTTAGCATTAGGGTAAGTCGTGATAACATGCTCAACTATATCAGGGTCAATGCCTAGCATATCCTCGTAAGACCAGGAAAACACATCACGGAACTCCTTAAAGAGGTTGGTATACAAAGCGATCTCATCAAGGGAAAAATTTGCTCCAATAAATATGTTTTCCCCAACGCCGAGTTCAGTGGAGATATCAATCGAGATAGTTTTCGATATGTTTTCCATATTTCCTTCAGCATAAATTGTTTTCATAGTAGGAGTGATGGACAAATCGATATCACCACCAAGTCTCACTGAAAACTCACCATTCTCTATCTTGTTTAGATCTAGGAGAAAATAATATCTGTGATGCATGTGTTCCCACAGATGATCCATACCTATCATGGCTTCCAGAATACCCTCATCAGAAGGTAAAACAGTATCCAGACAATCAAAAGAATGAATAGAATTGACTAACCATGTAGGTGCATAGTCGATATCTGAATCTGTGGAGATGGATGGAGTCGAGATATAATCTATTGAAGCATTTTTTGAAACTTTGTATGCCACTTCTACAACAAATAAGGGCACAGTTGGTTCTAACTGAGTGGGAAGAATCCATAGATCAGTTGTTCGACAGACCATGAATATTTCTTGAGACAAAATTTCAGAATAACTCGTAGAACTGATGTAGTTGATGGGAGCAGGTAGGTCGAATGTGCCCATTAACGATGCATACATGCCTACTCCTAAATTCTCGCTAGGCAAAGGAGTCTAATAAATAAAAGGGATAGCTTAATCCGATGAAGTAGTGTTATTATTCCAAGTGAAGGAAATTTTATCAATGGTGATGATCTTCCCTTTGTGTGGGAACATGAGTTCTCGGAAGACGGACGATGGGACATCTTGCATCGCATACGTCCAGCTCCTTCCTAACAACAAGTTGTAGTCAAGAGGATCATCCAAAACTTCAACCTCCATAGACACTAACTTACCGTCAAGTTCAACTTTGAACGCGGGCAAGACTCCATGTGGGCAGAAAGATCTCCATTCAAAAGCTGTAAGTATAGTTTTAGAAGGGGATAACTCAGGTGAGCCCAGGGATTTCTAGCAGGATATTGACATTACACATGTAGATGCACCTCCATCTATAACTGTTCGTCCAATGGTTTTGGGACCATGGACTACTTCAATTTGGAAGGCCACGTGATATGGTAACCATTTTTTGATATTTGACATATCAAATCGTGCAATCATACTTGAAGAATCCATGCTCCTGAAGGCCAATAGAAGCACATTTCACTGCAAAGGGAAGCTTTGCAAAAATTTTGATGTAGGCATTGCACAAGGTGTTTGGTCTAGGTCCTTTACAACAGAGTAGTTAGGAGTGGCTCACACATTGGGGTTGTGCATAGATCGTTTGTAGACACCCTTAGGTATTTTCGGCATAGACTCTACTTGTCTCTCAATGTGAAGAGGAGCAGAAGACTCAGGAACATCCTTCTCTTTCTGTTGCAAGTTAGGGTTATAATTCCTAGCTCTGGTTTGCAGAAATGTATGTGAGTCAACCATGTTAATGAATGATTGATCATGTGACAAGGCACAATTTCGCCCAGCACTAGGGTTTCCAGAAGTTGAGCCTTTCCCATGAGGAAATGGATCCTTCAAGACAGTTAGTTTCTTTTCTTGAAGTAACTTCTAGGCTTCATCCAATAAAGGGAATTGATGGGTAAGGTGGTCGTCCTTGCAAATCTTAGAGGCAAACTTAACCTTATTTTTCTCTTTTTTACCCTCCTCGGCATTCTCAGTGTTTTTGGGTGTTTGATGGTTCCCCTCCCCTTTCTTACCCTTCCTTTTTTTTTGTTGGGTTTCCGAGGACCCTTTTGGTTTGTTTGCATCTACTATACAAATTCAGTTGTTGAAGGGGAGGCTGCAAATGTAGTTGCTTCAGTAGCAAACTGCTTTACAGAGAGTGTGTGAACTTTTTTTGTTAAAGCTTCAAGTGTTGTTGAATTTGTTGAACCAACAATGCCATCGGCATGCAATATAGGCTTAGGTTTTCCAAGATCTATATTAGACCTTGGTGCATCCGGAATGATCTCATAGAGGATCCCAGATTGGGCATAAACTAAGTCAAGTTGTTGGGTCCTCAGGATTGATTCTTCCTCAGAACTTACTCCAAAAGTTGCAACATCCTTAGAAGTATAAGGAAGGAGTGACCTCATATACCACTCTAAAAGGAACTTTGGAGGGATCTCAGCCTTAATGTGCCTCTTCCATCTTTGCCACTCCTGAATGTGAGCAGAAAGGTGAGTGTCCTTATTCTATCTAAAAGTAGACAGGAGATCAGTACAGGCATCATACTGGAGTGGAAGTTGGAAGTGATTTAGGAAGATTGTCGCTAGGTCCAAAAAGTTATCGTAAGCTGCAACAGGCAGTTCAATGTACCACTTGGCTGCAACACTAGTTAAGGTACTTTGGAAGAGCCTCAACCTAATGGAATTGTCATTAAGCAAGTTGGAAGAGCATCACAAGTGAAAAGTGGTAACATGGTCTCCAGGTTCTTCCCCAGTCTTACCTTCGAACTTTGGGATGTCTGAGGGAAGCTTGGTTTGGACTGGTGGCCATGCAGGGTGGTGTCATACCAGATTGTTAGTTAGTTTCAAAATATCTGGCAAGTTTAAGGTTTCCATGAAGGGAAAACGGGGTCTTTCCAATGGGATTTGATTAAAAGGATTTTGGTGGGGGGGAACCACCTGAAACCTGGCTCCTATAGTGTCGGTTGGGTTTTCCCCTAGCCATCATTTCTGAAGAAAAAGAATTATGAAAGTTGCTCCATATTCTAAGGGATTTCTTCCTTGTGGACTCGTCTATTATGGTTGGGTGTAAGCACCCCCAAAATTTGGGTTGACAAAACTGTTACTACCCCCTCCACCAGATAGTGAAAAGGGAGTACTCCCTACAAGTACATTCGAACTCTGTACATTGGATGGATGCACATTAAAACCTGTGAAAGGATTGAAACTTAATGTAGATGCAATGGAAGAAGTAGGCATTGAGCCTACAAAAGGTGTCGAACGAGCAATGTCTCCACCAAACCAAGAAAATCCGTAACTAAAAGGAGCAGATGTTATGGGAAAATCTACCTATAGCATACTTAAGGCATGATCTCCCTAGTTCAATGTGAATTTAGAACAAGTGGGAAAGAGTATGAAACTGCTTTCCTACATCTAGTTAAATATCGAGTGATTAGATGTCTTACCTCTAGCTTGTAGATATTTCTCCTTGATGTTGTTCCAAGCTCCACGGTCGTCAGATCTCAACTGCAGACCTGTCAATACATACGGAACAATACAAGCAGTAAAACAATATCTAAACAGTAACAGATCTAAGTAAACGGTTAAGAAAGTAAACTACACAAACATTATTAATACAACAACATTTGGTGGAAAGAGTTTATATTACTGTATTAAAAGACGGATGTACAAAGAGAGATTATTACAACCAAAGCTTAACGTCGCAATCCTCCTCCAACAAGCCAATGCCAAAAACTCCAAAGGAAGTATAGGTCTCCCAAGAGATGAGTAGAGATCTCCTAAGCTAATTTCACCAGCATGCAAGCGCTATAGACTTCCTTCCTTTGGAATGGGAATGAGCTTCATATATATATGACTAAGAGGATAGCGTAGGTTGAGATATAGTGGGAGAGGACTAAGGGATCCTCCCAAAGGGATAGGGAATCAAATGCCAGCTCCCCTATAGGTTAGGGGTAGAGATCCACATCACACACCTTCGAGAAATGGCTCGAAGATGCCCTTTTAACCATCTAACTGACATCATCGCGGGCTGTAGTAGGACAACCTACAACGTCACATGTTGCACAAAGGTGACCTGCAACGACCTATCTAAACCTTATGGGAATAGGTCAACATCTCTTCCAGTTTGATTTCTTAGTCATAGGAACTTCAGGGATTTTTACACTGAGTCTTAAGGTTGCAAGATTTAGGTGTAACAGAATTCCCCCCAAAGCATGAAGGTGTTGGAACTTGATCGGTGAAATGCTTTGATAGAAGGATTGGCAAGGACTTGTCAGATGGAAGATGATGCTGCAATACAACTGACTCTGAGAACACAGTCTTGTATGACTCACAACATGGCTGCCGACCAATACATTGCAGATCAATGGTAGTAATGACTGACTGAACACAATCATGGATACTGAACACAAGTGTAGATCCATGATGAAATGATAACACAACCATGACCAATACAAAATTGGATCCGTGTAATATGACTCAAACAATCTCCATCGCAACCTAGGTAAAACATGACTCCCTAGGGTCTTCAAGCTGAACCTGCAATGATACAAAAGTATCCATGTGATTACAAATGTCTTGATGTCGAACATGGTAGAAACCACTTGATTATCGATCATTGATGTATACCATTAACGAGTGCGAGGGAAATCACCATTAATGTAAATGATCCCCAAGGTATCATAGTACATATCACCAAGCGCAAATGAATGAGTTGAAGTCGAATGCTTGGTGAAATATTTCAATCAAGAGTTAATGATGTGAACTCATGTTGAAAGCGAGGTAACCTGCCATTGAGGTATGTAGGCCCAAGGTACTTGGTTGGTTTCTAGATTCAATCCTCGGATGATGTATTGAGGTCGACAAGGATGAATTCGTCGAAGGAGGGCCATGATGAATCCCCCATCATTAACACGAAACTCAACAACAGATGTTTGGAGTAGAGCAGATGGTACAGTAACATGCAAGACTGACTCAAAGTGGAACGACATTGTAGAAGGTGTACTAACTGCAAATGATGAGTAGTAAATGTATTCTTGAACATGGGTATGGCATGACTTGGCAGTATTGACATGATGAGAATGACGCCAATTTTCTTACGCAACTGATGAGGGAAGTATTCTTTGGATGACCCAAAGGAGTAACAAGACTCAGGAAGTAGGCAAAAACTCGAGGACAAACGGATGGCCCAAGTACTGTATGAAAATGCAAATGAGTTCCATGTTCAAGAATGACTAAGTATTGCCACTGGTAAAGGTGCAACACAAAAACTTTCCTTTTTCCCCATCATGACCGATGAGTGCCTCATGTGTTTTTGACGAGCTTGATGAGGGTAACCAGATGCTCGGTATAGCTCATCCCATAGATGATTCCAATCTCAAATGTTTTCCAAACCTGGAAAAGGAGGGGTTCGTCCCATGACGGGCCCTTCAATGTTGAGTTTTAACGAGTCCATAGAAGGTAAACTATGCATCATTTCATGTTTAGAGAGTCTGAAAAGAACTAAAGAAGACTCCAAAGGTACTTTTTCATAAGGTTAGCCTCTTTGCCCAGAAAAGGGTAAAACAACCCGAGAGAGGACTCTTCCAGACATGATTGGCTAGAGTATTTTTTTTTCATAAGTAGTTCCCCCTGGCCCGAAAAAGGGGTAAACTATCACCAGGGAGATGATCATTCAAATACTTTAACAAGCATGAATGCATCAAGTTCGCTTGGCGATCTTTTTCATATTTAGAGAGTGTAACACCCCTCATTTTTTACTTAACAAATTGTATAAATGTAAATATTTATTGTAATCGTTTCTGGTGAGGAGCTCAAGGCCAAGGCCCCACCAATAAACATTGCATCTATTGGTGTTTATTTTCCTAAAGATTGTAAACTTTGGGTGATATACCTAGGCCACTAGAAGTGGTGACGCCACGATGGACATTTAAATGCAATAGGGGAGATAGGTTGACGATGACCTATGTGACTTTGGTACCCATAGGTACTTAGGGTAAATTAAACATTGTATCTAATGGTATTTATTACTTAAAAGTTGTATACCTAATGGCGCAACTAAGTTACGGGCAGCAAGCCACTAAGAGAAAAGATGAAGGGTAGATAGCCTTCCAAAATCTAACAATAGATGGGTACCATCTTAGTGCCATGGACACTTGAGAAAGAGCGAGTTAATAGGTAAACTTTAAAAGTTAGAAGTGTCGTCATCGTGGGTTTTGGATAATGGTTATACATCGTATTTTAGATTAACTTCGACAAAAAACATATTAAGCATAAAGTTACACTTATAAGATTAAAAGTAAGTGCTAACACAAGATATTAGGAACTCTGACGAGAGTGTCGAAAGAATATCCTTATTAATCCTAAAAAGGAATGAAACTAAGTTTCTCTTATATATAACCTAAAGATTTAGGTGGAAACAAGACATTTTTTTTATATTTTGTTAAAAGAAAAAATATCGTAATATAATACACCTATAAATTTTCATGGATAACACACTTCCTTTTCTATCTATAAAGAATTAGAAGTAAATTGATGGAATTATATTACTGTGTATTGATTTATGAGTGAGTGATTGAATATCACATACCTCATTCAAGTAGGTTTTTAGTATCCTTTAAAAAGGAAAATATCGTATATATTTATACATGAACCTTAAATGTTTAAAATATTTGAGCTCCTATTAAACAATAAAAAGAAAATAAATCTTAAAGAGTATTTATGTGAACATTATATATGCATAACTTTATATTCTTATATATATATATATAATGAGTATATATATATATATATATATATATATATATAAAAGAGGGGGAAATCATGTGTAAAACAGAGTAACGATAATAAAGGGGGCATTTACAAGGTTTTTACAAATATTTAATCCTAACTAATAGCTTATGTAGTTACCCTAAGAATACGAATCATTCATAAAGATAATGGTCACATATTATTTTTTATTATTCATCCTATATATATTAAATTTGTTCATAAAGAAGATATATATAAGAAGCATTTTTTATATCTCATTAAAGGCGGAGTGACTCCACTTTGCCCTTATTTTTAATAAGATTGTCTCCATCTTGAGGATCACGATGGAAAGTAATTACTCCACTTACTTCCTCTAATTGGAGACGTTGGGTGGATCCTCCAAGTTAGCTACACATGTATGTTTTTTGTGGGGGTTGTAACTCGAAGTGGGAGAAATCGTGGGACATGCAGTAAGGAGAGGGGTAGCCCAAAGAAACCTGCACCCTGTTTCTTCTATTTTTAGAGGATGAACGCATTATGAAGGGGACACGATCAATGATAATTTATTAAATACAATGTTTGGCATTAACTAACCCAACCCCACGAATCTACCACCATTTGTCTCCTCCGTTGAGTGACTATGGTTATACCCATCACTTTTCATTTCAACGAAAGGATCTCATTCCTTGATATAGAGGGTAGTACTCGTTTGGAAGGACAGTCTGCAATGCATGGAAGCGAACTGATGTGTGAGTTTGGATCTCTGCTACAGTAGTGATTTCTGCGAATAGTTTAAGTAACACTTGCGATCTTAATTGGTATGAGTTTTCTGTAAATTTTCAACTGTAGATTTCTCTTGATAGATAATGGACCCGGGTGATTGTCATATGATAAATCAGTAGCATTTCAAAGTCGTAGTTCGCATGGAGTGCGATAGGGAAGGGACGGACCATTAAGGGACCCGATCCCATTCTTCTGATTAATCTATGTTTATCTGATGCCTGTGATTTTAGGGTGAATACGATCTCTATTTACTTTTTAAGTGTTGCTTGCAATCTGACTCTCTGTATACACATTTATTTTGGCTACCATTATTTGAAGATATATTCATGTAGTACTCCCATACTGATATATAGGTTAATCACGCGTAAGGGGATTCAGAAGACAGCTTTCGGTGATGTTGCTCATAGATGTTATACGTTGTGTTTATAACTCTACTAGATATGTTATTATATGAATCTTTTGGGTATTCATACTTGGTAGATATCCCATTTTCGTAAAACCTAAGGATTGACCCTACGCTTTCTTTTATTGACCACGCCCAGTATAAGTTGGTGAATTATCATGTACCTTATCTTTTGCGTATTGTAACATACCTATGTTGTCTACTCATTGCTCACGTTTGGGGGTAAAATCGCCATATTATTTATATATAGACTGAGTTGATGAATGTATCATTACATTCTGAAAAAGGAAATTGATGTTGAATGCATTGAGCACTCGCATTCTGGATACCTCTGTTGATAAAATCGCGGTGGTACGCATTGTTGTGTAATAGATCAAAACTTGTAGGTGAATTGACGGATTGTATGCTAGATCAAACCCTGTCTTATTTTATATTGTCCCTATATTTTATTCTTTGTGGATTTTATCATAACCTGTCTGTTTCTTTTCAAACAGAGCTTGATTTCAAAAGAAAATTATTATTATTTTAGAACTGCCATCTCCGTCGGTATAGGTCCAGTTAGATTTCCCGTAGGATGTTGTATAGATAACTTAAAACTGATCGTTGCCAGAAGCGTGTTGTATACTTATCCTGTGCTAAAACTCCAGCTATATAAAACGTGTTAATACACAAGTTGAGGCTTTGAGGGTTGTTATTACCTAGATCTCTGATCAGTGTCAAAGTTGAAAACACGGTTGAAGGTATTTATTTTAGAGCTATGCGAAATAATGTTAGACTCAGAGTGAAGCTCTGCGGTTTGGTTTATTTCGATCCATGTCAAAGGGGTAAAATTGCAAAGTGATTGGCGTTTGGATCTCTGCAAAACGAGTGGGTCTTTAGAGTTGAAACCTCGGTTGTGAGTATATTAAATTTTTTTTTAGGGTTGTTAAAATGGCGATCTCGGTCATTTTTATGTATATATATTAATCTACGATATCAGAGTGGTGATCTGGGAAATCGCTACCCTTGGTATAGAGTTACCTTAAATCTATGCTTATCGGTCAAATAATCCATGTATTCTCTTGAAATGAAAGTGTGTATGCAAAGTCAGAAGTATACCCAAAGGATTTTGAAGCTTGTGAAGAAAGGTATTTTTCGTGCTTGACTCTAGGGAGAGATGCACCTAGGTATAATTAATATAATCTCATCTTGTGATCACTATAGGAAATGAATCTCAGAATGTTTCTACCTAGATGGCTGAGTGTTTTGATGGTACACTCTATGAAAGAAGATTGTGAAGAAAGCAACAATTCAGTTGCAGGATGTAAATTTCCATTTAAAGAATTAATACAAATACAATTTTTTGTGGATGTAGCCCAAGGAGTGGGTGAGCCATCTTAAAAATGGACTAGTCAGGTGTATCTACTTGTGTACTTTATGTTTATTGCTTTTATAATGTTTTTATGGTCTCTTTGGTAGAAATGGACTTTGCCTTATTGAGAGTGTATCTACTTGTGTACTTTATGTTTATTGCTTTTATAATGTTTTTATGGTCTCTTTGGTAGAAATGGACTTTGCCTTATTGAGATTTTTTATCTTGTGTCGCAGATGTATAAATGCATGTTTTGTCAGGTATTCTGTAAAAGGATGATTAAGTTTTCTAAGGTTGTTATGATCATAAAGAGATGTGTTTAACTATTGTGTTCATGAACAATTCAAATTATAAATAAATAAGAAAATTATGGAGACATACAAGGTAATATTATGTTAAGATTATGTTTTTAAAATTTTGTCGACTTATATATGTGAGTGATCCGAATGGTTGTGGTTATGACTAAATGTACATTTTGTCATCCATTTCTTAAGGTAAAAGATGTTTTGATAGTCATTATGTTTGAAGCAAAGTGTAAGGTTACAAGGAAAGATGAAAATGAAAATTTGCACATGTTGAATTAAGAAATCTACTTGCTTATACTTACATTGAGATCTTGATTTATATATTCATTGAAGAGCCTTACGACCTTAAGCTAAGTAGCTAATGTAAAAAAAAAAAAAAAATTATAGAAAATTCTGACCCGGAATTTTTGGGTTCATGACAAATTGTATCAGAGCTTTATGTTACAACAGTAGGGCCTATTGTGCTCAACATGAGATAAATAAATATGAATGCTAATGAAGTTGTTCTTATTTTGTTTTGACGCATGTACTGGACTGGACGAGGGAGAATTGTTAACGGAGTTAAATTTCAAGCTCTCCAAAATAGAAAATATAAGTCTTTCTCATCATTGTTTTCCTTACAAAATTGTGAGTCATGTATGCTCTCATTTTACCATGAGTTATCCTTTGCTAGATATTAAATATAGACACTCACAATATCATATGGTGTTGTTAAAGAAATTAGTACTTTTGACTTCAATATATATTCAAAGGGTTACGAGATTTACGTAAGATAGAAAGTATTTATACTTAGTTGGTGTTATTCATTGCTACAAGTATCTGAGTGATGTATTTTGAATAGAATCTATGATAGTGAATGCAATATACCCTAGTCAATATTATCATAAAAGATCAAATTAATTAATGTATGTACATTTGTTAAAATGTAGGTTATTTTGGGTAATCTACCTGGAAGGTTTTTGAAAGATACACTAGGGTGTAATTTAGGATGAGTCGATATAGATTATTATCTTTATGTCTTCTCTGAAATTGATGTAAGATATAATGATTTTTTGTATCATGATTTGTGTTAAAAGGAATAGTATTATTATTCGTACACTCCAAAGAAGCGTGCTTGATTAGATTAGGCAAAGTCACTTGAAAATCTTCACTTATCGTAGCAATATTTTATTTGTTGGATTGTATTTTTTTTGTATATTCTTTTGATAATTTTGATGAAATGCTATATCAAAATATATTGTCTTCATAGAAAATAGAATAAGATCGGGCAAAAATACTTGTTTAAGAAGTTATAGTTAAGTGTTGATAAGTTCCTTGAATGAAAGTCGGTCATCAAGTGTCAACAATAGAATGTACATCCTTGCACATAGGTTTTGACAGTAATATTGCAAAAATATATGTTGACTCTCTTCCATTGTCTTCGTAAATAAATTAGTATGATGTTCGTGTAAAAGGTAGCCTAAGTAATTGTTATTCTGGAGTATCGATGGCAATAACGATTTGACATACTAGGTTATGAGTTAAAAATGTGAATGAATTTATGTGGCAAGTTGTCTCATCATCATTTAGTTAAATGATAAGATTTTATTAATTAATATAAATTGTGTTTCAGCTTTAAAATTTCCTATTGTTTTTAGAATTGTAAGCATAAGCTCAAAGGCATATTACCATATGGAATTGCAAGTAGTATTTTTAGGTGTTTAAAGTGATTTTTTTTGTGGAAGGCATTATGATTCAAATTATTAGATAAAGTTTTGTGCATCAAGTTCAAAGAATATGTATATAATGAATCTTAAATGGAAATAAATCTAAATGCAAACTAACTGCTTAAACTGTGATAATGGCATGTTTGTGTGTAAGCAGATTTGACCGCAGACTCACAATAAGGGTATAGAAGAAATTATATTCATACACCAGGGTAAAATTAAAAAGGATGCACAATTTATTGAAAGAGCATATGTGTAATGTGTTATCACTCCAGGAAGCTCTCCTAGGTTGTATTCAGAGATGCCTGGTAACTTAAACTTATCTTAGAAGATGGGGTTTGTTTGGATCAAATTGGATGACTGAGATCAAACTCACAACTCAGAAGACACATAGGGACACTCAGGGAGACAAGGATTTGACTACTGCTATTCAGAGGGTTGCTAAAAGGTTAATGGGAGTGAATCCTTATCGTATCAGCAGACTCATACACATAAATTTGTATATAAATGGCTAATCACTACAAAATAAATTACATGTATGTTTAGTTCTCAAATTCCAAAACAGGATAACATCTATTTATCATAGACAAGTGAACCTACAAGAAATAAACCATCCACTGTAAATACAGAATTATAAGAAAGAGAAATTTGAAAGGAGAATAGTAAAAGAAGCTTGTATTATCTGAGAAATCACTGAAGTCTAAAAGTACAAATATAGATCAGTCTCTCCAAAATCGAACCATTGTTCTACATGAGTTCTAGTATTTATATCCTTTACAACCTCTCTCCAAATACTAAGAAGCTGGGTCGAATTTACCCTAGATGGAAAATCCCAAAACCATTTTTCAACAAACCAGAAAAAATCATTTTTAATTGGCCAGACTGCTGAAAAATGGGGCTCATAGATGCGTTTGATTCTCCAAATATGTGGCACATGTGGGAAAACTGAGAGAGGTTATTGTTCTCTGATGTGTCAAGAAGACAAAACTCTGAGCATTTTTCAAAATGATTCTCTAGTCTCTCGGAATCATCATTTGCAAATGATGACTCTGCATAGTAAAAACGCCACTTTTGCTGAAAAAGAGGCTCAGAGATGGGTTCAGTTTTCCAGCTATGTGACACCTGTGTATAAAAGGAAAGATTTTATTGTGCATTGATCTATTTTGAGCAAAAACCTCTCTCAAATATTTGAAACTCGTTTTGGTTTTCCCAAGATCTGCATTTCAAAAACAAGTGTCAAACAGGCAGGTTCTGGGATCCAAAAATTGGGGCTCAATGACGGATTCAATTCTCTCAATCTGCAACACCTGTAGGAAACTAGGGAAAGGTTATTCTTCTATGACATGTTAGGAACAAAAACCTCTGATCGTTTTTCAAAAATATTCTCCAGACGCTCAGAATCGTCATTTGAAAATGATGACTCGGGACAGTAAAAAATGCCACACTTCTTCATTATTTCCATCTTGCTGACACCTTCAAAACTTGAATAGCACATTGAAACAGATCCTATTAATTAAAAATTCACTTAAAAACCATCCTCTTGCCATTTGGAAGCAAAAACCATGATCCGGGCAAAAAACAATGCCTCTCTGCCCTGTTTTGCACTTTCGGTGGCTAAAGAGCCAAAATTCCAACCTGTAAACCACCCAAAGCTCTACTTTCGGTGGCTAAGAACAACTGTGAAAGCCTTCCAAAGCCACCGAAAGCTCTGTTTTAAAACTAATCTTCCAAAATGGAAAAAATTTATTTTGTCTCAACTTCTTAATGACAAGTGAAGTTTTCTTGCTCTTTCGGTATCTGGAATGAATTTGCATTTGAACACGAGCGCTACCGAAAAAGTGGTGAAAATGCCTCTCCTTTTGGTAGCTTATAATCCACCGTTGACACCGTATGCCACCGGAAAATGGCCTTAACCAGTGCTCTTTTCTTTCGGTGGTTGTAAGCGACCCAACCTTTAGATGGTAAGCTACGAAAAATATTTACCTTTCGGTGGCTAATGAACACCATCGTGTTCGCCCAAGCCACCAAAAACTGCCCCACAACTCACGCTGTAATTTTCCCTTTCTGTAGCTGGAGCGTATTTTCTTTCACACAATAAGCCACCGAAAATAGGGTTTTCGGTAGCTAATGAACCATTGCAAGGCCCGCCTAAGCTACCGAAACCTGAAATTTGCCTTTTGAAGGAGAGCTAGCTTTGAACAGTTATTTCAGACTTTGTTACCTTCTTCAACCTATCAGACTGGAACTTAAACACACTCAAAAAACAAAAATTAAAAACCTCCTATCACCTAGACACCATGACTAGTTTATGCTTATCGAGGAGATAACATAATGCTAATGTTTTCAATTGTTGAGCAATTGAAGCAAAGAATTTTTTTTCTTTTATACTAACATTGTAGGAAGCAATATTAACTACGATTGATGACATGATCAAAGAGCAACACTAATTACAAAAATTATATAGAAAATTTGAGCTAGAGTAAGTAATGAATTGCTTTACATCTTATTTTGATTACAGGATTTTATGAATCACAATTGGTGAGAAAACTTATGATTAATGATTTGTAATAATCAAAATGCATAGAATGTGATAAGAAATAAGTGAATATATTTGTAGTTATTATGATGCATGTGGCATATAGAATGATTTTTATTACATAAATTTCCTAGACTCAAACAAGAAGGTTTAAATTATGTACTCAAACATAGTAGAAAGGAGGCTCCTACATTCATTTTCTAGCCATTGCAGGAGGCAACTTCCCTAAAAGAAATTATATGTGGTCATGTTCCCCACGGAAGTGGAACAGAGCAGGTGGCTCATTGAATGCTACACTAACCCATAAGACCTATGCAATCTTTATATCCATCAAATTGTGTAGGTGGCTCACTATGTTTTCTTCCTTGTGGCAATTCCCAACACAAGAAAGAGGAGGAATGCATAAGAGATTCGATGAGGGGAATGGATATGGAATGAATGGTAGAAGTAGTATGACACATCTGAACTAGTTCAGCCACATTGCTGAATTCAATATTGCTAAAGGTAGGAGTATTACCATTGAGTACAATAGGTAATTACTGCTGAGTCGCAGAAGTCATACTACAGTTACAGAAAATATCATTGTTGAGTGTTTCTAACTGTAATTTTTATTTGTAGGTTTTAGTTACAAGTTTTTACTCAAGGACGATTTGTGTGATTAGCAAAGGATTGTTGAAGTTACCAAACTCAGAAGAGAGTTTGATGATCAACAAGGTGTTGTTGAAATATTGTGTTATGACATAACCAATATTAAGTGATTTGTTATGTGGACTAATAGATGCCTTTTTTCTGTGAATGTTATGAATGCTAGAGTAAACAAATATGCCCTCACGGATGAGGATGAAGCCATAAATGATTAACATTTACCGTTTGAAATTTTATATACTTATGTATACTAAAAAACGTTTAAAGATCTGGCATGATCTATACAGATGTACAAGTTGCGAAAGAAGTACGCACCACAAAGAAGTGAGAAAATCATGTGAGTTCAAAAGTGCTCAAGAATACCAAAGGAGAGATGACAAGTGAGCTAAAGAATGATGACCCGGACAGGTAGACGAATTGCTAAAAAGTGTGAACATCAAGGATGGTGTTATTCTTAAGGGGAGGAGTATGTAACACCCCTCATTTTTTACCTAATGAATTGCATAAATGTAAATATTTATTGTAATCGTTTCTGGTGAGGAGCTCAAGGCCAAGGCCCCACCAGTAAACATTGCATCTATTGGTGTTTATTTTCCTAAAGATTGTAAACTTTGGGTGGTAGACATAGGCCACCAGATGTGGTGATGCCATGACGAGCATTTAAAATGCAATAGGAGAGATAGTTCAACGATGACCTATGTCACTTTGGTACCCATAGGTACTTAGGGTAAAGTAAACGTTGTATCTAATGGTATTTATTACTTAAAAGTTGTAGACCTAGTGATGCAACTAAGCTAGGGGTAGTAAGCCACTAAGAGAAAAGATGAAGGGCAGATAGCCTTCCAAAATCTAACAATAGATAGGTATCATCTTAGTTCCATGGGCACTTGAGAAAGAGCGAGTTAACAGGTAAACTTTAAAAGTTAGAAGTGTCGTCATCGTGGGTTTGGGATAATGGCTATACATCGTATTTTAGATTAACTTCGACCAATAACGTATTAAGAATAAAGTTCCACTTATAAGATTAAAAGTAAGTGTTAATAGAAGATATTAGGAACTCTTACAAGAGTGTCAGAAGAATATCCTTATTAATCCTAAAAAGGTATGAAACAAAGTTTCTCTTATATATAACCTGGATATTTAGGTGGTCACGAGACAATTTTTATATTTTGTTAAAAGATAAAATATCGTAAATATAATACACCTATGAATTCTCATGGATAACACACTTCCTTTTCTATCTATAAAGAATTAGAAGTAAATTGATGGAATTATATTACTGTGTATTGATTTATGAGTGAGTGATTGAATATGACATACCTCATTCAAGTAAGTTTTTAGTATCCTTTAAAAAGGAAAATATCATATGTATTTATACATGAACCTTAAATGTTTAAAATATTTGAGCTCCAATTAAACATTAAAAAGAAAATAAATCTTAAACAATATTTATGTGAACAGTATATATGCATAACTTTATATTCTTTTATATATATATATATATAAGAGGTGGAAATCATGTGTAAAATGGGGTAACGATAATAAAGGGGGCATTTACAAGGTTTTTACAAATATTTAAGCCTAACTAATAGCTTATGTAGTTACCCTAAGAATACGAATCATTCATAAAGATAATGGTCACATATTATTTTTTATTATTCATCCTATATATATATTAAATTTTTTCATAAAGAAAATATATATAAGCATTTTTGAGATTTCATTAAAGGCGGAGTGCCTCCACTTTGCCCTTGTTTTTAAGGAGATTGTCTCCATCGTGAGGATCACGATGGAAAGTAATTACTCCACGTACCTCCTCTAAATTGAGACGTTGGGCGGATCCTCCAAGTTAGCTACACATGTATGTTTTTTGTGGGGGTTATAACTCGAAGTGGGCGAAATCGTGGGACATGCAGTAAGGAGAGGGACAGCCCAAAGAAACCTGCACCCTATTTCTTCTATTTTTAGAGGATGAACGCATTATGAAGGGGACATGATCGGTGAGCATTTATTAAATACAGAGCTCGGCGTTAATTAACCCAACCCCATGATTCTACCTCCATTTGTTTCCTCCGTTGAGTGACTATGGTTATACCCACCACTTGTCATTTCAACGAAAGGATCTCATTCCTTGAAATAGAGGGGAGTGCTTTTTTGGAGGGGCAGTTTGCGATGACAGGGAAGCAAACTAATGTGTGAGGTTGGATCTCTACTACAGTAGTGATTTATGCGAATAGTGTAAGTAACACTTGCGATCTTAATTGGTATGATCTTTCTGTAAATTTTCGACTATAGTTTTCTCTTGATAGATAATGGACCCGCGTGATTGTCATATGATAAATCGGTAGTGTTTAAAAGTCGTAGTTCACATGGAGTGCGATAGGGAAGGGACCTGATCCCATTCTTCTGATTAAACTATGTTTATCTGATGCCTGTGATTTTAGGGTGAATATGATCTCTGTTTATTTTTTATGTGTTGCTTGCAATATGACTCTCTGTATACACACTTATTTTCGCTACCGTTATTTGAAGATCTATTCATGTAGTACTCCCGTACTGATATATAGGTTAATCACGCGTAAGGGGATTCAGAAGACAGCTTTCGGTGATGTTGTTCATAGATGTTATACGTTGTGTTTATAACTCTACTAGATATGTTATTATATGAATCTTTTGGGTATTCATAGTTGGTAGATATCCCATTTTCGTAAAACCTAAGGATCGATCCTGCATTTTCTTTTATTGACCATGCCTGGTAGAAGTTGGTGAATTGTCCTGTACCTTATCTTTTGCATCTTGCAACATACATGTGTTGTCTACTCACTACGCACGTTTAGGGGTAAAATCGTCGTATTATTTATATGTATACTGAGTTGATGAATGTATCATTACATTCTGAAAAGGAAATTGTTGTTGAATGCGTTGAGCACTCGCATTCTGGATACGTCTATTGAGAAAATCACGGTGGTACACATTGTTGCATAATAAATCAAAACCTATAGGTGAATTTACGGATTGTATGCTAGATCAAACCCTGTCTTATTTCATTTTGTTCCTGTATTTTATCTTTTGTGGATTTTATCATAACATGTCTGTTTCTTTTCAAACAGAGCTTGATTTCAAACGAAAATTATTATTAGTTTAGAACTTCCATCTTAGTCAATATAGGTCCAGTTAGATTTCCTGTAGCATGTTGTATAGATAACTTAAAACTGATCGTTGCCAGAAGCGTGTTGTATACTTATCCTATGCTAAAACTTCGGCTATATAAAATGTGTTAATACAAAAGTTGAGGCTCTGAGGGTTGTTATTACCTAGATCTCTGATCAGTGTCAAAGTTGAAAACACGGTTGAAGGTATTTATTTTAGAGCTGTGCGAAATAATGTTAGGTTCAAAGTGGAGCTCTGCAGTTTGGTTTATTTCGTTCTATATCAAAGGGGTAAAATTACAAAGTGATTGGGGTTTGAATCTCTGCAAAACGAGTGGTTCTTTAGAGTTTAAAACTCGGTTGTGATATTAGGGTTGTTAAAATGGTGATCTCAAACATTTTTATGTGAATATATTAATCTACGATATCAGAGTGGCGATCTGGGAAATCGCTACCCTTGGTATAGAGTTACATTAAATCTCTTCTTATCGGTCAAACAATCTATGTATTCTCTTGAAATGAAAGTGTTATTGAAAAGTCTGAAGTATAGCCAAAGGCTTGTGAAGCTTGTGAAGAAAGGTATTTTTCCTGATTGACTCTAGGGAGAGATGCATGTAGGTATAATTAATATAATCTCATCTTGTGATCGCTATAGGAAAGGAATCTCAGAATGTTTCTACCTAAATGGTTGAGTGTTGTGATGGTACACTCTATGAAAGAATATTGTGAAGAAAGCAACAATTAAGTTGCAGGATGTAAATTTCCATTTAAAGAATTAATACAAATACAATATTTTGTGGACGTAGTCCAAGGAGTGGGTGAATCACGTTAAAAATGGTCTCCTCGGGTGTATCTACTTGTGTACTTTATATTTATTGCTTTTATAATGTTTTTATGGTCTCTTTGGTAGAAATGGACTTTGCCATATTGAGATTTTTTATCTTGTGTCGTAGATGTATAAATGCATGTTTTGTTAGGTATTCTGTAAAAGGATGATTAAGTTTTCTAATGTTGTTATGATCATAAAGAGATGTGTTTAACTATTGTGTTCATGAACAATTCAAGTTATAAATAAATAAGAAAATTATGGAGACATACAAGGTAATATTATGTTAAGATTATGTTTTTAAATGTTCGTCGACTTATATATGTGAGTGATCCGAATGGTTGTGGTTATGACTAAATGTACATTTTTTCATCCATGTCTTAAGCTAAAAGATGTTTTGATAGTCATTATGTTTGAAGCAAAGTGTAAGGTTACAAGGAAAGACTGAAATGAAAATGTGCACATGTTGAATTAAGAAATCTACTTGCTTATATTTACAATGAGATCTAGATTTATATATTCATTGAAGAGCCTTATGACCTTAAGCTAAGTAGCTAATGTAAAAAAATAAAAAAAATTACAGAAATTCTGATCCGAAATTTTTGGGTTCGTGACAGAGAGCCTAAAAAGAGCTTAAAGAGAGACTCCGGAGGGTTCCTTTTTCGTAGGAGTTTAATGATCCCGAAAAAGTGATAAACTATAACTCGGTGACTTATTATCATCGTTTAACGAGCATCAGAAAGAACAAAGAGTTAGATCGATTGTCATTTAATAATTTACATTAATGAGCGAAATAATGATGAAAAGATGTTTGAAGAGTCATTCATACCTAATAATACTTACATGATGACTAACACGTCGATAAATGGCATTAATTACACACCTAACTTCACCTGCAGCTCAAAGACTAGGTCAAAAGCGGTTAAGCGGGTGTTTAAATGCAGTAAATAATCCAAAGTATAGTAAAAAACCCACTAAAGCATCAAATCATAAAAGGAATATTCCATTTTTTGTTATAAAATGGGTGAAATAGTGAAAAGAAATTACAATTGTTTTTTACCAAGTTTGGAGAGTGTGAAGTGTTGTTTGGAGCCAAATTTCAATTGCCGATTCTAGGAGCTATGGTCCACCATTTCACGAGCCGTCAAAAGCAGGTAGACCTAAACTCATCTATGCAACATTTTAGTGGATTAGTTTTATGTTTTTTGCTTGATTTTAAATTTTTGGGGTTGTTTTGGTTGGGGGAAATTCGCCCACGGGTCGGCACAAGCCCTCCTTACGGGAACTGCGACGAGCATGTGTCATCGCAAACACTACAAGGACCATTTGCGATGATGTCACACTATCTGTAAAGACAAATTGTGACAACGCAAACGTCCAACTTCAACTCAACGCCCAACTCCCAATAAAAAGTTTTGATGCATGGAGTGAGTTCTAATAGTGCCTATTTGTCCTTCTTGACAGTTTCACTACGATAAACATGGTCCTTGAGTGGAGAGAACGAGAACACGAGTTGGATGATACTCAGTTTTAAAATGACCCTCAATGTATTGTCGCATTGAGGAACTGTGGGTTACTCAAATACTTCTGAGTGTTGGGCATGAGAGCCCAGGTGGCGCTGCTGACACACATGATCCGATGTTGGGATCCGGTGCAACAACACTTCGATATCGGGGTGCATACGTTGAGTATTGATGTCGAGGAAATCTACTTTCTAACAGGATTATCACGGAGGGGAGAATCTGTGTCTCTTAATGGGTCATGAGGGGGTGACCGGACAATGGACGATATGATTACTTAGTACTGCACTATAGGCAATGCGGTTACTAGTGGGAAGATTCCCATTAAGGAGATTCGAGACCATCCTTTACGTGTCATGATTTTCACCTTGGTGAGGGTGGCGGGGAGTCATTCTGCACCTTGCAAGCAAGTCCCAGTTGATGTATGCAGAGGAGTGCATGGCTCCCAAGGTATTCAACTGGTGTGAGGGACTCCTCACCAAACTCCGAAGTCAGCTTACAAAATGTCAGTGCGGGCCGCTGAAACAGTTTGGATATGGGTTCATGGCGATATCTTTTCTACTAGAGCGGGTACCTCATCTGCATCCACTGGTGGACTTGGATGACCGGGATGCCAGGGATCCACATATGATTCAATGGGCATAGGTGATGGCCCTCCATGGTGGCGGGGGTTTCATCATAGGTTATGGCATCGGATTATTCACTTGGCTGGAGGGAAAGCTCCTCATGATTGAGGATTACCCTTACAGTGGGACAGACTTCAGAGGTGATCCTGACCTGGTGCTTCCTGAGGGACCACAATGGGGTGACATCGGTAAGAAAAAAAACTTTTGTGTTTTTCATTTTATATATCTTATGATTGTTTTGGAATAGTGTTGATAACTTGGTGTTGTGTGCAAATGTGGGTTTGTCGTGACTAGTTGGGGTCTCCATCATTGCAAGGAGAGGAGAGGTGCCAGTGGTGGGTCCCGCGATGCGATATGCCACCGAGTAGGTGGAGGAGGTTTATGAGAACCTCCAGAGGCTGACCCTGGATAACCCAGAGCTAGGTGTTCGTGATCTGCCTCAGGTCTACTTGAAGTACACCATCGAGGTGTCTACCCATTTTGGCACGCTGCTAGATAAAGTGGCGAGGTTCATAGTCTTCTTTCATGGGAAACAGTCGGGGGCTTTGAGACCTAGGGCTGAGCAACTTTAGGCTCATGTTCTACTTATTTATACTAAAATCTTATGAGCTTCAGATTTTGTAGAGACCTATGAAAGCTAGAATGCTTCATATTTTTCTATCAGCACCATCATTTTGTATGGATTTATATATATACAAACATTTTCAACGGTTTTATACATTATGTGTTCTATGGATGATTAATGTGATATTGTTTACATGTTTTCTTATACAATGGATGATTTACATGTTATGTATGCTTTTATATTTTATGATTATGTTATGTGTACTGTGCAATGTACCAATCTAGAATGAAGTTGGCCATCGAGTCAGAAATTGTGTTCATGTCTCGTGGAATGTGCAGGTATTGAATAGATTCAAAGGACCTTTCCAAAAGACGAACTCATCTGTAGAGATGGAGTAGAGTAGGGTCACGGATAGCGTAAATTTGGTTAAGATGAGAAACCACTATTTGTGAATCCAAATAGATAACGATGTGGTCCACACCCAAGGAAAGAGCATTGATTAGGGTTCCAATGACTGCCTGATATTCTGCAACATTGTTGGTTGCAAAACCTAGACAAATTCCTCCTAAGCTGATAAGCTCACCGATGGGAGAATAAAGTACCTAGACTACCTAGTCAAGGTTATGGGTATGACGGTTGGTGCCATCTACGAACATGTAGCAATTTTCCATCTACACACACATACAGAACATGGTATAAGAAACGGGAAACAAGATCTAGACACACTAAAACAAAAGCGTCACACCACACAAAACACACACGCCATGTACATTATATACAAGATGTATATGCATGAAAAGGTTAGGCATAGTAACTCTTCAGGTAGATCCCATTGCGGGGATCGCCTAAATATATTCCATCATAGTCCTCTAGTTCATAGGCTCCGTTCTCCAAAACACGTTTCACTATGTATGGTCCGTGCCACATGGACTCGAACTTACCTGCCCCCAACTTATCATGTCTTTGGTCGTATGTCAGGACCAAATCATCATTGTTATAATCACGGGAATCTACCGACTTATCATATTGTTCTTTGATGCGCTTCTTATGTGCCTTGTTGTCAAGAGTAGCATCTCGACGAGTCTCATCGAGTTTTGCTAGGTAAAGGAATCGCTCTTCCTCAGTAGTGGTGTTCGGATGAAGTTCAACTATGAGTTTGAGAGATGGAATCTCACACTCTGTAGGTAATACTGCCTCCAATCCATAAACTAATTGGAAAGGTGTAAATCTGGTGGCAGTATTGACAGATGTTCGATAATCCCATAGTGCGGAAAAGAGCATATTGTGCCAGTTAGACTTGTGAGTACCCACCATGCGTTGAATCATGGTTTTCAAGACCTTGTTAATGGCCTCTACTTGTCCATTGGACTGCGGCTAGTAAGGTGTTGAGTTTTCATGATGAAAACCTAGTCTGGCACTCAGCTCATCAACCATATGGTTTTGAAAGTGAGATCCATGGTCGGTGACTATGGCTTGCGAAACTCCGAACCATGAGATAACATGATTAAACATGAAGAGTGTGGCGGTTTTTCCATCATCAGTGTACATAGGCAAAGCCTCGGCCCACTTTGTAAAGTAATCCATGGTTACTATGATGTAACCATGCCCCTCGGCCAAGGTAGGCTTATAGTGCATGAAGTCAATGCCCAATTTTGCAAAGGGGCCAACATCAATAACTAGGTGTAATGGGGATGGATGGGTGCACTTTTTTGTTTGAAAATGTTGGCATGGGGGACATTTTTTGGTGGCCTCGATACACTATTTAAATATATATGGCCAGTAATATCCTGTGTGTAGTATCTTCTGGGTTGTAGCCATCCCAGAGAGACCTCCACACACCCCAACGTGACAATCATTTAAGATGCGTTCAGCCTCCTCATGTGTCAGAAAATGTCGAAATATAGAAGCAATACCACGATGGTACAAGGTATCACTAACGATCAGGTAATACTTTGCGTGGTGGCGTATTCGACGACAGTCATCACATGACAGTTGGGGGTTGAAACGTTGGGTTTGAATATATAAGGCAATATCTCCATACCACAGATTAGACGTGCTGATAAGTAACAATGACTCATCCAGAAGAGAATCATTGGGCTTAGATCCTACATCAGCACGGCAAAGGTCGCAAATGAGCTCAGAAAACACCAAAGACTTCTTAGACTTAGCCTTCTCGAATAGGAGGTCAAACTCTTGCAGTATCACGATCTAGCGTGAATATTTTCCCCCAAGTACTTGACGTGTCAAAACGTGGTACATGGGATTCGATTCGGCGATAATGGTGGTGGTGTGGAGCAATATGTAATGTCAGAATTTTTGGACGGCAATAACTGCCGCAAGAGCGAGATTCTCAACATGTGAGTAACGAGTTTTGGTGTCAATCAGACCCTTACTTAAGTAATATATCACATGTTCCTAGGCGTTTTGGTCCTCCTATACCTAGACCATGGCGATCATGGTGGTGGAATCCGCGAGATAAAGAATATAATCTCGGTATCAATTGGACGGTTGGAGTACATGGGCATGCGTAATGGCATATTTCAGACTATCGAAAGATTGTTGTGCTTGATCATCCCAAATGAATGGGACGTCCTTCTTGAGTAGTCTCATATAACCCTATGTCTTTTGCGCAAAATTACAGACAAAACGCCTTAAATAACTTTCCGTCCCTTGCAAACTTTGAAGTTTTGTAATATCAGTGGGAGGTGGGAGAGCGACGATGGCTTCCACCTTCAAGGGATCAATGCGGATCCCATCTTTCGAGACTATAAAACCAAGGAGGTGTCTAGACTCAACGTAGAAGATACACTTGTGAGGGTTCAATCAGATGCTATACCGCCTACATTGGAGGAAAACGACCATCAGATGATCAATGTGGAAGTCATGCTGCCACGAATGAGAGGGGAGATCATCGAGATAAGGTTCCACAAAGTCCTTCACATCATGAAAGGTGTACGACATGGCCCGCTGGAATGTGGCACCAACATTTTTATGACCAAAAGGAAGTTTACAATATGAAAACGTTTCCCAAGGGTAGATGAATGCATTCTTGTGTTGGTCGGCATGGTGGATCTCAATTTGGTTGTAACCAAAAAAGCCATCCATGAAAGAGAAGATGACACTTACAGCATAATTGTCAATGATCTGATCAATAAAGGGAGTCACGTAATTGTCTCTAGGACAAGCCTTGTTGAGATCCTGATAATTGATGCAGAATCAGATGATGCCCTGCTTTTTAGCTACAAGGACAACATTAGAGACCCATTTTGTTAATGGAATAGGGTATATAAATCCATTCTTCAAGATATTCTCAATTTCTGCCTTAATCATTGCAGTTTTTCAAGGGTGTATCGGTCATAGCTTTTGCCAGACTGGTTTAGCATCAGGATAGGTTTGAATCTCATGCGAAACAATAAAGGGGTCTGTCTCAGGAATTTCCTCATAGGTCTAAGCAAACACGTCTCGAAATGGGTTGAACAAGGCTATTTAAGTATTAATCTCTTCAGGGGCACACTTCTGGCCTAAAGGAATGTGTTCCACTACACCAGGAGTAACCGATATGTCAACCGGAATGGTATGTTCAATGTTGGTCAAGTTGCCTTCAATGTCTGTTTGACATGTAAGTATCGGGGACTGGGGACAAGGGTAGACATCTGGTGTGAAGATGTTGGAAATTTTTTTCTCCATAGAATCCAAAAGAGGGAGGAAAGATGAGCGATGGTGGAGGTCTTCCCATGAAGGTTCATATGCACTCATAATTTCCATAATGGACTCATCGGAATGAAAAATATGGAGTAGATGATCAGGTGAAGATGATGTCCGCTGTAAAGAACAGGATGTGGAGGGCATAGATAAGTGGTCCTCAAGTTTTGATTGGATAGCCTCGTAAATGAGTTCAGTGGGTGAAAGAGGCATAGAGTCTCCAATCACGTGCATAGTGGCTTCATCAGGTACAAGCCATTGATCGTTGGAGTTGGTAAAAGATGAAATCGCAGAGGAGATCATGTTCATCGTGGAAACATGATTAGTGGGATCCGAGGTTGGAAAGACACCCATAAGAGATGAGTCTTTTATGAGGCCGACCCCCACGCTCTCATACAGTTGTGATTATTTCCCAAGAAATGGGACATTATTGCTGGGATGAGTAGTGGTGTCCATTGTGTAGAAGTCCAGCTGGTCAACAGTGACAATTCGTCCCTGGTGGGGGAATTGCACTATGCGGAAGACAGATGAGGCAACCGCAGTCATGGCATAAAACCAATTACGACCAAGTAAGAGATTATAATCTAAATGGGATGCAACTACTTCAATGTTAATGGTTGTAGTCTTACCCCCCAACTCGACTGCTAAGGCTTGTAATAGCCCATGGGGTTGAAAGCCACAACCATTGAATGCTTTCAAGGTGGTGGGAGAACAGTTCAGTTCAGGAGAAGCAATGGCTCTCCAACATTACAGCGACATGATCGAGGTAGAATCCCCTTCATTTAGTACAGTAGGATGGATTGTCTTCCCATCAATGTTGGTAGAAACTTGAAATGCAAGTTGGTGGGAAAGCCTCAGCTTAAAGTACTCCAGTCGAAACATGACTGTATTCGAGGAATATGGGTCTACTACACCGATAACAAGAAGGAGAGTTTTGCATTGGTTGGGACAATTCTGCAAAACCTCCAGCGTCGACATGTCACAAGGATCTTGTGCCAAGTCCTCTACAATATTGTAATTCTGAGCTTCCCGAGCATTGGCATTGAAAACGGCTTTCTGAATCATGCTCTTGGGCAGACGCAAGACTGACTCTAAAGAAGGCTTCTCAATAGTGAGAGAGGCCTGTGGTATGGTGACATCAGGCATAGAAGTGGGATCTTTTTCAGTATTACTTCCAGCGGTTTCCTTCGGAGGAACTGAGTCATATGAATGCGATCGTGTATTCAAGTTTACCATCTCACTACGCATCATGAGAACATGCACGATAGAGGATGCCTCTCCATGTGAAGGAGAGGTTTGAGCAATCAGTTGTTGATTTTGAGTAGGGAAGGGATCATTGAGAACTGCAGGAGTAGTGTTTCCCTTGAGAAACTTTTGTACTTCATCTCAGTGAGGACATTCCTTAGTTAAATGGTCACCACTGCACAGCAAACAAAGATACTTCAACTTCCTCTTATGTTTGGTGTCTTCAAGGGTGATATTATTCTCCTGCAGGTTAGAAGGTTTCTTAGGCTTACCTTTGTTCTTCTTCTTACCACCATTTGTCTAAGGTGAAGTTGATTGAACAAAGTTCATTTCTTCGATGGAGGAAGGAGTGGACGATTTGGCGGCGTTGTTGCCATCTTGTGGTGGATATGGGGAAGAACCTTGAGGGTTTGATGATCCACCAATTTGAGTAGGAGGTTGGATGGTAAGGGAACCAATGATGCCATCGGCTTGGGGTCCCTTAGGTGGTTTTTCTAGGTCATATCTAGGGTGGGGTGCATCAGGAACGATTTCATATAACATGCCAGATTGAGCATAGACCAAGTCTAAGTAATGGGCATGGGAAATATCTCGTTCCTCTGTGAAGGCCCCTCCCATGGCCAAATCTTGAACTACAATAGGTAAGAGAGACTTGGTGAACTAGTCAGCTAAGAGTTGGTCTGGAATATGAGCCTTAATGAGATGTCGTCTCCTCCGCCACTCATGAATATGATCTGAGATATGAGTGGCGGTGTTTTGGCGAAGAGAGGTCAATAAGTCCGTACCAGTCTCGTAGCGAATGGGAAACTGGAAGTGGGTCAAAAATGACACAGAAAGAGAGCGAAAATCTGGAAAAGAGTTGGGTGGTAACTCAATATACCACTTGGCATCTGGGCCGATGAGAGTTTGTTGGAATAACCTAAGATGGATCAAGTTGTCCATCAAGAAGTTGGATGAACACCATAAGTGGTATGTCATCACATGATTTTTTGGATCTTCACCAGGTTTTCCATCAAATTTGGGAATGTCTTATGGTAACTTGATTGGAATCGGTGGCCAATTATGTCCATGTAAGATGGGGTCATTCTTCAGGCGAGATAGGTCGAGTAGGTCCAACTTAGCTAAAAATGGCAGTTGTTGATGTAGTTGTGGATACTAATAGTACTAATAAGGCATATATGGACCAATGCGAAACTAGTCGTAAGGGGGTATGTCACCCAGACCATATGTAGGTCTGCCACCATAATAAGATGGGCCATTACCATAGGGTGGGGGTCCTCCGCCACCATCAAGGGGGTGGAGGTCCACCGCTACAACCGGGAGGGGGTGGGGGTCCATCGCCACCACCGGGAGGGGGTGGAGGTACACTGCCACCGCAGAAATAAGTGGGTCCTCCACCTCCTCCACCTGCAGAGGGTGGTTTTCATGTCCGCAATTTTGGTTCATCTAGTACCAAGGGTGAAAGGGGACAAGATCAACCCCTAAGGGAATTAAATTGTATTAATTATATTTGCTCAGAATTAATTTTATCCTAAGTCTCACAAATTGGCAAATTTATTTATTAAAGTTAATTTTGATAAACAAAATTAATGGATAATGAGAAAGTGGGCCAAGAGGGTGCCCATGTGGAAGATGTTTCCAAAATGGATTAGGGGGTGAATATATGGCAAAAATATGAAGAGAAGGAAGGTGGAGATAAGGTTTCCAAATCCGGAAAAAAAAAAAAAAAAAAAAAAAAGAGCTGAGGGCACACTTGCCAAAAAAACAGTCCAGTTTACCAAAAAGGAAAGATCGTGAATGGTGTAGTTTCCATTTCAATGCCCAGTTCATAAGGAAAGCAAGTGATAATGCAAGAAGGAAACATCTAATGTCAAGGAGGGCGCAGTTTCTAAAGGAGAAAGCTTGTAAGAAAAAATTAAGGAAAGTATGTCCACTCATGGGTGACATATTCTCACAGGTCACCAAGCCAAGTAACTTGCTCAACAGATCATCCTGAAGTTTATAAAAGAAGGCAACCAAATCCATTTCACAACTTTTGTCATTGTGAATTTCATATGAGAGCTTTGAAGCTCCTCTAGGTTTGGTGATGTGCCCCAAGCCACTCTATGGTTGATGTGCCCCATTCTCTCTCTCTCTCTCTCTCTCTCTCTCTCTCTCTCTCTCTCTCTCTAACAGGTATTGAAGACTATTGGGAAGTCATTGAAGATCTATTTGCAGCCACTGAAGATAATTTTGCAGCCATTAAAGTTTCGATATCAGTCTGGGGTCAAATTGCTTCAGAAGATGTTAAGAGTTTAAGAAGAATCCTTCTCATTATCCCCTCTCTTCTTTCCCATTCTTCAATATTGCAAGGTGTTGGTGGAAGGGTTTCTCCATTGAAAGTTTTCCAATGATCAATGTGATGAAGGATCTGATGTGTGATGGACATATTCATAAATGAATTTGAACTTACAACCATTCATTCAACTTCTATCATGGCCAAGAGATTCTAGTTCGAGATTCCCCAAGGGTGTCATGTTTTGTACTAAAAAAGGTGAAGAACTGAGGGATTGAATCTTCTTTCCTTCTATCATTGGAGAGGATGGTTTGCTTCTGTTATTCCATCCATCAAAGCTCTATAATAAACATCTAAACTTAGTCCTAAAATCTTTTCAACTTCTCATATGAATATGTCCCATAGGCTCATGATGTAATAATGGCTTTCAGTCTTGTTTTTCTAGCTTATTTTGGAGTAGTTTCACCATTCAAGCACTGTACTTTCGAATGGTAGATGTATGCAGCTGATTAGATGATTTAGAATCTCTGATATAACTCTCCTAATCCATTACAGAAATATTTTCAGCCAGATATATGTTTCAATGAAGGATTGGATAAACCTAGGGGGGGTTGAAGGTTCTATGGTATATAAGTTATTTGGAAATGTAATGAGGTGATGTAAAGCTTGTTTCTCTCTATTTTAAATAAAATATGTTGTAATAGGTCCATTAAATACATAATTAAATCTTACAGTGGTCAAATACAAGTTTAACACCTCCCCCTATGCTCATCGGGCACTCTCGGAGGACTAGTTTTAGCAGAAATTGCATTAAATGAATTTGGTTGGTCAGAAACCAGTTCTGTCAGTTGTTGCTTCTCATTTAAATTCTCTAGAATACATTCCTACCTTAAGGTACTAAATTTTGGAGTTTTTTACCATGTTTTGTAAGTCAACCATTAAAACTAGCTCGACAGTCCAAGTCACAACAATTTTCCCCAAACTCTTCATCCAGTGTTTAATTGCTGATTTGTTATGCCCATAGAATTCCATGAACACAAATATCAGTTTTTAATCCTTCCCAGGTCCTTGATCTATTTTGTATATGCGGGTGCACTGGGGAAGCATTACGGTAGGCTTCAGCGGTAGCTGATGTCCCAAACATAAATGGTCTTCGTGCTTTGTACAAAGGATCCTAAAATTTTCCCTCTGTATACGTTGCTGCTTCTCACTCTCCCATACAAATTCTAAAAACTAATATCATTCCTACCATCCTCATTCAGAGTTTCAGTCCCCGTCACTTACATCCTGCTCAGTTTGAGAAATGGCCTTACAAATTACTAGCAAAATCTTGTTAAAAAATTTAGTGGAAGTTAATATCTTGGTCAGATCTTGGCTAGGATATTACAATGGTATCAGAGCACTTTTCTTGGCTCAGCCTATGGAAAGTAAATCTCAGTGGAAAGGTAGCTCAACACTATCTTCAAGTTGCAGTTGTGGAATTAGTTCCATTCATGGAAGATTTAGAGTTTGAGTTGCATGAAGAAGAAGATTATTTTTATGAAGAGTATGATGATTATGATGATCATTATGAATAATATTGCATACAGTGTGAGGAAGAGAATTTCCAAGAAGTACCTTCCACAAGCATATCCCATGAGATCATGATTGGAATAAGAGACTATGGTCATTCTGATAGCCATATTCACGAAAAAGTTGCATGTTCCACAATCAAAGGTCAACCTTCTATGGAAGAGATAATAAAATATATGAAAGCTTTATTGGATGCATGTGACTTCACAAGAATTTTTGGATCCTCTTCAAGAAGAGCCTCCAAGAATCTTCATCCTAATACAACCAGTGAGAAGCAAGACCCAAAAACCAATCATGAGATTGTTGACAGAATGAAAGAAGAATCTACTGCAAGATTCTATGTTAAGGATCTCAAGATCACCTCAGAAGAGATCGGTAAGATTAATGATGGTGAGACATATTTTGGATCAGATCCAAAAGAAGAACCTAAATCAGATTCAAAGTCACCACTTGAGCTTCATAGTGAAGCAGAAGTTAACCACACATTAGTTAGATGTGAACTAGTAGAATTGGTGGTAGAACAAGGCACCATAGCTCCACCATTTGAAGGGAGAAGTATGATGAAAAGGTATGGACCTCAATCATATTTTTCTACCCATGTTACTTTTGATAATCATCAAAATAAAATAGAATACATTGTCAATAATGTGTACCATGATGTGGAGAAACTAGTTCCCCATAATGAAGCATTTAATTCTCAATGCTTAACTCCTCAGAAACCAATGAGTGTGGGAACATCAGGAGACGCTCAAAGTGTGGAAGAAAGAGGGAAGACCATGGTTATATATAAACATATTTGAAACAGCCATGAGGATGATGAGTCACCAAATCCTTCGCCAGAAGGAGAGGAAAAAGATCCATGCACAACTAAAGATCCAGCAGTCAAACATTCAATTGTTGGCAATGTGGAAGGTGAAATCACTCCCAAATTCTTCGTGGGTGATTTGAAGATAAGTGCAAAAGATATGGGGAAGATTGATGATGGTATGACATCTTTTGGATCATATCCAAAAGAAGAACATCAAACAGATCTGAAATCATCATTGGAACTTCAGGTTGAGGTGGAAGACAATCCCATATCAGCTGGGTGTGAACCAAGGAATTTGGGAAAGAAGCATTCTGCCATAAAAACACCACATGAGGAGGAAATTTGGGCACAAAGGTATGGCTGCAATTCTGATTTTTTCATGCCTTTGTTGCATCCCAAGATGGCAGCCACTTCCAGTGAGAATGATGGATTAGAAGATCCTTCTAGTGTCAGAATTCAGAATTGGGAGAAGGCTGAATTGCAAGAAGCAAAAGAGGAGGTTCACCAGCTAGAACTTCTTGCCCTGATTGGACCATTGAAAATGAGTGAGGAAAAAATCAAGGAGGCACTGAAAAAAATCCATGAACTTGATGCTTTGATCTCTCACTATTGTTGGATAACTACATCAATGGAGGAGCAACCCTCTGTTGAAACTTTTGTGCACATGTGGGAAGCAGTAGGAAGCCTAAAAGGAAATTTATCCCAGATGCTTTCTAATAGAGATCACTTGCTAGAGCTTGTAAATATGTACTATAATGCTACAATAAGGAATGATGAGGAGACCAACAAGCTCACTCATATGTTGGAAACCACCCAGAATTCTCTGATTGGTACTCATGGTGCTTGTCAAGAATTTGAGAATCGGATTGAGCAGCTTAATGCGAAGTTTCCAGAATCACTTTGTACCTCCCATCTTTCACAAAGTCACAATAACATGGCTGAATTATTTCATGTTCAAAGGGAGGAACCTCATGATTTGGTGGATCATGAGGAACAGTCTGTTTGGTATGTGCTTGAAGAATGTGCAGACAGAGTTGATGAAAAACAAGCACATGACTTTTTACATAATGAACTTGAGAGATTCATTGAAGAAATTCACTCTTCCAAGGAAGAGCCAGATGAGTACACCATAGATGGATCAACCATCAATGGAGAGGATACATCCACAACTTCAGTGGATGAAATTTTTAGAAGCATGGCTCACCATTCTTCATTCCCCACTTCAAATTCAGCCACAAATTTTGGGAATGAAAATTGGGTAAAAGGATTCTTCCTCTTTGTGTCACATGATGAGCAAGAGGATCCTAAAAGTGAGGCCTATGACATGTTCCTTAAGTCGTAGAAGTTGAGGAAGGCCATGCATATGTGTGCAACCAATTTTGACCAGGAGCATTCAGATCTACACTTACCTTCAATGTGTGGGTCAATTGATGGAGTTTTGCACCCTTAGATCAATGGCAGAGAGTTGAGCCATTGGATGAAGAGGGGAGCACCTGTGGAGTTCCATAGAGATCATGATATCTCTTTATTTGAGGAGGACATACATATGGCTGATCACATTCCATAAGATTTAGCAAATAAAAGTGTTTATCCATCCATTGGTTGGATGGGTAGAGGCATCATTGCAATGAGGACCTTGAAAGGTAAAAGGTTCTCTTGTTTCTACAATAAATTTTTTGTTATAATTGATGTTGTCTTGAATTGTGAGCGGAAACAAAGATTTATTTTTCAGCCATTATATGTCTCCAGTACACATGCACAAGAGATGCATTTTGATTTGCATTCTCTCAAAAAGTTCTATGTTTGGTAGAGAAGTCTCACAGCTATTTTGTTTTGCATTGGGAGTGGCACACTTCCAGCATGGTGGATGGATCTTAGCATACCTTGGAGTGACAAGTTGTTACAAGTAATAGTGATGATGGATGGTATTCATCAAGGACAATGGGATCTAGGAATTCCTTGGAGTGACAACTTTCTAGAGGTGATGGAAAATTTTGGGTCCTTATAGAGGAAGCAGTGGGATCTAGGAATTCTACTCAGTTAGCTTAACTGGGTTAAGATTTTTGTTCATGAATTAGTGCAGATAGAGTTTACCGTGCATTTTATTCTTCATAGTCATCTTACATTTTATTCAAATATTTTTGAAGGCCCCAACTTTAATTTTCAGATTGCTCAGTGGATGGGGACATGTATAATCAGAGTGGTGCAGTAGAAGCTCGGTGGAATCCTAACATTGCTTGAAGACAAGCAATCTTGGGAAGGGAGGATTGTCATGTCCCCAATTTTGATTCATCCAGTACCATGGGTGAAAAGGGACAAGATCAGCCCCTAAGGGAATTAAATTGTATTAATTATATTTGCTTGGCATTAATTTTATCCTAAGTCTCACAAATTGGCAAATTTATTTATTAAAGTTAATTTTGATAAATAAAATTAATGGATAATGAGCAAGTGGGACAAGAGGGCGCCCATGTGGAAGATGTTTCCAAAATCGATTAAGGGGTGAATATATGGCAAAAATATGAAGAGAAGGAAGGTGGAGATAAGGTTTCCAAATCAGAAAAAAGAAACAACTAGAAAAAGCTAAGGAGGGTGCACTTGCCAAAAAAACAGTCTAGTTTACCGAAAAGGAAACATCCCGAACGGTGTAGTTTCCATTTCAATGCCTAGTTCACAAGGAAAGCAAGTGCTAATGCAAGAAGGAAACATCTAAGGTCAAGGAGGGCACGGTTTATAAAGGAGAAATCTTGTAAGGCAAAATTAAGGAAAGTATGTCCACTCATGGGTGACATATTCTCACAGGTCACCAAGCCAAGTAACTTGCTCAGCAAGTCATCTTGCAGTTTATAAAAGAAGCCAACCAACTCCATTTCACAACTTTTGTCATTGTGAATTTTGTATGACAGCTTTGAAGCTCCTCTAGGTTTGGTGATGCGTCGAAGCCACTCTGTGGGTGATGTGCCCTATTCTCTCATTCGCTCTCTCTCTCTCTCTCTAATAGGTATTGAATACTATTGGGAAGCCATTGAAGATATATTTGCAGCCACTGAAAATAATTTTGCAGCCATTAAAGTTCTGATATCCGTATGGGGTCGAATTTCTTCAGAATATTTTAATATTTTAAGAAGAATCCTTCTCATTATCCCGTCTCTTCTTCCCCATTCTTCAGTATTGCAAGGTGTTGGTGGAAGGGTTGCTCTATTGAAATATTTCCAATTATCAATGTGATGAAGGATATGATGTGTGATGGCCATATTCAGAAATGAAGTTGAACATACAACCATTCATTCAACTTCTATCATGGCCAAGAGATTCTAGTTCGAGATTCCCCAAGGGTGTCATGTTTTGTACTAAAAAAGGTGAAGAACTGAGGGATTGAATCTTCTTTCCTTCTGTAATTGAAGAGGATGGTTTGATTCTTTTCTTCCATCCATAAAAGATTTGTAATAAACATCTAAACTTAGTCCTAAAATCTTTTCAACTTCTCATATGAATATGCCCCAGAGGCTCATGATGTAATAATGGCTTTCAGTCTTGTTTTTCTAGCTTATTTTGGAGTAGTTTCACCATTCAAGCACTATAATTTCGAATGGTAGATGTATGTAGTTTATTATATGATTTAGAATCTCTGATATAACTCTCCTAATCCATTACAGAAATATTTTCATCCAAATATATGTTTCAATGAAGGATTGGATAAACCTAGGGGTGTTTGAAGGTTTTTATGGTATATAAGTTATCTGGAAATGTAATGAGGTGATGTAAAGTTTGTTGCTCTATGTTTTAAATCAAATATGCTGTAATAGGTCCATTAAATACATAGTTAAATCTTACAGTGGTCAAATACAAGTTTAAATCCTCCCCCTATGCTCATCGAGCACTCTCGGAGGACTAGTTTTAGCAGAAATTGCATTAAAAGAATTTGGTTGGTCAGAAACTAGTTTTGTCAGTTGCTGCTTCTCATTTAAATACCCTAGAACACATTCCTACCTTAAGGTACTGAATTTGGGAGGTTTTTACCATTCTTTGTAAGTCAACCATTAAAACTAGCTGGACAGTCCAAGACACAACAATTTTCCCCAAACTCTTCATCCAGTGTTTAATTGCTGATTTTTTATGTCCATAGAATTCCATGAACAAAAATATAATTTTTTTAATCCTTCCCAACTCCCTGATCTAGTTTGTATATGCGGATGTACCCAGGAAGCATTGCGGTAGGCTTCAGCAGTAGCTGATGTATGAAACATAAATGGTCTTCATGCTTTGTACAAAGGATCTTAAAATTTTCCCTCTGTATAAGTTGTTGCTACTCACTCTCCCATACAAATTCTAGAATCTAATATCATTCCTACCATCCTCATTCAAAGTTTCAATCCCCATCACTTACATCCTGCTCAGTTTGAGAAATGGCCTTACAAATTACGAGCAAAATCTTGTTAAAAATTGAGTGGAAGTTAATATCTTGGTCAAATCTTGGCTAGGATATTACAGTGGTGCACCACCTACTCTGCTGGAGGGATAGGAGCCTTTACCGCCTCCATCACCACAAGGATAGCGTCCTCCCCACTACCACCATAATAAGGTGGGGGTCCTCCTCCACTGGGAGGAGGTGGCCCTCAGCCTCCATAGGGAGGAGTAGGACCTCCTCCTCCACCACCGAATGGGGGTGGGCCATTGTTTCCGAAATGAGGTGGGCCACCACCAGAAGGTCAAGGTCTGCCTCCTCCAGAATTGAATGGGGGACCGTCGCCTCTAGAGGGAGGGGGAGGTGGACCAAACGTGGGTAGTGGTACTTGAGGGATGCCTGGTGGGGGTCCATTCTGTAAAGCATTTTGGTGCCCCCCATAGAGTGTATGGATTTCCAGGATAAGGTATCACGTAGAGTGCATGTCCGGGATTGAATTGTTCTAGAACAGGGTTAAGATAACCTAAATACGCTTGACTCCATGGTAGGTGGTTTGAATGGGATTGTCCCCCAACATGAGATAATCCCATGGTGGATTCTCTGGCAGGTAGGGAAGTTCCAACGGAAGGACCGATAGGAACTCCTCCTCTTGTATTATGGTTTGGAGACGGGGGTTTCCCCCCAACAGCAACATGCTGACCATTAATCGATGGTTGACCCAACTTGGGTTGTTGATTACCTACTGCGTGAGTAACATTACTCATAAGAAAAGTAGGGGGTAAAGAATATCCTCTCCATGAGTTTTGGGCTGGGGGAGGAGTGGGTAACGTTCTCGTAGTAGTGAGAGGAGTGTTGGACTGTTTCCCTTCAACAGGTTGAGTTGTTTGAGGTATAGAACTAGTCTCCTTTCTGAGGGGTGTACTTGCAGGAAGTGAGGGTTGACTAGGTTCATAAGTGGGCACATTGTGGATGGATGGTTCCGGTGAGTCGTAAGTAAATTGTGAATCAAGATTTGTCGATGCGTGGGTATCTCCATGACTTCAACCCTTCGTGAAAAGCTTTGTCTTCAAAGTTGATTGCCCTTGGAACGTAATTGTTCCAAGTGAGCACGAAGGGGTCCGAAAATCTCTTCGGGAGTGGGCCAAGGGTGTGGGGATGTAGTGGAAAAATGGGCCACTTGTTGTCCTAGCAATGTTTCCCAAAAAGGTGCAGTTGGACCAAACGAAACTAAAACTGGGTCGTCCTGTGAGGGATTTAACCAGTCCACAGATTAAGGCTCTCTCGGTAAAACGGGAGGGAGAGATATGTCTTGTGAAGTGGAGGTTCCCACCTCTTCACCTCGTGAGGGGTTGGAGGTGGGTGAAACTAGAGGGGTTGGAGGGAACAAGCATGCTCCAACATTCAAAGTAGGGTTTTCCGCTTCAAGGGACACAACCGTGATGTGTGGGTCCATTCTTACCCTCAAAATTACCTTATGATTAAGGGGATATTCGAGTGGTAAGTTCAAAATTATATGGGACCTTCTCCAAGGAAAATCAGCCAGAGTGACTGAACTATAGTTTCTCCTAAAGGTATTTTAAACAAAATAAAAGCAGTCCAGAAACACTACACAAAACTAAGGCAACAAGCAAACTTATGTGATAGGAGTGGATTCAAAAGTCTGCAACCTCACAGGATTGTCAAGGCTTCGCAACTCGCTACATACCATAGGGTCCAATAGTAAAATGCGACAAGGAGGATTGGGACCGTACCCTTGCCTGAATACCTGACTACCTAGATGGCACGTGCGTAGTAATCTCCCTGAGTGTTGTTCTCGGTGTATTTCTCTGCCAAGAGGATCAAATGGATAGCTCAGTTGCTTTCAGGAATCCTAATGGCGTCTCCCGATATACACAAGGTACATGGGAGCTCAAATCCGTAATGGTGTTGTATAATGCACAACCGTACGGCATGAGACCTTCCTATATATTACTGAGTACGTGAAACACATTTCGATATACGCCAAGTATGTGAAGTGCCTTTCGATATACCCCAAGGTACATGAAAGAGCCTTCGATATACTAGTTGGTACGTGAAAGAGCTTCTATATACTGGTTGGTAGGTGGAAGACTACAATACCCCTGAAATACAGTGATGGAAAGTAATGACAACCGCCATGTTTTACAACATCGGAACACGTCTTTAAATTTATCACAAAAGTTACTAAAGATTTTACCGTATTTCTACCGTTAATTTTATCTGGAAGGTTAGGTGAATGCATGAGGTGAGTAAATAAATGTAAACATAATGCAAGCCCTAACTACATGAAAAAATGCACTTTTCTTTCTGATGAAAACTATGTATGGGAGGGATAAATATTTTCCAAGTGGCTTTTTTCCAAAACAACAAAACTTCAACAAATCCCAAATCTACCAAATTTGACAATGGAAGTACTATTTTCATTTTTCCAAGCAAAACATGAAAATCAACATGAATCAAAACCAAATCTAAGCATTTTCTTTTTTGTCTTTTCAAATAAAAAATGAGACTAAGTGATAAAAAGAGAGAATTTCTATCTAGAGCACACTAACTTTTCAAATTTCACTATGATGGCTTAAAAGCATAAAAAACCAAAAATGCATACAATTCTTTCAAGCATGGAATCACTTTTGCAAAAACTTGATTTCACTTGGATTTTTCATGAAAATGAATGGCTCATAATTCCTGAAAAAACAAAAATGATTAACTTTCCTTTCAAACTTTCCAAAAGACTTATGAATGATTTCCAATGCATGAACCAACTTTTATAACAATTTCCAAATACACTTGAAAATGGTAAAAATGAAGCACCTTTAATTTTTCCAATGATATGCCAAGACTATAACTTGATAACAATAATGTTTTTAAGCATGAATAACTGAAAAGAAAGATTATTTGCAACACTCCAAACACTCAAAAACTCTCAAGAAAATGACAATCACTCATATGAACTAAAAACACACAAAACACTAAAAAAAAACCAGATGCAAGCAAAGCTAAGTGACATGTGCAAAAGAGGTCTAGGATTAGATCCAATGCAAAGACTAGATCAGGTGAGGAGAGAAGGGAATGCAAGGTCAAGTGGAGGAAGGTGGGGGAGACCAAAGTGTCCACCACTACTAAGTCTCAAACTCTTCCAAAATGGAACCCAAAACCAATCTAAAACAAACCAAACAAAACCCGACACTACTAATGCAAAATCAAAATGGTCTCTGACTGAAAGATGCAGTGCAGAGAAGGTTTGCAAACCAAACCAAACTCAAAAATGGAGAGGGGGAGACCCAAGCCCTAGGCTTGACTGCTCATCACAGTCTGTGGCCAGGCACAGAGCACCCGTCGCAGGTGGAAAATAGGTGATCTACGACAATGTCGCAACATGTGAAACTAAGATGAGCGCTGATGGAGCAGGTTGCAGAGCAGCAAATTGCGCCCAGGAGAGATCGTCGCTCTCGCTATATTACTAGGGTGTGACGGGAAAAATCCCAATGCAAAAGTAAAAAATATCTCCAAAAATGAGCAATCCAAAGGTTTGACAATCATACATACAAACTCAGAGAAAGCTAACAATCTCTTCAACAAGAAGATCTGATGGTGAAAAGGGCTCGGGAGGCAAAATAAATGGCTCACAAAGAAATCAAAGAAAATTTCTTTCAAACTAAAAACTCAAAAGAATGACGTATTCCCCAGTATGGTTGGCAAACATGTTATTGGACAATCTACCTAAAGCGAACTTAAGGCGTGATCTCCCTAGTTTAATGTGAATCTAGAACAAGTGGGATAGAATATGAAACTGCTTTCCTAGATCTAGTTAAAGATCAAGTGAGTAGATGTCTTACCTCTAGCTTATAGATCTTTCTCCTTATTGTTTTTCCAAGATCCACGGTCGTTAGATCTCAGTTTCAAGACCTTTCAAGACATATAGAACAATACAAGCAGTAAAACAATATCTAAATAATAACAGATCTAAGTAAACGGTTAAGAAAGTAAACTACACAAACATTATTAATACAACAACATTTGGTGGAAAGAGTTTATATTACTGTATTAAAAGAGAGAAGTACAAAAGAAAGATGATTACAACCAAAGCTTAACATCGCAATACTCCTCCAACAAGCCAATGCCAAAGCCTCCAAAGTAAGTATAGGTCTCCCAAGAGATGAGTAGATATCTCCTAAGCTAATTTCACCAACATGCAAGTGTTATAGACTTCCTCGCTTTGGAATGGGAATGAGCTTCACATATATAGGACTAAGAGGATAGGGTAGGTTGAGATATAGTGGGAGAGGAGTAAGGGATCCTCCCAAAGGGCTGGGGAACCAAATTTCATCTCTCATATAGGTTAGGGATATATATCCACATCACACACCTTCGCGAAATGGCTCAAAGATGCCCTTTTATCCATCTAATTGACATCGTCACAGGCTGTAATAGGACAACCTGTGACGCTGCATGCTGCACAAAGGTGACCTATGACAACCTATCTAAACCTTATGGGAATAGGTCAACATCTCTTCCAGTTTGATTTTTTAGTCATAGGAACTTTAGGGATGTTTACACTGAGTCTTAAGGTGGAAATATTTAGGTGTAACAGCAGATTGAGGGTTAGCCTAGAAATGTTGTACAAAATGGGAAGATGTGAATGATCCTGAAGGTACACCTAAAAAAGGGACACTGGATGGAAAAATGGTAGAACCAAAAGGACTAAACACGGTTGTGGCTTAAGATCTAGATGATCCTATGGATCTAGCATTGAAATCAAATGAAGTGCTCGGAGGAGAAGTAGCTTTCAACCAGCTTGGTATCAATGTGTGTATAAACGGAGGAGAAAAACCTCTTGACATGATAGTTGTTGTAGGAGTATGAGGAACTCCCGACATATCCCCTATGTTTTCCATGAATGAACCAGGTATAAACCGATATATGCTTAACTCTGGAAGACCTAGAGAAACTACACTTACTAACAAGGGGTCATTGGGTCCAATTAAAGGAGGATTGAATGCTAAGTTTAGCATAAAATTCACAACAAGAGCATAAGTATCACTGAAAGAAAAAAAATCACAAGATATACATAGATTTATTCTGGGAAACCCTCATGGGGTAGAAAACCCAGCAAAGCTTTCCTCAATATAGATGACCAACAAATACAAAGATGTAATCCCCAAACAAGAGCTCCTTCTCCTCCTTTGCACATCTCTCTCTCTCCTATGCGCAATTCACAAGTGAGTGAATGAGTGAGTATAAATGAGAACACCCCTCCTCTATCTATACTCTACTCCACTTGACTTTTAACCCTATTTGGGCCGAATTCTCCTAGGAGAGTCTAATAATCCCTAAACACTTAGCTCGGGGTCAACCCAACTAGGGAATTCTAATAACCCTAGTTACAACATCCTTATGGAGGAATAAACATCTATGGATATATAATAAAGTCCTGACAGAGGAATGAAACATCTCTAGAATAATCAAGTACAAATAGAATATTCTTATAAGTTATAGTATTTCAATACTCCCACTTAACGATAAGGATATTATAACAACATCTGCAGGAGCAAGGATTCATCAAGAACACGATATGTGATACATCTATAAATCATTGGAAGCTTTCTTCAAATAACATTAGTAACTCAAACAGTTACTGGAACATCTTCAATATCTTCAATACTAGAATATCAACATCTTCAGTACTGATTCTTCATCTTCTCTAGCACTTGATCAACTACAGCAACATCATCATCTAGATATTTCAATCAACAACATCATCTAGATCTCTCGATCAACAACAGCATCAACATCTGGATCTTATGATCAATAGCCTCATCGTCTGGATCTTTCGATCAATAACCTCATTGTTTGGATATCTTGATCACCAGCATCAATATCTAGATGTTCCGATCAACAACCACATCGTCTAGATATATTGATCAACAACATCAACATCTGGATCTTCCAATCGACAGTCGCATCATCTGGATCACTTGATCAATAACATCATAATCTGCAACACACATGATCCAATTACGGGATGGTCAATCCCTATCAATTTAGGACATAAAGCCAAGGATGATGCAATCCTGATCTATTTACAGGATGATCAATCCTTATCAATTTAAGAAACCTCAACATGTCTAGGGATGATGCAATCTGGATCTACTTAAGGGATGATCAACCCTTATCAATTTAAAACACCTCAACATGTCTAGGGACAATGCAATCCGGATCTACCTATAGGATGATCAATCCTTATCAATTTAAGACACCTCAACATTTCTAGAGATGATGCAATCCGGATCTACTTATAGGATGATCAATCCTTATCAATTTAAGACACCTCAACATGTCTAGGGAGGATGCAATCCAGAGATTCTACTTACGGGATGATCAATCCCTATCAATATAAGACACCTCAACAAGTCTATGGATGATGCAATCTGAATCTACTTACGGGATGATCAATCCCTATAACTTTAGGACATAAGTCTAAGGACAATGCAATCCTATCATCCTCTTAGACAGAGTATAAGGACCACTTCATCGACCTCATTGTCGGTACAGGTATCCTCATCATCGACCTCATCGTCGAAACAGGTAACCTCATCATCGATATAGGTATCATCATCATCACTACAAGTATCCATATCATCAATAGAGGTATCCTCATCATCGACCTTACCCTCGGTATAGGAAACCTCATCATCGATACAGGTATCCACATCGATACCAATATCCAAATATCATCATCAACCACATCACTCCCCCTTTCGAGGAGGGTCCTTCTGAACTACACCAAGCTTGTCTCATAAATACTCAAACTTTACTCGAGACAGAGGTTTGGTCAATACATCAGCAACTTGCTCATCAATGCTCACATACTCGAGCTTTATAGCTCCTTTCTGCACCATATCCCATATATAGAAATATCGGATCTCTAGAGGTATGTGCTTTGACTTATCATGGAACACTGGATTCTTTGTCATCTTGATACAACTTTGGTTGTCGCACAGGATCACAGTGGGGTCCATCTTTAAGTCAAATAGTCCCGATAGCAATTTCTAAATCCATATGGATTCACAAGTAGTAGAGAAAGCTGCTATATATTCTGCTTCAGCTATGTTGAGAGCCACATTGGACTACTTCCTGCTAAACCACGAGATCATAGCAGATCCCAGACAGTAACATCCACCCGATGTGTTTTTTCTGTTTGAGACACTTCCAGCCCAATCTGCATCTGTATAACCATACAATCCAAAATCATTATCTCCAAGATAATATACACCAAAGTCTATCATACCTTTTAGCTACCTCGTCACATGCTTTGCAGCTATTAGGTGAACACGTCTCAGCTCAACTAGATACTGACTCAGGGTGTTCACAGCAAAGCATATATCTGGCCTGGTATTCGTCAGATACATAAGTGACCCAATAATATGTCTATACTGAGTCATATTCACTAATTGTGACGATTCATCAGCCAATAACTTCAATTTGGTATCCATGGGAGTGGCCATGGCCTTACATTCCAACATATCACATCTTTTCAATATTTCCACAGCATACTTTCCCTGATTGAGAAATATTCCTTCTGGGCCTTGCCATACTTCCAGACCTAGGAAGTAATGCATCAATCCGAGATCTTTCATCTCAAATTCTGTAGCTAGCTTCTTCTTGCTTTCCATGATCTATTTCTCATTTCCCGTCAGAAATAGATCATCCACATACAGTAATAGTAAGACAGGTTCATCATCCATAACTTTAAGGTAAAGGTTAGGATCATCTTTACTTTTGGTAAAGCCCAAGCTTGTCAAGAAGCTATCAATTCTTCCGTACCAAGCTATAGGAGCTTGTTTCAACCCATACAAATCTTTCTTCAACTTGCATACGTGAGTTCTTCTATCTTCAACCTCAAATCCTTGTGGTTGTTCTATGTACACTTCTTCCTCAATCACACCATTCGGGAAGGTTGTCTTCACATCCATCTGGTGTAATCTCCACTTCATCATGGATGCAAGTTAAATGATGGTTCTAATGGAAGTGTACCTTGCAACTTGTGCAAATGTTTCTTCATAGTCAATTCCCTCTTTCTGAGAGAATCCTCTGGCAACAAACCTTGCCTTATACTTTTCAATTCTACCATTTGCAGCATGCTTTATCTTGTATATCCACTTGGAGGATACCACACTTTTGTCTTTTGGTTTGGAAACTACATCCCAAACATCATTCTTCATTATCGACTGGTATTCCTCCGTCATTGCTTCTACCCATTCTCTCTTATGAACTACTTCTTCATAACTGGTAGGTTCTTGGTCTACAAGATAACACATCAAAGCCACTTATCTGGAGAATGGATTTGGTTTCTTGGTTACTCTTGTGGATCCTTCTAGAGCTCCATAATTTTTTGCTCCTGTATAATATCTCTTGCCCATGCTAGCTTTCTCTTCTATGATATGTTCATAGGTGGGGGTTCTTGAGGTTCTATCATATCATGGTCTTCTAGTGTTTCCTCTTCAAGGAAGGAAACAACTTATGTATTTCTAGGAGGTGTATCTTCTTCATATACTTCTTCATACTGGCACTTTTTGGATCTTTTGAAAGCAGCTTCTTCATCAAATGTTACATCTCTACTAATTTCCATGTGATGGAATACTGGGATGTATATTCTGAATGCCTTGGATGCTTCACAATACCCAACAAATATTCCCTTCTTTCTGGAAGGGTCCATCTTAGTTCTCTTCTCTTTTGGTATGTGAATATATACATGGAACCCAAATATCTTGAGGTGGCTTACCTCAAGCTTCTTCCCTGTGAACACTTCTTCTAGAGTCTTGAATCCAAGGGCACTACGAGACAATCTATTTTGGACATATATTGTCGTCCTTGCTGCTTTAGCCCATAGATGCATACGAAGATCTTGATCATGTATTATTGTCTTCACTGCTTCCATAATGGTTCTATTCTTTCTTTCCGCATGACCATTTTGTTGAGGACTATAGGGAGTGGTTAGTTCCCTCTTGATTCCAACTTCTTTACAAAAGACTTAAAAATTCTTTGGTGTATATTCTCCACCATTATCTTTTCTGAGGGTCTTGATTTTCTTTTCTGAATGATTCTCTATCAAGACTTTGAATTCCTTGAATTTTCCAAAGGCTTCATCTTTTCCTTTTAGGAAACATATCCAAGTCTTTCTTGAATAGTCATCAATAAATGTAAGGTAATATTCATAGCCACTCAGATATGTGGAGGGCATTGGACCACATACATCTGAATGGATAAATTCCAAATAGCCTTTAGACTTTTTTTCACTCTTTGGAAATGGATTCTTGATATTATTCCCTTTTGCACATCCTTTGCAAGTGCCCTCATGATCAATTTTCAAATCCAGTAGTCCTATAACTACTTTTCTCACATGAGGTAGTTCTTTGTAGTTGATATGAGCAAGCCTCCTATGCCATAGCTCACTTGGGCTAGTGGCTTCATGAACAAGGGTTGATTATGAATGTCCCTTGAGTTTGTATAGTCCTTCTTCTTCTTCACCAATGACAATTAGATCTTCAATTGACTTTCCTTTGGGCCACATGAGTAGTTGTCCATCTATGAATGCAACCCTATACCCTTTCTTATCTAATGCTAAGATATAAAGTAGGTTCTTCTTCAAATTTGGTACATATAAAACTTCCTTCATCTTCATGGGGGTTCAAGAATCAATCTTGTAGCTTGCTTCACCAATTCCTTTGATAGGATATTGATAGTCATATCCCAATGATACTTTCTGTGGAGAGGTCTTCTCTTCAAGTCTTGAAAGAGTTTTTTTTTGTCTCCAGGTGTTACAGACCCAAAGAGTACATAGAATAGAACATACTCTTCTACATATTCTTCTTCTACCTTAGCTCTTTTCCTTTGAGGTCTTTCCCCCTCTTCATATTCACTATCATCTTCTACTAGGTGTGCTTGATGTCTTCTGTGGTGGAAACTCTTCTTCTTCTTTGAAGGACAATCCTTAGCAATGTGTCCTATTTTGTGACAATTGAAACATTGGAATGAAGAGTAATTTCTTTTTGGAATGGTTCTTCTTTTCTTTTGAAACCTTTGTGGAGGTTGAGACTCCTTGTGGCTTTCCTTCTTGAAGTTGGATTGAATCCTTCTTCTTTTGGTATGCGTGGCTAATGCTTTATTATCTTCGTTGAGTAAGGCTTCTATATTGGCTACTCTAGCCTCTTCTTGAATGCAATCCTCCCATACAATATCAAAATTCATGCCTTCTTTTCTAGCACACATGGTTTGGATAAATGAATCCCAAGGTCTAGAGAGACCATTGAGAGTAGTCATGACTAGTTCATCTTCATCAAGTGTGTCTCCAATGGCTTCTATTTGTTCCTTGAACTGGGAGACCCTTGTGAAGTAATCTTGGATAGATTCTCCTTGACTCATATTGGTGCTCTTCAATTGAGCCCCCAAGTTCATCTTCCTATTGATGTTCCTCCCTTCATACATTCTGGATAGGGAATCGTACATTTATTTTTGGGTCTTCTTTGATGACACTTGAGGGATCATGTGGTCTTTGATAGAATCAACAATGATTCTCTTTGCCCTAATCAGGTCCTTCTTGTGCTTCTCTTTAGCTTCATCTTCCGCAGGTTCTGCAACTTCACCTTTGATATATTGGGCAAGATCATTCTCTTCAAGAATGAAACCATTCCTATATTTCCATGCCCGGAAATTCTCTATGACTTCTAGGTTGTCCTCAAGCTTAGTGCTTGGGACCATCTTATCTAGGAGGTCACAAAATATTGAAAATTCTTGAAATGAAAAATTGACCTTACCAGGAGATGTGCTTGACTGAGGCGAGCTGACTAGTACACTTGGTTTCTGAAAACTTCAACTTTTCACCCTTCAAACTTGACCTGCGAAATTCAGATCTGTTGTAGAATTGTGGTTCGCAGTTTTCTGGTTTTCTGCAATTTCTTATTCAAAATTCAAGCTAGGTTTTAACTTTCCAAGAGATCTACCCACTCAAAAATTTCGATCTAGGGCTCAAAATTTTGCTTTTGAGGAGGAGGATCCAACGATGCAATCAGCTTCCAAAAATTCCAACTTTTGTAGAAACCCTAATTTTCACCGGAGGAGGATAGAGAAGTATTTTCACCTTGTGAAAGATGTCCTATTTAGGCTAGCTCTAATACCATGTTAAGTTTAGCATAAAATTCACAACAAGAGCATAAGTATCACTGAAAGAAACACAATCACAAGATATACACAGATTTATCCTGGGAAACCCTTATGGGGTAGAAACCTGGCAAATATTTCCTCAATATAGATGACCAACAAATACAAATATGTAATCCCCAAACAATAGCCCCTTCTCCTCCTTTGCACATCTCTCTCTCTCCTATGCACAATTCACAAGTGAGTGAATGAGTGAGTATAAATGGGAACACACCTCCTCTATTTATATTGTACTCCACTTGACTTTTAACCCTAACTGGGCTGACTTCTCCTAGGAGAGTCTAATAACCCCTAAGCACTTGAATCAAGGCCAACCCCACTAGGGAAGTATAATAACCCTAGTTACAACATCCCGACAGAGGAAAAAATATCTCCGGATATATAATAAAGTCTCGATGGAGGAATGAAACATCTTCGGAATAATCAAGTACAAATAGAATATTCTTAGAAGTTACAATATTTCAACATCAAAGGGTGTGGAAAACTCTTGAGTTGTCAAGTATTCAATCTCTATAGGTTCCTGGACCGGCTGATCTTGAGAGATCGTATCAGGTTCTCTGGGTGGTTCAGTTGTTCCTGTAAGCTTGTAAGAACCATGAGAGTTTGTTCTTCATCGTTGTGGTGGTGGTGGAGGCTCGACTGTAAATGGAGGAAGGTGTTCGGATATCCATCATCTATTTCGGGATACATATCTATTTCAGGATCATCTATTTCAGGATACATATCTACTTCAGGATCTTGCATGATCTATTTCAGGATATGCAGTCCAGTCACCAGTTTGATGCCTCCAGCACCTTATCCACCTTCTTCTAGCACCCGGGAGCCACTTTCCACAGAGTTTTAGCCCTCCTAAGCTGAAAGGCGCCCTCTTGTCACCTACTGACAGAGAAGGGCGCACTTGTTCACCTACCACTGCAGATTCACTCCAGTTACATTCAGTTAGCTCCGATTCTGATTGATTTCACTCCGATTTCACTCCTGACTGACTGTTTCACCTCCGATTGACCTCCAGTTCGATTAGGTGACTTGTTCTGACTCCAGTTAGCCTCCCATGCGCCCCCACTGAGCCTCCAGATCCTATATCAGTGCTACACACTTCAGTTACATTTATTATGATCAGTTAGACTCAGCTTGACACCTGGATGACTGGTTGGTGTGATTGATGAGCACCACCGATGATTGATGAGGACTCCTAGATAGAGTCAAGCTACTCCATTCAGTGATTCGAATGACCTCCTTAGGCAATTCGAATTGCTCTGTTCATTGTAACAGTTTGTATTGTAATTCATTCACCCTTTCTGGGATAGAGAGCACTGCTGCATGTTTTGCACAGTTTTGCACCATATTTTCTATGTTCATCTGTTGTGATTGATTTACTTGTTCATTAGATATGCTGTGACTAATTTTACATGGTATCAGAGCCATTGCAGGGACAAGATCTCTTTTCTACAGGTGTTTATACAAGAAGATTTGACTGAATTGCTAAAAATTGCAAAAAGTTTGGCATGAGATATCTCAAGGGCATTCGCTCCTGTGCATGCAAAGCTTGAAAAATACTCCAATACCACTCCAGAAGCTTGAGTTACCACATAATTCCTGGATCTGATACATTGGACCTATTCAACATTGCTTGAAATCCAATCCCAGGTGTGATGCAACTCTCAAAGGGTGGATTGTTCGACCTTATTGTGATTGTTCTTATGTGATTTGCAGGTTAATTATCTCCTCCAAGTGCACTCGCTACATTCTGCATGCAAGCTTCCCTACAGCATTTCCATTCGCTATAGTCTGCATGCAAGCTTCTTCTTCATCATTTGACTCGCTCCTAGCAATGGAATACTCTTCTTCAAAGCCTATCCTCACCCCATTCAATTATTTTGATTGGAAAGATGATATGGAGATCATATTACGTTCAAAAGGATACTACCGAGTCACTCTTGGTCTGGAATTGGAGCCAAACAATGTGGCAGAAAGAACCAAACACTACAATAAGCTTGATGAAGCTTACGGTCTTCTTTGTCTCTCCATCTCCAAAGATCTTCACTTCCATCTCAGCGGATTGAAGACTCCAAAGGCCATATGGGAGCAACTTGAGACACTATTCGGCAAGCAGGATGAGCTTAGGGCTTTTCAATTAGAGAATGAATTGATTGGCCTTAATCCTGAGAATTTCGAGAACATCAATGAATTCTTCACAAAATTCAAGAACTTGAACTTGCAATTGAAGAACAGTGGTGTTATCAAAGAGGATAAACAGTTGATCCTCTCCATCCTAAGCAAGCTTGGGAAAGATTATTCGGTATTTGTCTCCACTTTCAATTCCGATCGCCTAACTACCCCGAATTGGAAGATGCCTACCTTGAATGCCTTCATTGAGTCCGTTACGAAAGAGCATGACAAGTTGATTCAAATGGGGTCCATAAGCTCCAAAGATTCAGCCCTATTTGTTCAAGGACCCAAGATCTCGAATGGTAAAGGAAAGCTAAAGAAGGAGAAGCCCAAATTCGAGCCTCACAAGCAAAAAGACAAAGGCAAGCAAACGGATGCACCATCCAGTTCGAAATCCAAGCAAAAGGGCAAAGAAGGTAACCAAAAATCTAAATGTACTTATTGTAACCGTGGCTTTCATCCCGAAAGTTCATGTATGAAGAAGACTATAGATCAAATGGCCCTCCTTTTGGAAAAGAACAACATAACCCTTCCTGACGGTGCAAGGAAGAAGGATCGGAATGACGATCATGAAAGAGGACAAGCACTCATGGCAACGGTTTCGAAGCCCACTCTCTTGACAGATTCGGGTGCATCAAATCATATGGCTGCAAATATTGATTCTTTTTCCTCATTCGATCCAAACAGCTCCATCCTCATCCATTTGGGAGATGACTCAAAAATTTCTTCAAAGGGCAAAGGTACGATTCATGTAGATCATGGATGCTTTCAGAATGTTCTCTATGTGCCTTCCTTAGCTTCGAATCTCCTTTCTGTGTATCAAATGACACATACTGGTGATCCAAAGAAAGTCACATTCAGCCCTAATACAGTTGAAATTTCTGATATCAAAAGTGGAAGACTAGTTGCGGTTGGAAAGGCAAACCACACTGCAAAATGTTATGAGTTTTCGCACTTTATTCCGCTTGCAAAGCCCACTGCTCTTCGCACACATGGTAATGAGGTTAGTAGGCTTTGGCATGAAAGATTTGGACATCTAAATTATAAGTATTTGCTGCTGCTATCAAATAAATCCATGGTTGATGGGCTTCCACAACTCCGTTCCTCGAAGGGAATATGCACCGGTTGCATTATTGGGAAGCACCCCGAGCACAGATTCGACCGCGGCAAGGCTAGCAGAGCCTCTACTATTTTGGGATTGATCCATTCTGATATCAGCGGTCCGCTGCCCCATATGTCATTAAATGGTTCAAGGTATGTTTTGACATTTATTGATGATTATTCTCGCTTTACATGGGTATTCTTTCTCAAAAACAAGTCAGAAGTGCTTGGAAAATTCAAGGATTTTAAGGCTTCTGTTGAGACCACCACTGAGAGCAAGATCAAAGCTCTTAGATCTGATAATGGTGGGGAATATATCAAGTCCGAGTTTCTGCAACTTTGTGCCCAAAGCGGAATCAAGATCCAACATACAGTTCCCTACACACCCCAGCAGAACGATGTAGCGGAAAGGAAAAACCGGTCACTGAAAGAGATGGCTACATGCATGATTGAATCTAAAGGTTTGGATGCAAATCTTTGGGCTGAAGCAATCAATGTTGCTGCATATATACAGAACCGAGTTCCACATTCATCCGTGAAAGGTATGACTCCTTTCGAAGCATTCTTTGGTCACAAACCGGATGTGTCAAATTTGAGAGTTTTTGGCTCTACTGCATGGGCTAGAATTCCTTCTGAGAAGAGACGAGCTTTGGATCCACAAAGTATCGAGTGCATATTGATAGGATATGGGGAAGAATCAAAAGCATATAAACTCATGGATATCAGATCTAAAAAGATATTCATAGAGCGCAGTGTGCAGTTTGAAGAACCGCTTCAAGAATTGCAACTAGTTGAGGAGAAAACTGCCGATTCACCGCCTTCACCAGAAGAAGATTCGAGCAGCGATAATGAAGGTATGAGTTCTGATATTTCTGATATTGTAGCAGCATATGATGATCATGACATATCAGGTTCGGAATCCGACCATTCAGATCCCCCTCAGTTACCAAAGTGGGCCCAAAATACTCTACAATCTGCTGGTTCTAGTCTTGGAAATCCTGCTGATCCGAGACGAACAAGAGGAGACTTTCAAAGGGCAGGTATGGATATTTCTATTGCTGATCCATTTCTTCCTGAGATTTGTTATTTGATGGCTAGTTCAGATCCCCAATCATATTATTCATCCCATCGAGATCCGAGATGGAAAGATGCCATGGATGAAGAGTACAGTTCTCTTCAAAAGAACAATACATGGGAGCTAGTTTCTCTTCCACCTGGAAGAAAATTAGTGAAGTGTAAATGGGTCTACCGTACTAAAGTTGCTGCTGATGGCACTATCAGCAAATATAAAGCAAGGTTGGTGGCAAAAGGTTTTTCCCAAGTCCAAGGAGTGGACTACACAGAGACCTTTGCACCGGTTGCAAAGATGGATTCCATCCGCCTTGTTTTAGCTATTGCCGCATCCAAGCACTGGGAGGTGCATCACATGGATGTAAAGAGTGCATTTTTACATGGAGACCTTGCTGAAGAGGTCTATATGCAGCAGCCAGAGGGTTATACATCAGATCCATCATTGGTTTGTAGATTGAAGAAGTCTTTGTACGGGTTAAAACAGGCCCCAAGAGCTTGGTACGCAAAGATGGACTCCTTCCTTCTTTCTCAGAATTTTCAAAGATGCAAATCTGATCCGAATGTCTATCTTCAGCGAGTTAAAGGTAATTTGTTGGTTATTGTACTTTATGTTGATGATCTGCTTATTACTGGTAGCACACTTACTTCAATAAACAAGCTAAAATCTGCCTTAAATCTAGCTTTTGACATGAGCGATTTGGGCTTGCTGAGTCACTTTTTGGGCTTGGAGATAGCTCAAAATTTTGATGGGATCACTATATCTCAGCAAAAATATGCTTCCGACCTGTTATTGAAGTTTAATATGGCTGAATGTAAGGCAGCCCCGTTCCCATTCCTCTCAGGAATCAGTCTTGAGGAGGGAGATTCCACACCGCTTGCAGATTGCAGTATGTATCGATAGTTGATTGGTTCACTACTTTATTTGACACATTCACGGCCTGATATCTCATATCCCGTGAGTGCCGTGTCAAGATATATGCAGCAGCCACATGAGCTTCATTGGCGAGCAGCCAAGCGGATCTTGCAGTATGTGCAAGGTACGAGACAGTTTGGCATACATTATGCTGCAGATTCTGAGCTAGATTTCATTGGTTTTACTGATTCAGATTGGGCAGGTGATAGCATTGATCGGAATTCCACTTCCGGTTATGTTTTCATGATTGGTCATGGTGCTATTTGCTGGTCCAGCAAAAAGCAAGCAGCCATTTCACTTTCTTCAGCAGAGGCAGAGTATCGAGGGGCAGTCAATGCCTGCATTCAGGCAGTTTGGTTGCAGGGTATTCTTTCCGAGTTTGGTTTTGGTGGCACTACTTCGACTGTCCTATTTTGTGACAATCAAAGTGCTATCAAGATCTCCACAGATCCAGTTCAGCGACAGAGGACCAAGCACATTGAGATTCATATGCATTACATTCGACAGTTGGTGCATGACCGCACCATCATTCTGCAATATTGCCCTACTGATGAGCAAATTGCAGACATCTTCACCAAGAGCTTCACTGAGAAGAAGTTCTCTTACCTCCGTTCACTGTTGGGGGTGAGTTCCATCATGGTGGAGACAGATTGATTCATTATTATGCTTTAGACTTGAGGGGGGGCTTTCTTCCCACTGGGTTTTCCCTCTTTCCTCACTTAGTTTATTTTTCAGCATTTTTGGATTATTGTATTGGGGTGACCTTTGGTCTTAGTTACCAGGGCCCCACATTATTTTAGTTGGCACATCATAGTCTAGCTTGAGGGGGGGTGTTCGGATATCCATCATCTATTTCGGGATACATATCTATTTCAGGATCATCTATTTCAGGATACATATCTACTTCAGGATCTTGCATGATCTATTTCAGGATATGCAGTCCAGTCACCAGTTTGATGCCTCCAGCACCTTATCCACCTTCTTCTAGCACCCGGGAGCCACTTTCCACAGAGTTTTAGCCCTCCTAAGCTGAAAGGCGCCCTCTTGTCACCTACTGACAGAGAAGGGCGCACTTGTTCACCTACCACTGCAGATTCACTCCAGTTACATTCAGTTAGCTCCGATTCTGATTGATTTCACTCCGATTTCACTCCTGACTGACTGTTTCACCTCCGATTGACCTCCAGTTCGATTAGGTGACTTGTTCTGACTCCAGTTAGCCTCCCATGCGCCCCCACTGAGCCTCCAGATCCTATATCAGTGCTACACACTTCAGTTACATTTATTATGATCAGTTAGACTCAGCTTGACACCTGGATGACTGGTTGGTGTGATTGATGAGCACCACCGATGATTGATGAGGACTCCTAGATAGAGTCAAGCTACTCCATTCAGTGATTCGAATGACCTCCTTAGGCAATTCGAATTGCTCTGTTCATTGTAACAGTTTGTATTGTAATTCATTCACCCTTTATGGGATAGAGAGCACTGCTGCATGTTTTGCACAGTTTTGCACCATATTTTCTATGTTCATCTGTTGTGATTGATTTACTTGTTCATTAGATCTGCTGTGACTAATTTTACAGAAGGTTCTGCAACCTTCGTCACCTTCTAATAGGTTGGTACTCCACAATTGTGTTAAAAATATACTAAGTAATTATCCCAGGGGCCACTAAACAGCTAAAATAAAAGAGCACACCACTAAAAGTGTCCTAAAGTAAACCAGACCAGGAACACAAAGATAAATATTCTCAAAAGTAAGTCTGGGATGATGAGGGCCCAGAAAAAACTAGTAGAATATTGAAGAACAGTTACCTGGGGTCCACATACAGGATTTCTGGGTGCAAGCGCTTGAATCACTAAATGGCCTTCCCAAATCGCTATAGAGGGTTTCATCACATGTATGTTCTAGGTACAATAGAAATAGCCTTCTATTGTCACCTATGTAGAGCCCTAAATGTCAAAAGATACTAAAAGCTACCAAAATTGTAGCAAGAACCCGGAGGGACAGCTGTAGGTCCAGTGAAGACACATGAGCAGGGTAACTGTTGTGGGAAAATGCACTTATAGTTCAGGGGAGAAACTACCAACCTACGGTGATAAATATAGACTGACAAGCATTCTACAAGTACAACAAATAAATGAAGAGATTAAGGTTTAGAGATGTAGGCACCTCATTCAGAAGGTTGATCCTAGCTTTTCCTCCCTTGCTCTTCAATGCTTATCCAGTGTCGCAATGCCCATACCTGCAAAAAAACTTGATACCTTTCTCAAACACATTTGACTACATATATAAGACTGATATCCATGACATAACAAGACATCAAACTATAATTAAACAGTAATCAAATCAGATACATACAAGAATAGGTCATATTTGGAAAGGAAAGAACGTCTGATCTTTATTGATGAATGAAAGCAAGTACATAAAGTTATACCTTCCTTCAAGCTTGGCACTTCACGAAACCTAGATTCAAGGTCTCCTGCTTCTATTCTCCAAGGATTCCAGCCTCTAATCAACTGTGCTAGGGCTTACCAAAACTGAAGCACAAGAGAACGGGATGAGGGTCTCCATTCCTCCACCATAACTTTGTAATTGGGCTTAGTCTCCTCACATGGCCCTTCTACCCTCCTTATATAGTTAGTGAGGAAGAGGAAAAGAAGTTATAACTGCTCAAGAGGTTTCCCAACCAACTTAACTTACTCGAATTTCAAGATTTTGACCAAAACAGGGGTGTACTCTACTCTATAGTAGACAAAGTAGCATGCATATGGATTTGAGCGCTACTTTAATGAAGCAAAGTAGGGTACACACGCTACTATCATGCCTATGTACCAGCGCTCATGTTGAAAAATGGCCAAAAATAGGCTTTTCTGCTCATTTTCAGGAGATGGTTTGGTCTGGAAAAATGTTCCTAAGGGTCATATACATCAAATGGGTCAAGAATGACGTAATTTAAACCATTTTTAGTGTCCCAAATGACTCCTCCATCCACAAATGTCCTGTTGTGTGACTGAACTTGATCTCAAGAAGTGTCGTCATGCGACCAAGGGAAGCAAGTGTCATCACGGACGGAGAGGTGTCATTTCAAGCTATAACAGATGCCCCCTAATGTATAAGGTCAGAGGGAGTGCGGGAAATGATGGCCGAAATACATTATAAATAACAAAGAGTTGAATCATGGAGGAACGGAGAAACCAAGAATGACAGGCTCAAATGAAGTACCTAAAAGCAAAGGCAATGTCAGACAAACTCATCCTTGAGGTAACTGTCCATGTTCAAATTGTGGAACATGACCTCCAAGAGGATACAATAATGATCCAAATACTGATGCATATATTATGGCCACTAGAATACAAGCGTGGATCCATGAGGAACATAAGTGTAAACATATCCACATAAATACAAGGTTGATCTATGTCAAAACTGGAGAACATAGCCATAGAGAACAAGATGGATCTATGTCTCATCAAGAGCCCAAAAAAATGTGGCTCAGTCTTGCGCAACTTGGGCGATAACATAAATGAGGTGATGCTATCAAGGATCCAAAGGTCTTCATCCAAAAACAACCCAAGGTACAAACCTATCGATGCGAATAAATGAGTTGTTGTCAAACATGGCAGGTATCATTTGATTACTGGTCATTGATGTATACCGTTAACAAACGCGAGGGTGTCCACCAATATTGAAAATGGAACCCAAGGTACCTAGTACATTCAAGCAATTGCGAATAGATGGTCTTGCCGTCGAACACTTGAAGAATCCAGCAGATAGGAGACATTGATGTATTCCCATCTATCCAATAGCGAGGGAAACTGCCACTAATGACTGCAATCCCCAAGGTGCTAACCGAAACTCTAAACTTCCGTCCCAGAGTACAATGAGTTGAAGTCGATGGGAAGAAGCTCCTTGGAAGGGAGGCCTTAATGCATTCTCCATCATCCAACACAAGGGACACTCAAAAGGTATGAGCTGATTTGGAGTAGGACTAAACACATGATGAAACATACTGACACCAAGGAATGGCCGACACATGAGGTCAAGGCAACTGCAGAATGGCTGACACAGGTTGTATCCTTGAACAGTGAGCACGACACAAGAGTGACTGAGGCAGCTTTTAACACAAAGAGACCACGATAGAAATCTGCAATGTAGGAGACATTAACAGATTCTCCAAATGATTAGAAGACTAACCAAATGGAGGAGTAGGAACTCTGAGATCAGTTTTACCCTAAGGCCAACGCTAGAACCCAACTTGCTTGATAGACTCAAAACAAGTGCTTTGTTCAAGGAGATAGTTGACTTGCTGCCATCATATTGAAAGATATTTTAACATTCTTCCCTCCCTTTTCCTTTTTCATTTTTTGACGAGCTTGACAAAGAACTAAAGCATGCTTGACGGTATTTTCATATTTAAGGAGTCTGAAAAAGCCTAGAAGAAAACTCCATACACCTATCCATGGATTTTATATCGAGCCTGGATTGGTCTGTGCTCGCCAGTGTTTTCTTGCTTATAGAGTTGAAAAACTCAAATAGTCCTCTATACACCTATCCATGGATTTTATATCGAGCCCGGATTGGTCTGTGCTCGATTGGTGTTTTCACATTTCAAGAGTTTGAAAACCCTAAATACGACTCCAAATGTCCTTTTTCATAAAGTTAGTCTCCTTCCCCGAAAAAGTGTAAAATAATGGAAGAAGAACTCTTCTAGCTCATACCAAAGTATACCTAGAGTATACCTTTTCCGTAAATTATCCACCAAGGCCCAGAAAAGGGGTAATTCTATACCTAAGTGGATGTCGGTTCAGTTATATTAACGAGCCCGAAAAGACAACTATGCTCGGCAAACTTTTCCAATTTAAGGAGTCTAAAAAGGGCTTAAAAGAACTCCATAGGGATCTTTTCCGTAAAGGTTTAACGAGCCCGAAAAAGTAAACTTGTGACCTCCTTACTATTTTTAACAAGCTCAAAGGAGATAGGAAAATGCTCATAACTTCCTTACTATTTTTAACGAGCTCGAAGGGAAGGTGGAAGAAATGCTTGTAGCCTCCTTACTGTTTTTAACGAGCTTGAAGGAAAGGTGGAAGATTGCTCATAACTTCCTTACTGTTTTTAACGAGCTCGGAGTGAAGATGAAAGAAATGCTCATAGCCTCCTTATTGTTTTTAACGAGCTCGAAGGAAACGTGGAAGACTACTCGTAACCTACTTACTGTTTTTAACGAGCTCAAAGTAAAAGAAGAATGCTCGAAATGGGAGGAGACGAGTGTCAGGGACATGCAAAACTAGCTCCAAGCGCATGGAACAAAGCTGTGCCTAATGCAAGGAACATGAGCAAGATAAGGACACTCAGGGTGTGTCTCCTCCAGGTAAAAGGTGTCAAATTTCAAAGGCAAAATGATATAGGGCTTAGCGGAAATGAGATCAGAGATGGAGGCTTATATAACGAGCTAAAAGCATGGAAGCTGGCTTCAAGCTCATTAGCGCAAGTGGGATCATAACAGATGCATTTGTAATTTGAACACAAATATGGGAGCCTTATTAGGGATGGCCAGAACTATATGAGGAAGAAAGATATTAGGCTTCTTCTCAAAGTCATGGTAAATCTAAAAAGGCTCCCGAGCCTATGAGAAAAACTCAGCATGGGCACCAGAATGGCATAAGGGTGTTGACTAGGGTGACCCATGTTAGGTAGGCTCTGCTGTCGGACTGGTGCACAATGCATAAAGAGATGGCTAACACACCAATATCCAACAGGTTCGACCCTATGACGAATTTAGACGGCAAAAGGTTCAAATGCAACATAACAGCGGGGAAGCCTATACCTATATGCAAGGTTCCGAATATACCTGACATGGTTGCACAAGGTGTCAAAAAGGACCAGTGAGCAAGTATACATCCAGCTACGAATCCTATCTCCAAGAAACATCAGTACCAAGATCATATCTAAAACATATGTAAAGAAATACCCGATACAAGTCATTGTGGTAGAAATACTTTCAACTTCACTATCATCAACAACAGGCATAAACAAAGAAGAGGTTTCAAATGAAAACTCTATGGTACCCAATCCCAAGGACTTACAATCAAGAAGATCAACTTCAGGATGAAGATCAAAGTTAAAGGACATGATGGAATCTACAGAAACAAATTCATCATCATAGGAGTTGAAAATTTTAGAAGCAGAATCAAACTCAGCAGGAACACTGATTTGTGGATCTATAGGAGATTCCAAAGACTCAACAGTAGGAAGATCAGACTTTAAGGTCAAACCAAGGCTAGACATAACTGCGATTGGATCAACATCCAAATGAATGGCAAACTACACTATGGACTCTAGGAAAACTTCATTGGAAGGAAGTATATCATCCCAGATTGAACACATATCTAAACATTCAGATGGAGGTGTCACTTGGTCAAAAGCTGGGACCAATTCCTGAGAAGGTAAGCATGAAATAAAGAGACTTTTTCTCAGTAGCAGTTGAAATCAAGGAACAATATGCCACATAAGTCCCATGTGACATAGTAGTGCCTAATGACGAGGGATCTGACTAGTCTACAATTGGGTAATAAGGAGGATCAACGAATACAAGCTGGTCGATAGTGACGATGCTTTCATTATGAGGTAAATGCATCACACGAAAGACCGTAGACACCACAGCATGCATAGCATAAATGTAATCACGCCCGAGGATCATATCAAAATCCACAGGGTCCTTTAAAACCATAAAATCAACTGAGACTGTTTTTCCACCCAAAGTAACAGGTGCCTGACGGAGGAATCCGATTGGTTCACTAGGTCTTCTATCGAAGGTCAACGACCATCTAATAGTTGTAATAACATTAGGGAAACCCAAATCTCTCCAAGCATAAGTGGATAAGATACTAACAGAAGCACCTTCATCAACAATGCATCGATCAGCCATATGGTTCTCGATATCAACCTTTATCTGGAAAGGTGTCAAAGAAGGAAGACGAGGCTCGGCTAGACTATTGCAATCAAAGGAAACAATCCTAGGGCTTAGTAGGGGTTCACATGGCACAGATGAAGTGCCCCTTTTTTTAGGAATATCCAAACTGGTAATGCAAAAGACTTCAGCAGTAGGCGCATCAATTTCCGAAGGACTAACGGGATAGGTCGAAGATTGCATCAATTCAATCACTTCACTCTCTGAAGGAAGAGTGGGTTCGACCAAAGATTGTATTGGTTCAACCACTTCATCAACCAAAGGTTGATATGATTGTAGATAATCTATAGACAACTCAGGAATAGAGGTTCCTTCATACATGGACCACACTCTTCGTGCCTCTGGAATGGCAAGGCATCGATGAGTAAGGTGATCTCCCTTACAAAGTTTACAAGGGAACTTTGGTTTTCGTCCTATAGGTTGAGACTCCTTTACAACCTCAGTACTCTCAGCATGACTAGCATTGGCTAACATCTTTCCCCCAGCATGGCTCACAGAGGCTGGTTGCTCAGAAGCATCAGACTTTTGAACTAAGGACCACACTTTCTGCACTTTTGGAAGTACAGGGCACAAGTAAGTAAGGTGATCTCCCTCGCAAAACTTACAAGGAAACATAAGCTTCTGTTTGTTTGGTTTATCGACACTGTCAACTCCCTCAGCATGATTTGCAGTGGTTGATCTGGTGTCTCCAGTATGACTCATAGGAACTGGTGACTTGTCATTAATATGACTAGCAGTGATCAATGACATGTCCTCAACATGACTGACAGTGGTTGAAGACAAACTTTCAGTATGATTTTCAGTGACTAAAAGTTTTCTCCCAGCATGACCTCCAGAGGCTGGGTAGGTGCCCCTTGCATGACTTGCAAAGGCAGGGTGCTTGCCCCCAGCATGACTTGCAGAGGCTGGGTTGCTTCCCCCTTGTTTTGGAATCTTGTTCCTATTCTTCCCCTGTCTATTCCTTTTAGACTGCTGGTTACTAGTATTGCTACTTTTGCCACATGAGGTAGAAGGAGGAGGAGAAGATGTTACTGGAAAAGAAGGCCTAGGGTTCTGATGCTCTTGATTTGATGTGCTCACAAAAGAAGCGTCAAGAGAATGCAAGGCATTTCGAGTGGAAAACAGCCAAACCGACATCCCAATAGTGAATCCAAGAAGATTCAGAGTAGCCATTAAGGGAGCACCAATGTTTCCAATGAATGGAATAGCACAAGGATCCTCTGGAATAGGGGTACCTTGATTGGCACTCGCCGAAACGCTAGACATAGTTTCCTCCTCAAATGAGCAAGAAGTTCTCTAAGCCAAACTAAGACAAGTAGCACAAAGAGCACACCATTAAAAAGGTCCTAGGTAAATCAAACCAGGAAAACAGATGCCTTCTGGAGAAGAGTCTGGGATGATGAGGGCCCAGAACAAATCAACGAAGGATGAAGAACAGTTACTTGGGGTCCACAATACAATGACTAAGGGTGCAAGCACTGGAATCACCCAACCGCCCTCCCAAAGACCCGCAAGGGATTTCCTCCCACGTCTGTCCTAGGTACAACAGATATACCCTCTACTGTCACCTGTGTATGAACCTATGGTCAGATACTAAGGATACCACCACACCAAAAACTCCTGGGGGAACAGTCGCTGGTCGAATCAGAAGGCGTGGGCAGGGTAACTGAGCCCGAAACTCAAAAGAGTCCCCAAACGCGATCCAATCCTAGTATATGCTCAAAACAGAAAGTAGGAGGGGTATTCCAAACAATCTGATCTCATAAGACCTACTGCATAGATCCCATGCAAGCTTTGAAATTAAGTGGGTTTACCTGTGATAGTCAAACTACGATTTTTGCGTAATGTGTGATCTTGGGTGGTTTAAGGTTTTTTAAACCCAAGATCCTAACCAAGACTAGTTGGTGTAGTGTAACCTAGAAAACAAAATGTTACCAGTACATTTTATTAGGGTTCATTTTAAAGGTTACTTGCTTACTCAAAAAGGTAGTGGGTGTGTGAGAGTGGTTATAGTAGAGATAGAGTACTGAAAATTAAATATTTACCACCAAATAAATCTTTTCTTTTCAATGCAAGTCTTAAAATTATGGTCTAGAATGCATATGCAAATGCAATTTTAAATATTTCGAATGCAAAAAAGGTAAAATAAAGTCTAAATGTACAAAATTAAACTCAAAACCTAAGAATGCAGCTACTCAAGCAAATAGGTATGCACAAGAAAACTTGTTCTTTTTTATGCAAAACACTCTAAAATATTTTAAGCCAATTGCAAGGTACTCTATTCAGAAAATAAATCAAAATTCTTTATGCTTTTCAAAGGTAAGAAACAAAACTAAAACTACCCTACTATCAAAGCAAAGCAAAGAAACTTTCAGGTTCTCTTTATGAAACAATAAAAGCTACCAAATATGACTTTCAAATTCTTATTGATGTAAGCATGCCAAACATTAGGAAAAGAGTACGAAAACTACTTTTAGACCCAAACGAATCAAATGACCTACGAAGAAGTATGGTTTGGTAAAGTAATGTTTGCACATAAACAATGCAAACAAGGTCTTGAACAACTGACAAAACACTTGAGCTTTCACTACAAAAGAAAACTTAAAAGCATAAGGGAGGATAAAAAACCAATCTAAAATTTTTTTTTCACTCAAATAGATACAAACAGGGTTAGGAAGACTCAATACATTTCAAATCTAGTGGAAAGGGGCAAGCAGGTTCAGTCAGACTCAAATTAGGGTACAAAACACCAAATGGGTCCACAACCCCCCAACTTGGGTCAACAAGCCCCAAAACTTTCCAAACAAGCCCAAATTGATCAAAAGAGGTTCAAATCATTAATGTAGGATCAGTACAAGGATGGGAGACCACTTACATGGGTTTAACACAGACCTAGGGTCATTAGGGACCACAAAAATGCAGCCAAAACCCCCAGATTTGGGTCCACAACCCAAAAACTCAAAAAATTTAAACCCAGATTTTGAGCACTACTGTGTATGAACGAGACTAGCACCTAGGGCGCTACTGTATTGCACAACAGTAGCGTACAAGTTGAAAAAAATGAAAAAATGGGGTTAAAACCCCCCACACCTGGCTCCACAAGGGTTTGCAAGGGTCGGGAAGGGTCTGTAAAAGCCCAACAGGGTCAAACAGAGCCTACTAACTGATTCTAATCAAGAAATTGAACAAAGACCTTCAAACAAAACTAAAGAAATGACCTTGGATACCCCTAAGCAGTTAGGCTTTCACCAGTAGAGTCGCCATTCTGTTGTGGAAAAATGCACCTATAGTTCATGGGAGAAACTACCAACTTAGAGTGATAAATATAGACTTACAAGCATTCTACAAGTACAACAAATAAATGAAGAGATTAGGGTTTAGAGATGTAGGCACCTCATTCAGAAGGTTGATCCTAGCTTTGCCTCCCTCGCTCTTCAATGCTTATCTAATGTCGCAATGCCCAGACCTGCAAAAAAACTTGATACCTTTCTCAAACACATTTGACTACATATAGAAGACTGATATCCATGACATAACAAGACATCAAACTATAATTAAACAGTAATCAAATGAGAGACATACAATAATAGGTCATATTTGGAAAGGAAAGAACGTATGATCTTTATTGATGAATGAAAGCAAGTACATAAAGTTATACCTTCCTTCAAGCTTGGCACTTCACGAAACCTAGATTCAAGGTCTCCTGCTTCTGTTCTCCAAGGATTCCAGCCTCTAATCAACTGTGCTAGGGTTTACCAAAACTGAAGCACGAGAGAGGGGGATGAGGGTCTCCATTCCTCCAGCATAACTTTGTAATTGGGCTTAGTCCCCTCACATGGCCCTTCTACCCTCCTTATATAGTCAGTGAGGAAGAGGAAAAGAAGTTATAACCACTCAAGAGGTTTCCCAACCAACTTAACTTACTCAAATTTCAAGATTTTGACCAAAACAGGGGTGTACTCTACTCTACAGTAGACAAAGTAGCATACATATGGAGTTGAGCGCTACTTTAATGAAGCAAAGTAGGGTACACATGCTACTATCATGCCTGTGTACCAGCGCTCATGTTGAAAAATGGCCAAAAACATGCTTTTCTGCTCATTTTCAGGAGATGGTTTGGTCTAGAAAAATGTTCGTAAGGGTCATATACATCAAAGGGGTCAAGAATGAGGTAATTTCAACCATTTTTAGTGTCCCAAATGACTCCTTAATCCACAAATGTCCTGTTGTGTGACTGAACTTGATCTCAAGAAGTGTCGTCATGTTACCAAGGGAAGCAAGTGTCGTCACAGACGGAGAGGTGTCATTTCAAGCTATAATAGTAACTAAGCCCAAAATCCAAGAGTGCACAAGGCACTAATGGACCCTCGTACGCAAAACATTTCTGGTGTATGCTCGAAAGAAATGTCGGGGGGTATCCCCAACAGTTTGATATCACACAACAGTGGATTTACCTAAACGATATTTGTACTACGATTTGATATTTGACTGGTTTGGAAGGTTTAAGGTTATGTATTCCAAACCCTAGCCTAAGCTATTTAATGTTTTGTAACTTAAAAAATAAAATGTTACTAATATATTTTATTAATGGTTCTTTTTAAAGGTTGTTACTTACTCAAAGGATAGTGCAATGTGTGGTGATGGTTGCAATTGAACATAAATGTGTATATATAAAATGTAAATGCTTCACAATTAACCTACTTTGTTTGTCTTTCAAAACATGAAATCGCAACGCAAACTAAGCATAATGAAAGTTTTTTTTTTTCAAAGATGATAGTGCTAAGGACTACAACTACTTCGAAAAGGAAAAACACTTCTTGCTATAAAATAAAGTTCTTTTTGAATTTGATCTTTTTCTTCAACTACGAAAGAAATGAAAATAAAAATGAACCAACAAGAACTATAAAAGTAGTGCAACCGAAAGAACAAAGACCCAAGACTAAAGCAATCATACCTTGTACAATACCGACAAAGACCAACCCAACTAGTTTCTTTAGGAAGTAACTAGGTTTGGAAACAAAATGCAAGCTAAGATAATTGATGTGTAAAGCAAAAAAATAGAGACTCTTATACAGAAATCAAATTTCTCCTGAACATCAATGATCAAAGAGGATGAAAATCCAAGAACTTTCCAAACACAAAAATGAGCTAGAGAGCAAGGGTAACTTCACAAGCACAAAAACTCGAGTAAAAACTCTTGAAAAATGATACAAACAGACTCAAAGATGCCCTAAACAAATGTCTAGAGGGTGTAAGATTAGTAAAATACTTCCAAATCCACAGAAAGGCCACCCTAAGACCAAACCCTAATTAAAAAAGAAAAATCTGGAAAAAACCGCGATTGTATAATGCAGCAACGCATGGTTGACCCATGGGTACATATACTAGCAACTCGCAAATAGGGGAGAAAAGTCATGATTGTGTGTATAAGCAGGTCGCGGGTGAGCCTTGAAGAACTTAAAAAGACCTAAAAACCAACAAAATCAAACATAAATATCAAAGAAAACCTCTCAGAAAAGTTGTAACAGAGACTCAAATTAACACTACAAGACTTTAAACCAGTGTCAGACCAACAAACCAACTTCAAGAGGCAGGAAAGAAACCCTAAGATCAAAATTTCATTAAAAAAAAAAATATCATAAGATGTTGATGACTGTCACATGCAAAAGCACGCGGGTGTAACTAAAAAACCGCGGGTACCTATATAGGAAACTCACGAGTGCAACTGAATAACCACACATGTATGTACAGGAGACTCATGGGTGGGCTCATAAAACTTTTAAAAATAAAAGAGTTTACATATCAGAAAAGAACCAAGTCAATAAATAGGGTCAAGGATAACCTAGACACTTCTAAAGAGATCAGACAAGTTATAAAAACTAGAAAAACTCAACAAGAGTCCCCAAAGCAGAAAAACAAAAAGATGTTCCCCAGCGGAGTTGCCAGTTCTGTTGTTAGGAAATTACTCTTATAGTTGGGAAGAAGACTACCAATGTACTGAGGGGGTATCAAGCAGACATATAAGGGTTTTCCAATCATATTTTATAAGAAAATAGAATTAAAAGTAAGAGAATGTATACCTTATTTATGAAGGTCGGTCCAAGCTTTCTCTCTTCATTCTCTTATGCCAACAACCTATAACACAAACACAACACCTTTCTCAAACATATTTTACCATAGATGAGATATTGATATTAATAAAGCAATATAACATTAAAATATAATCAAATAACAATAGATTATGAACAATTCTATGTTGGAAAGGAAATAATGTCTCAACTTTATTGATAAATGCAGAAAATGTACAAAGCTTATACCTCTTCCTGCACCAGCACCATCGCAACCACAACCCTGGGCTTCTGATCCTCTCTCTTAGCTATGAATTCATCCAGCATAACTCTCTCCAAATATCTTAAGGCCCCTTCCTCAAACCCTTCCCCTGCGGATGACCCGCTAGTTTTCAAGCATAAGGGTTGTGGTTATGGCTAAAAATAGGCAAAGAAAGATGCTTCTGAGTAAGGGATTGAACGGCTCATCTCTAGTTCATCTAGGGTGAAGGTAATCTCTTCCATCCATAGTGTCCTTTTGTGTGACCAACAAGCCAATGTGGTCACGGATGGAGAAGTGTTAATTTGGCCGATAACAACAAGGAACCGGTGTAGGAAGGTTGGGCGAGTTCTCTCTGCAGCTGAGATATCTTATCAATCCATAGCCCTAAAAAATGAATATCGGGATTATCATCCCATCCAAATGCAATTTGATGATCAATATTCCACGCCCATATAATTTGAAGTCTCATCTTTGAAGTTAGCTATAGAGATATTACCTAATATAACCCAGTTAGAAGAACATTTAGTATACATAGAATAGTTGGATGAGCATAAAAGGGATGCAACTCTTGCTAACAAATCACACAAGAGATGTGTGAACTTTGAAGGCTTAGTATAAAAATATATCCTCATTTCTACTCGGAAGGAGACATAGTTCTTGTCTATGACCAACAACATCACAATCTAGAGCCTAGTAGATTCAAGTCAATGTGGCTTGGTCCTTGCATCGTAAAGAGAGTGTTAAATAAGAAATCCTATGAGGTATAAGATTTCAAGGGGAATATTCTCATGCAGGGGAATCGACTCCCAAAACAAATAGTCAAATATAGATGACGGGATGCCCAGGAGGACAGTCGATGAGCTCTAGGAATAGGGAAATAGTCGACGGGAGGAGATAGAAAATGTGTCGGAGGCATCGACCAACTATGGTCGATGGCAGGCGACAAGATGATGTATTTAAATGGTCGAAGGCCCATGCCGACTAGACAGAAGCAAGTAGTCGATATTCGATGACAATAGTTATGAAGACTAGCGAAGGTAGTTAGAAACCCAAGGAAACTAGCCGCAGGGGTAGTTGGGAGGTTGTAGAAGAATTTATGGCAGCATTTGCAGAATGCCAGTTGGAGCCACCTGATGAAGAGGGTCATGTAGAGTATTTAATGAACTTTGACCATGCCTATAAATAATATAAGCTTCTGGAACATGATCGGAATGAACCAAAGGGATATAAATACCTGCTCATGATCTAAGAAAGAGGACTTAGGTAGGTGAACATTCTGGAGACATTGTATGCAGAGTGTTTCCAAGAGTACTGAGGATGAAGGATTCCCTCACGCTTATGTAAATGTTGTGACAGTCGATGCTCATTCTGGATGATCTGAGTATTAACTCGTGTTGTAACTACCTTTGTAAAGAGATTTGATCACTTAACTGAAATCCATAATTCTTGGAAATCTTGTTGTTTTTGTTGTGAGTGTATGTGTATCGTTTCCTTTGTGTAACACTGATCCATAGACATACCACGTCTGCATCAATTGGTATCAGAGTAGGAAGTTATCTTGCATTGTGAGTCCAGTTCTGATTGGATGAGGAAAGTAACTCCAGTTGTAGTTGGGTAGAGTTACAGAAGATCGAAGGCCCAGTTTCGATTGGGTGGTGCGAGTATAGCTGACCGAACCTGTGGTACAGAGGGGTGTAAATGTTCGTGGTAGAGGATGAAGGACATGTGGAGTCACAGGGGTCATGGTAGATCTTTAAATGTTCAAGGAATGTTTTCATACCACGAGGATTCTAAAGAGTGAGTTAGTTGTAGTTAAATAGGGGACTGGGTGTTGATATCCTCGACCATAATGATGAGGAGGTCGAAGAGGAAGAACACACTCCTGAGGATGAACGTGAAGAAGAACCAGAGGAAAAGTTGTTGAAAGTGTTGTATGATATGAGGGATAGATATAAGATGGGAATCGCCACCTACTCAGGGAGTTTAAACGCTGAGGAACTGATCGAATGGATTAGAGAAATGGAAAAATACTTCAACATGGAGAAAATAGAATACTTCGAAAGGGTGAAATTTCCATGTCTGAAGTTGAAGGGTCATGCCTCATTGTGGTGCGACAATGTACAGGATGACAGAGTAAGGAAGGGAAAGGACATGGTGAAAACTTGGGACAAAAAAGTCGCCAAGTTGAAGAATAAGTTCCTTCCCACCAACTACAGGATTTCCCAATTAAAAAAACTACAAAACCTAAAACAGAAGGATATGACTACGAAAGAGTTCACGGATTAATTCTATCGACTGTCTATTCAGTCAGGATAGATCGACAAGGGAGAGGAGGTGGTCTTCAGGTATGTGAATGGTCTGGACTATGCCATCTAGGATGAGCTAAGTCTTTCGAGGTTTAGGACAGTTGGTAATCCTATCAACTAATTCTGAAGGAAGAAGAAAAACTATCACATAAGACTTCAATGCGCAAGGAGAATTCAACTTGTTGCAGTCAGAATTTTGCCATGACCAGAGGACAGGACAATGGGGCAAAGAAGGAATAAAGTCATGATGAGAAATAGGAAGAAGTCATTGCCAAAGACTGTGTACATGAGCACCAATAAGGAGGAGATAACCCTAGAATTCGAGGTACCTATGGTCAAAGAGGACCTTATTGAGGAAGATGTGTAGACCAATCCAAAGTAGTCTGCTAAAAGTGTCGAGAACTAGGGCATAAGGCATCTAAGTGCCCGGAAAATTTGCATACCACCAGTCGACCAGACACTAGAAGTCAGAGTAAGGATTATGAGATTGGTCCAATTGTGAGGGTAAACTCAGATGAGGCCTCACTTGAAGGAGGTCTAAATTTGAAGACCCAGAGAACATCATTGCAGTCACTACGATGAGGAGAGAAGGAGTCGATGTAGAGGAAGTCCATTTTTCGGACAAAGGTTAAGATTTGAGATAGATGACATATGACCATTGTCGATGAAGGAAGCACAAAGAATATAGTCTTGACAGAGGTGATCGATAATTTGGGGTTGAATTTCTTACTGCACCCAAATTTTTATAGGGTTTCATGGATATAGAGAGGTCACCATGTCACAGTGATGCAGCATATCCTGATCAATTTCAAGATTGGAGGATTTCCAGAAAACGTGTTGTGTAACGTGATTCCGATGGACATATTCCATTTGTTATTGGGATGACCATGGAAATACGACCAGAACATGGTTTATGATGTCCACAAAAATGTAGTTACGGTCGAGAAGGATGGCCGAAGTTTTCAGATGACTCCCCTGGTTGAAAAGAAATTTTTTGGGGGAAAATCAAATGGCTTCTGGAAGAAGAGACCGTTGATGTATTCAGCTAAGGAATTCATGAAGGAGGAAGAGAAGCAACAATATTTCTTCACCGCCATTCCCAAGGGTCTGAGTGTCGATGGACCGACGGAATAAATCCTGACAGATGTTGGAGAGATATTGTTGGAATTTAAGGGAATAATGGTCAATGAGATGTTGACTGCATTGTCTCCAACGAGGAGTATATCCCATCAGATCGATCTGATCCTAGGATCGATTCTACCGAAATAAGGCGTCGCATAGGATGAATCTAGTGGAAAATTCTAATTTGAACCGAAAATTCCAAGATTTGTTGAACAGGGGACTAATCAAAGAAATCCTGAGTCTGTGTGCAATACCAGTTGTACTAGCCCCCAAGAAGGGAGGAGAATGGAGGATGTGCACCGATTCAAGAGCCATCAATAGGATTACTATCAAGTACATATTTCTATTGTCAACAATGGACGACTTGATCAACTATTTGACTGGAGCAACGTACTTCACCAAGATCAACTTGAAGAGTAGATACCACCAAATCTGGATTAGGGATGGTGATGAATGGAATATATCCTTCAAGACTAAGGAAAGACTATATGAATGGTTGGTCATTCCATTTTGGCTGACTAATGCCCTGAGCACATTTATGAGATTGATGAATGAGGTGCTAAAACCGCTTTTCGGAATATTTGTCGTGGTCTATCTCGATGACATATTGATTTTCAACAAGACAATGGAAGAAAACTTGTCGCACATTCAACAAGTCCTACAGAGATTAAGCCAGGAGAAGGTACTAGTAAATATGCAGAAAGAGTCGGTGTATCTTGGATTTGTAATTTCCAGACAAGGGTTGAAGATGGATGAAGAGATCATAAGGATAATTGTAGAGTGGAAGGAGCCAATGAGTACCACAGAGGTAAGGATTTTTCATGGACTTCACAGTTTCTACCAAAATTTCATAAGATATTTCAGTCGGATATGTACACCATTGACAACATGCATGAAAAAGGGAGAGTTCAAGTAGATAGAAACCGCCCAACGAGCATTTTAGAAGTTGAAGAGTAAAGTGATGGAGAGTCCTAGCTCTCCCAGACTTCGACAAGGTATTCCAAGTCGACTGCAATGCGGTCGGGCTATCAATTGGGGCTGTGTTGATCCAAGAGGGACAACCAATTGCATTTTTCAATGAGAAGTTGGATGAAGCCAAACATAAATATTTGGTCTATAACCAATAATTCCATGCCATCATTTAGGCATTGAAAAAGTGGAGACACTACTTGTTTTCAAAGGAATTTTTGTTATTCACCGACCACCAAGCTCTAAGATACCCGAATACTTAGACAAAGTTGAATCAGAGGGATTTGAAGTGGGTCAAATTTTTTCCAAGTTATACTTTTGTGTTGAAACACAAGTTGGGAAAGACTAACAAGGTAGCAAATGCACTAATTCAAAGAGTCACATTGTTGGGAATGACTATTGTTAAGTCGATGGGACTAGAGTCGATAAAGGGTGACTATGAAGTCGACAAATATTTTTCCGATGCGTGGAAGGTGTCGAAGGAACCATAAAGCAGTGAAAAAACTCCATACTTGGATTACTTTATCCAAGAAGGGTAATTGTTTAGGGGGCATCTGTTATGTATCCCTAGAGGATTAGTGAGGGAGAATTTAATCAAGGAATTACACAATGGCGGATTGGGTGGAAATTTTGGCGTCAATAAGATGAAGGAGTTCGTCGAAGAAAAGTATTATTGGCTAGGATTGGAAACGGATGTGAAGAAATGGATCCGAAAGTGTAGGGTATGTCAGCATACCAAGGGAAGAAGTCAGAATATAGGTTTATATGCACCATTACCAATGCCGACTAACACATGGGATGATATCAACATGGATTTTGTGTTGGGATTGTCGAAGACACAACAAGGTAATGAGTCCATTTTTGTGATAGTTGACATATTTTCCAAGATGGCACACTTTATTCTGTGACGGAAGACAAGTGATGACACCAACATTATTGTCCTATTTTTCAAAGAAGTGGTAAGATTGCATGGGTTGCTGAAGATAATTACTTCGGACTGGGACACCAAGTTTATGGGTCATTTTTTTAGAACCCTTTGGAAGAATCTTGACACGAAACTATAGTTCAGTTCTACATACCATCCACAAACCGATGGACAGATTGAAATCATGAACATTATCTTAGGAAATTTGTTGAGGTTTTGACAGCTGAGCGACCGAAGCAATGGGATAATGTTTTAGTGCAGGAAGAATTCATGTACAACAATTTAGTGAATCAGTCGACTGGATGAGTCCATTTCAGATAGTGCATAGGAGAAGCCTATAGGGAGTAACCGACTTGGTCGAGTTGCCAACAGGAACAAGAAGAAGTGCATACGTTGAATCATTTGTTGGCCACTAGAAATAAGTGCATGATAGGGTAAGGTGAAAGATGGAGAAAAGTAATGTGGCATCCAAGTTGAGAGACGGAAAGAAGAGACGACTGCAATGATTTGCATAGGGTGATTTGGTATATACACACCTGAGGAAGGAGAGGTTCCCCGGAGGAACATATAACAAAATGAAGCCAAAGAAGACTGGTACATGTAAAATCGTAAAGAAAAATCTAGACAATACTTATGTTCTAGAGTTGTCAGAAAAATTGGGCATATCACTGATGTTTAATGTTTCTGACCTATATCAGTTTGAAAAAGGGTCAACTAGTGGGAAAAAGATGAAAATCAATTGGTAGGAACAACTACCAATTCAGTCGATGGAATTGGTTGTGGAAGTGCTCAACCAATGAGAAGTTAGAAGGACGAGGAGTCAACGGAAGAAGTAATATTTGGTATGGTGTAAGAATAGAGGTTTAGAGGAGGTGACATGGATTTCAGTAGACAACCTAGAGGAATTGCAGGGCCGCAAGCAAGGTTCTTTTCAACCTGGGAAGGTTGATACAGGGGAATCGATGCCCAAAACAAAGAGTCAAAGGTAGACGATGGGATGCTGAGGAGGACAGTCGATGACCTCCTGGAATGGGGAAATAGTAGATGGGATGAAATAGAAAAATTGTTGTGGGGATTCTGACCGACTTTGGTCGATGGAATGCGACAAGACGATGTAGTGAAATGGTTGAAGGTGATGTCGACCAAAAAGAAGGAAGTAGTCAAGAGTCGACGATGATGGTTATGACGACTGATGGAGGAAGTTAGAAACTGGAGGAAACTAGTCATAGAGGTAGTTGGGAGGTTGTAGAAGTAGTCATGGTGGTAGTTTCAAAATGATAGGTGGAGACACCTGATGAAGAGGGTCATGTAGAGTATTTAATACAGTTTGAACATGCCTGGAAGTAATATAAGATTCTGGAAGACTATTTGAATGAACCGAAGGGATAGAAATACATGCTCATGATCTGAGAAAGAGGACTTAGGTAGGTGAACTTTCTAGAAACATTGTGTGTAGAGTGTTGTTGAGAGTACTAAGGACAAAGAATTCCCTCATGTTTGTGTAAATGTTGTGATATTAGATGCTCATTCTATTTGATCTGAGTATTAACTCATGTTGTAATTACCTTTGTAAAGAAATTTGATCATTTAATTGAATGTTATAATTCTTGGAAATCTTGTTTTTTGTTGTTGTGAGTCTATGTGTATTGTTTTTGTTGTGTAACACTGATCATAGACATACCATGTTTGCATCACATTCTAGGGCCTAGAAATGGGCTCTATATAAAGAGGTATTATACCTAGGACTATGGTTCTAAGCAAAAGCAATTTGTACTTATTGTATTATAACTAGCTTAGGTTACTTTTACTTTCTATTCGGTATTAAATATTTCAAAAAATACAAATATCAATGCCACATTGTCTAGTGTTTGACTAAATTGGATAGGAAAACAAGAACAAAGGCTCATTTTTCTCATTCAATGGTCTAATTAAAAGGTTTGTGTCCCTAAACTCTCATATGGAGTAGGTCATCTCCATAATGTATGATTTGAATCAATCCTTCCATGACGTTCACACCTAAATATCATAACACATGGAATTGCAACATTAGCCCTTTGTTCTCAAAAAAGTTGTAATTATCCATGTTAGAGTTTACCAACTCATAGGTACCCTAGTTAGAACCATGTTATCTTCTAGTTCTCATGCCAAAAAAATTTGTTAGGATTGAGAGTCCCCAGGTAGCCTGGCCATGTCATCAATATAAAGCATCATGACCCTCTCTAAATCTTAGTCAAGCCATTACCTATGGGACTCAAACTTTTTTCATTTTGTGATATTGCATTTTCATACAACTACTTGCACTTTCACGTGCAATTCCCATTGCAATTTTCCTTTAGCCTCTTAATACCAATGCATTATCGTAATACTACTCACCCAACTATCTATTGTAGTCACACATTACTACCCTGACCATAGAAGACATGCTTCAAGAGAATCCACATCTTGTACATCCATGTTTTTTGTATTTTTTGCATAGGTATGATCTGTGTGCTTGGAACGTAGTTACATGCCATGCGACTCTCTTCTTATCCAATGTATGATATCATTCTTTTATTATTTTGAAGGCTTTACAATATGAAAAAGACACTAAAAATTAAATATTACAAAAAAATAAGATAGAGAGGGGGGAAAGATCTCAAATGTCTATTATATTGTGCCAACAATTCAAGTCATCCTTAAACATAGCACTAGTCTTGAGTCTCTCAACAAATTGGGTTCTATTTTTCAGCTTTAGGATTTAAGCCTTGATCTCAAAGTTCTTACTCATTCAGTCAATTACTCTTCTAATCATATGGAGAATATTTCAATGTCTCCTACATTATGGATTGGTATCGTTGGTCTCTTTGTGTGCCAAGTGTTGATGTATATGTAACTTCGGAATGTATTTCATATATGTATGTTGTACTCCTATAGAGATGGTATTATTCCTCTATACGGAAGTGTCGTCATTTATATTGTAAGTGTCGTAACTTATACTTGATGGGTTATTAGACCACCTTGTTGGGGTCAGCCTTGTATAAGTCATGTGAGTTGAAGGGTTATTAGACCACCCTATTGGGGATCAGCCATGTTGGTCAAAGGGTTATTAGACCACCCTATTGGGTGTCAGCCCAGTCGGCATTGTGTTATGTGGTTAAGTTGAGGTTGACCTAGTAAAGGTTATTAGGCAAGTCAAGTCAAGTATAAATAGAGTGTGGGAGGCACTCTATTTGATCATTCTATACTCACACACACTCTTTGGAGAGTGGCGCACTTGTGGAGGAGGAGAAGTTGTTGCTAGGAGATGTCTATCTCCTATGCTTGGGTTGTATCATTGCTCTATCTATCTCTGAGGAAGTTATTGGGGTTTTTCACCTTTATGGTTTTCCCCAAGTAAACTATGTGTCTCTTGTGTGCTTGCATTATTGTGTCCATGATTGATATGCTGTAGATATGTTGTACATGTTGTTCTCTCAGTTAAGATCCTAGATCAGATTGAAGTAAATTCTGAAAAACTAACACCAAGTTTCCCAAGTCACCACTATGGTGTGCTCATTGTTCAAGAATATAACAAGTGTCTTCCATTCTGTAGTTTCCTTGATGTCATGAGTCAGTCATTCCCTAATTTCAGTATGTTCTCATCATGCATCATAAAAATCAATATTTGGACCTATGCTTCTGTGGAAGGTCCCCATTGACTTCTCATAGGAGGGTTGTGTCTCATCAATAAATACTCATTTACTCTAAGGAATTAACCTAGATTCGTAGCACCCTGGACCTATTTACATCACTGACATGTAACCTTGCACTCAACAAATGACAATTCATCATTGGTCGTTGATTGAGTGGTTTCCATTGTTGATCTATTCACATTTTTGGATTTTTGTTGTACCTTAGATTCACTTTTCATCATTGATGGAAGTCCTTGCCCCTATCAATATCTTTAATTATTGGTTATTTCTCAATGGATATCTTCCATTCACTATTTATAGTCGGTGCATGCAGGATAAATACTTGGTGGTTCGTACTACAAATTTTTGTCTCACTCCCCTCCTAGGTAAAATCAATCCATGATATTTCCTTGTGTTAGATGATGGGGGATGCCTTAATTCCTCCCTTTCAACAACTCGCTTCCCATCGGCTTCAACTCATCATGCTCTAGGAACGATATCTAGAATCTCGGTAGAAACTTGAGGCTTGCAGTCATCAGTGGCAAGTTCCCTCACTATTGGATAGTGGGAATACATCAATCTCTCCTACTCGATAGATTCTACAAGTGTTCTAATCCAAGACATATATTCACACTTTCTATAATGTACTAGGTACCTATGAAAATCCTCACAGTAGATCTAAGAGCTGATGTATACCTCACAAGAAAGATTTAGATTAAGCAGGAAAATAGAAGAAGAGTGGTCAATGCAGTGTAAAGGAGCAATAGAATTATGATATAGTAGAACTCCGATAGAAGCGGAATAACATCACACAATAATTCATTAATCAAAATATGGACAAATAAATAATACAATGGTGAGAGGATTCGAATTCCAAGGTGGGAATTCGAATTAGCCTTCATGGAGTGATCATCAAATCAATGGAGTGTCATCAATGCACAAGTAACTGTCAACCAGATGTCAAAATGAGTCTAACTGAGTGTGGTAGGTGTAACTGGCACATGGAGGCACTAACTAAATGAAGGAGGCTCAATGGAGGGCACATGAGGAGCTAACTGGAGTCAGAATAGGAATTCTAGTCTCACTGGAAGTCCATCAGAGTGATACAGTTAGTTGAGAGTCAATCTATCCTTAAATCAAGGAAAGATCTAAAGATAACTCAACTAACTGAAGTGCAACTAAGTGGTAGGTGAGAGAGGGCACCTAGGATGCATGCAGATTCATGTAGGGTGCACTAAGCACTAGGAGGGATAAAAATGATCAGCAAGAAGCTCTTGGGGCTAGCTAACTGAGGTCTAGGTGATGGGACTGATGACTGGGATGCATGCAACTGCATGCATGCATGACTAAAAATGAAAAAATGGATAATGTTGTTAGGAATAGGATGGAGTATAGGAATATCCCAACACCCCCCCTTAATCCATCCTGGGCCCTGGTAACTGATACCAAAGGTCACCCAATACAATGAATAATAATAACAGTCAATAAACCGAGGAAATGGGGAAAACCTCATGGGAAAAATACCCCCCCTCAAAATAGACTGTAAGGAACACCAAAACTAAATGCTTCAAACTCAAGCAGGTGTGATGCTTGGTCATATGTCTGGAGGTATCTTCTTCTTGGGAAGAAGTGGTTCATGCTCAAAAAGCATGTGCTTGTACTTTCTCTTCAAATCGAATGTGATGAGAACAAATCCAAAAGTATGAGGATGATCCTGGAACCTATGATTCGAATCAGCTGAGGTAGGATCAAATCTATGAATGTGCAGATAGTCTTTTGTCTTCTCCTTTGAACCATCATAGGTGAGATTATGCCCAAAAGAACCATCACATGATAATGAATGCTTTTAATCCAAATCAGATCCAAGACTTGAAGAATGGTTTCTTGAGATCTCCTTTGAACCATTAGAGGTGAGATTAAAACCATGATATGCATGAGAAATTATCCCAAGTAGTGATTGCTTGGATTTTAAATCAACTCCAAGACTTAATGAATGATTTCTTGAGATCTCCTTTGAACCAATAGAGGTGAGGTCAGAACCATAAAATGCATGAGAAATTATCCCAAGTGAATGGCAATGCCCTACATCTTCAATAAAATTCTGAGAGCATGTACAAATGATCATATAGTAGTACATAAGAGGTGAGTGATCAAGGAGAGTGAATTCTTTACCTCCAATTACTGATTTCACCTATGAAACATTCAATAGATCATGATGCAAACCAATAGAATCTTGTGCAAGAGAGGATTTAAGAACCTCTGTAGTTTCTAGAGTGTGAGCTGGCACATAATTCGAAATAGAATAAATTTGGAGCATGAGTGTAGAATCTGCAAGTTCTTCTTCTTTGTGGACAACTTCAATATGAGATATCTTTGATACTGATTCATGATCAGATAGATCATCAAGGAGGGCGAATGAAACAATGGGCTTGCTCTCGAAATGGTTTGGACCAATACCTTCATTCTGTTTGCCAAATATTTCATCCAGATGGGGCCATAGATCTTTTGGAGATTCAGCAGAAAAGAAGTGGTGTACCATGCATTGAGACATAGAAAACATCATGGTTGAAGAGGCTCTGTCGCCTTCATTTAACCAGTCATTCTCTTCTTCAGAGGATTCAAAATCTCTTTCAAAACAATAATCAAAGAGACCATGTCTCTTCAAATGTGCTATCATCTGTGGTTTCCATTCGTCATAGTTGAATGGAGAAAGAGGATTAATTTCTTCCAAATTCATGGAAGTTGTTTTAGAAGACGTACAAAAAACAATAGAAAATGTCTGTAACTACTACTGCTGCAACTGCTGCACTCGAAATCTTGATAATAACCTGCAAAAAAATCTCAAGAATGGAGATTGACAATACTCTCAACATGCTCTGATACCATGTGAAAATCCTCACAGCAGATCTAAGAGCTGATGTATACCTCACAAGAAATATTTAGATTGTGTAGGAAAATAGAAGAAGAGTGGTCAATGCAATGTAAAGGAGCCACATAATTATGATACAGTAGAACTTGGATAGAAGCAGAATAACATCACACACAAATTCATTAATCACAATATGGACAAATAAATAATACAATGGTGAGAGGATTCGAATGCCAAGGTGGCAATTCGAATTAGCCTTCATGGAGTGATCATCAAATCAATGGAGTGTCATCAAAGCACAACTAGAAGTCATAATCATCATCAGTGGAGTCATCAATGCACAAGTAACTATCAACTAGATGTCAAACTGAGTCTAACTGAGTGTGGTATGTGTAACTGGCACATGGAGGCACTAACTGAATGAAGGAGGATCAGTGGAGGGCACATGAGGAGTTAACTGGAGTCAGAATAGGAATTTTAGTCTCACTGGAGGTCCATCGGAGTGATACAGTCAGTTGAGAGTCAATCTAGACTTAAATCAAGGAAAATCTAAAGATAACTCAACTAACTGAAGTGCAACTAAGTGGTAGGTGAGAGAGGGAACTTGGGATGCATGCAATTGCATGCAGGGTGCATTAAGCACTAAGAGGGCTAAAACTGATTAGTAAGAAGCTCCCAGGGCTAGCTAACTGAGGGATAGGTGCTGGGATTGATGATTGGGATGCATGCATGCAAAATCATGACTACATGCATGACTGAAAATGAAAAAATGGATAATGTTGTTAGGACTAGGATGGAGTATAGGAATATCCAAACAATACATTGGTCCTCATCATCATCATCAGTGGCTTGCATCATGTTTGTTAACTGTATATATTAATGATCAATAATCAAACGGTATCCTCCATGTTTGAATTCAGCTCATTTGTTCACATGGGTAGGGTTTGTACCTCTCAGCGATTGGATGGAAGACCTTGATCCAATAGTAGCATCCTCACATTTTTCTATTTCTTGAGTTGCACAAAACTATACCACGCCTCATATGAAACTGGTTCCATTGGGAGATCCATTACTCACCTTAGCTACATATTGTTCTCCTCATGCATGATGAGACATAGATCCATTGTGTACTTATTCATGGATATGATCTTTAGATTGACATAGATCAACTATGTATCTATTTGTGTTTATGTCTCTTAATTGGAATGGATCCACTGTGTATCACCTTTGTGGATATGACCCACCTATATACATCACATGGATCCAATGTGTTTTCTTTCATGGCCATGATCACTACATCATATATGGATATGTAGTGTAAACTATTTGGCTTCCATGTTCTATCATTTTGAGCATGGATATGTCCATCTAAGGTAAAAGAATCTTTGACACTTATCTCTCTGTTGCAAGTACTTTGTCGGAACTAAGAGTCTCGAAAATCATTAGTATCTACTCTGCATCCCACTCCACCACTTACTATAATGTATTTTAGCCAGCATGTTCCCTTCTTTCCTCACAAATTAGGGGGAATCTGTTAAAAAAATCAACACTTCTATGTTTGTATGGTAGTTCAAAATATGATACTCATTATTCGCTCACAAAAGGGACATTTATGAATGGAAGAGCCTATTATTTGACCCCTATTCATGGCCTTGATCCTTGAAAATAAAATCTTAGTATCATTCCACTCAATTCTAAGAGTTGCAAGCATAAATGAAGGAAAATTCACATATGGCTAGTCCATTACGGGTGAATTCATTAATAATTCACATCATGTTATACCATTGGGAGCAAACCATTGACACATTGCTAGTTTATTAGGAGATAATGCGTAAAAAATTGTCAATTCCCATCTTGCACACTAAGAAGAAGAAAATAATTCGCATGTTTCCTATGAATTAAGCATGAATTTCCCATAATTTCATGAAAACAAATATAAAAAATTCAAATATGGTAGTTATGGAATTTTTACAAACCAAGTTTCTCATTTTCAACTACGTAAACCACCTAGTAACCATTTACAACTATTTCCTTCTCACATAAAAAGGAAATGAAATTGACCGGGAAAGGAGGCAGGAACATCCAAAGTTATGCCAAATTAATCACACACACACACCCTTCATCCCTTCCAATCAAAAATCCATGTTGCTTACCCCTTGTATCCCTGAATACAAAATCACTTCCCTCATGTTGCTTCATCCCTCATATATAGCTAGTGGACCGGAATGGGATCGTTGGAGTGTAAGATTAGAGTGACTAGAATCTTCAGTTTCGATAAGGTGTTGAACAGTGAGAAGGTAAACTTGTACTTGTTTCACTTTAATAGAGATTTGACATATTTCCCCCAATTCAATATTCTTTCAATTGTGGTTTAACATTAAGAAATTTTTGTCACTTGTTCTAAATTTAAGTAGTTAGTTAATGTCTTATTCATATTCATTTTATTTACATTCTTTATTAAGTGTCAAATTTGGTTGAGAAAGGATGATTGTTGGTTTTGTAGGTCGGCATTGGGCATCAAGGAGTAGATCGAAATAAATGTCAAGGACCAACTAGGACAACCTTTGAAAAAGGTGCATGCCTCTTGTCTCCCTAATCTCTATTGTAGTTAGATTTGCTTATGGAAATTTGTATGTGATCTTATACAGGTGTAAGAGTCTAAATATGCTTGTAAATCCATTCAATTAAGACAGTTTCCTTTGCTTCAATACGTTGGTGATCTTTCCCCACTCATAGGATTTATTTCCAAACAACAGGCGGGACAAGACCAAGAGGTGGGGGTTCTAGTCTTGTAGGTTGATTTTAGGTTTGTGCCTTGTTTCTTCTCTCCAATTGTTTTTGCACCTCTAGGGAAGGAGGCTAAATAGGTAGATATTGTTGATCATAGGTTGATAGAGAAAACATTTAAGGTCTTACCTAGTCTAGTGTAGGGTTAATTATTGAGGGATCGAGGGCCTTAGCTATTGTTGGGGGTTGGTTGGGTGGAGAGTTGTCACCCCAACTGTTGTTGAAGATAGGGAATCTGGTGATTGAAGGAGCGCAAGGTCTGCATACAAAATTGGTTAAGTTTATCATCGACTAGGAAAGTATAAATTCTTCTTGAATTACAATTATAATCTCTACTAGTTATTTGATGGTATTTGATTGATGAATATACACTTGATAGACTAATAATTTCTGAATTTTTTCTCATGAAACTTGCATTTAATTAGGGTTAAAATATGTTATTAAAATGGGTTGTTACATCCTTTCCCCGAATATCTTGATGGTAAAGCATGCCTCCAAGTATCTATCCAATAACCTTGAATAATGTACGACTCCCCATAAAGTCACCTTATAATGCTTTTAAAGAACCTTTTGAACAAATAATCCTTCTTGCAAGGGTTATATTCATGATCAAGCTACCACAATGCTCCCTACTTGAATTGAAATGTTCATCATCAAGTGATCTCCTTTGACCAAAATAGATCCAAGTTAGGGAATCCATACATTAGATCTATTCCTTACCACTTGTCATGTTATGGGCCTCCTCCAAGCTATGGAAAATTTTCTCTAAACCCATTACGTATAAGGTGTTCTTGTTGTGTTTGTCTTTAATGAATTAATTTTCAATAAACCATGTCACGGACATCTCTTGGAGTAGGGTATTCATGTTCTATTGCTTCCTTCCTCAACTGTTCCATTATTTGTCAACGTGGAATCTTTGAGTTCCATGTCCTTCCATCAACCTATAACTATCCTTAAACTCCAATCATGTTCTTCTATGCTCTGTGAGACCAGAAAGGCCCATGAAAATGTGAAATGAAACATGCATTTTTCAAGGGGTAACATATATTTGACCCACAAGGACTTACCACTCCAACTATGTTTATGTTTCCTTCAGTGTCATAATTACTTCTTTTATCTCTTTTCCCCTTTTATTGCTACATCTCTTAGAAAGCGAAACAGGATACATTAGATGACAAGTTGAATACCATCTTAGAAATACTAGATGCGAATAAAGAACGAAGTGGCCCGGATATGTCGATAGGGTCATTCCACAATTTGGAGTCACCAACATGCGACAAAGTAGAAGACAACCCACCTTTTATAATATGCCCACCAAGAGAAAATTTGAGTTTCCGAAGTTCAATGGAAGTGACGACCAATGTGTTGCATGGTTAAATAAGGCTGAAGAATACTTCCATATATATAATATTACGACGGATGAAGAAAAAGTGACATATGCATCAATGCACTTGGAAGGGAATGCATACAATTGGTACATATGGTGGAAAGGAGACACGTTGTTGTATACTTGGAAGGTGTTCAAAAACGATTTCCTAAAAATGTTCCAAGGAATCGATGATGATGAATTCTTTTCGAAGCTTACCAGGTTGCAACAAAAAGGAAGTGTCGAAGAATTCACACATCAATGGGAATTGCTTGCCACAAGAGTGCTTGGATTATCAAATAAGAAACGTCTGGAACCTTATCTTGGATTCCTTAAACCATATATACAGAAGGAACTAAAGATGCATGACATACCAAACATCGAGGTGGCAAGACATAAAGCAAAAGCAGTTGAGGCCCAAATTAACAGTTTCCAAACAAATAATGGAAACACATATTCAAGAAAAAACATACTAACAACATATATAGATAGAAATAAATACATTCCGCCACCTGGAAGAGATGACAGGAGGAACTTGGAAAATAAAGGAATGAAAGAAGGAAAATGTCGACGATGTGGAGACAAATGGAATCCTAAACACAAATGTTGCTCAGAGGAAGATTCAAATCAATTATACACTTGTGAGGCAGAGTAGAATAGTGATTTAGAAGAAGAAGAAGAGTCGGAAAGTGAAGAAGAGGTTACCCCAAATATGGCATCTGAAATCGATGATGCACCCAAAATATCCTTGGAAGCCATGACATGAATTAGCAACCACAGACACTTAAGATAAGAGGACATATAAAAAATGAGAATTTTACAGTACTAGTAGACACCGGAAGCACTCACAACTTCCCTGATATAGGGGTTGCAAGAAAACTCAAGTTGTTCGTACGTCCAGTTCCAGACATGAAGGTGATGGTTGCATATGGAAAGAAGATCGAAAAAGTTGGAAAGTGCCACAAGGTGAAACTTCAAATACAAGACTTCAAACTGGAATTAGAACTCTACACCTTATCGTTGGGAGGAGTAGACATCGTTTTGGGAGTCCAATGGTTACGAACATTAGGAACATATTCCGCCAATCACCAAAAAAATTTCATCAAGTTTAAATGGCAAGGGAAAAAAATTTAAGCTATATGGTTTTCAACCACCAGACACACAAGTAGTTTCATCTCAGCATATGGAAAAACTCATTCGAAAAGGAGCATCATCATACGTAATCCAATTCCATCAATTGGAAGGAAAAGAGGAGGAACAAAATGAGTTCAAAAAGAAAATCCAAAAATTACTCCAGAAACATGAACACATATTTCAAGAATTACCCATGCAGCTACCACCAGAAAGGAGTATAGAACACATAATTGAGATCAAACCTGGATCAAATCCTGTCAAGGTTAAACCATATACGTATCCCCACCACCAAAAAATGGAAATAAAAATGCTAGTTAAAGACCTATTGAATTGTGTTGTCATCACCAAGAGCAGAATCCCTTATGTAGCTCCAGTTGTAGGGCCCCTCCTGTAGGGTCCTTCATGCTTAACCTGAAACTCAACCACTTGATACAAAAGAGATTAGAAAACATAATGACTAGACAAATAAACTAAATAAATGAATAACTTATGCAAATTATAACAAACCATAACCTGTCTCTGATACCATCTTGTCCACTGCCGTCTGCGTCTTCCGTAGGATCCCTCCAGCAAAGCTCGTTTAACCATAGGAAAAGCAACCGTTAGCTTCGCCACCCAACCATAGACTCATGCTTTCAGTCGCATGGCCTCCCCCGAGCTTTGGGTCGTAGAGCTCACACACAATAATCTAGAAACCCAGCTTGGGTTCCCCCCCCCACTAAGATTTCCAGCCAAACCCTCAATAGCATCAAGTCATGAGGTAACTCAAAATTATGATAGTCATCCAGGGTCTGGGTCCTTTACCCATTCCCAATGCCTTCCTTATAAAGAAAAATCTCATGCGACACATGTCGCTTCATGCAAAAGTATTCATTTTATTAAATTAATAAAACTCACCCATCCATGTGTCAGTTTCTCTAGGAGATGCACCAACATCCCTAAGTTTGCTCAAGTTTGTCCCCTAGATATTTCACTTAACTCCTAGATTTGTGGTGTAGGTGGAGTTGACTAGGTGTCCATGCCTAGGATTCCATTTTGCTCCTAAATAAATATTTATAATATTTTTAAATAATCAAAAGTATCCTTTCATGTGCAAATGCCTAAATAACACTTAATATTATTTAAATGCCAAAGTATTCATTTATGTGCAAATGCCTAAAGTACTCAAATACATTTCTAAGTAATGTTCTAGGTGCAAACTTATACGTTTCAATGCAGTTAAGTTTAGCAGTCAACTTTTACTAGGACCCTGGTGCCACACCATTGGGCCTCCTTGTTCCTTAATTTAATTTCCCCGACATGGCACCACTCCATCGGGTCCAGTAATCCATAGTTTCCACTCCTCGGAAAGGTACCACATCGTTGGGTCCTTATGTCCACTCTTTCCGTTCTCCACAAGGTACCGCACCGTCGGGCCCTTCTGTCGTCATCCTTCCGTTTTGACTTGCGGGAACTTCATGTAGGGATTTCAGGAGCCGTTACCTTCCATCCTCTGTCTACACGCTATTAGGGACTAATGGCGTTGAGGAGTGAGTCCGTTCTCACTGTGTTCCCCCCAACTCGTACGTGACCAACTCCGTCGTGGCCCACCTCGTACGCCCTCACGCTTTCCTCTTGAGCAAGCGGATCAGTGCTTATCTGCTCAAGCGTGGTATTCTGTCGGAAGTCGACATCGTCGTCGCTCTCCCTGTGTGTGATTTACCCATACTCTACGACCCTTCATATTCCTTTGTGTGTCCGTCGGTGAACCGTTTCACCTGTCGCTACACATTATTCTCACAAACGTAAATTAGTAGCACTGTCCTCAATAATCACAATTTGATTTATAAATTTGTTGCTTCATTAAGCATCTATAATTTACTCAATCATTACTCATTCGTCTAATCACATAATCAATTGAACAGCTAGTCGTTAAGCATCATTCATATCAAAGTTAATCATTAAACAACATGAAATCGTCCATTCACAATAACTACCCAAATGCACATATATCAATCGATTGTAATCATAAATATACTCAAAATAAACTCATAGGGTTATTTTATTGATGTTTCAAACAGTCGGGTCACTCAACAGGTGCTCTCAATGTCTACAGTAGTCTAGGGGCACTACATGCACCCCTACTTATTTAGAACTTCGTCCCGAAGTTAAATTTGTTCTCGTACTTCCAACACTAGGCTTAACTTTCTAATTTCCTATTCTCATCTTCTTGTCATTCTCTTCTATTTTTCTCCAACGATGAAGTCTCTAAGCACTAGTGGTTCCAATCGTAAGTTTTCTTTTTCATCCAACATGGTTTCAATACATCCTCATGAAATCAATCGTAACATGCGTACTGTAAATCCAATAATGCCTTCATAATTGTCAATAGCAACCTAGATCTGCGAAGGTCTACGATATCCAAAATTAATTACAAGCTATACAACATCAATAGCCACCCATTAGTTAGCAAATCACCATCAAGAAAGACTCCAAATGTATTTGGTCATCCTTCCCTCCAAATCAAGAAGGTAATCATCATAACATATTCCGTTAATCGAAGATGGGTAAGACATAGTCACGTTTTTAACAAATCAAGAGAGAGAGAGACCCTCAAATATTTCAAAACCAATTTCCATAAGGTTACTTCCCAAAACCCCTAAATGTTGGTTCTTAAATTGATAGGATTTGAGGCCTCAAAACTTAGTGACTTAGATGAACATTTAAAATTTAACTCTCAGTCCTTTTCTTCAGTAATATCATGTCCAGATTAATGAGCTTATCATATCTTTACTTCATTTCATCATTTCTTTTGTCATAGGACTACTTCGATAATCTCATCAAATTGTACTAAGTGTGTTTTCTTAACCTCATCGAGTTTCCATATCGAGGGTTAGTTGTCCTTTTCATCAACGTTTGACCATGACCTAAGATTAGCTTCATTTGAGTTTAGTTTGTAGGTCCCATGGGTAGGTCTTCCAAGTTACACTTCATCATTACCATGCCATTCTACATCACCTACTTCAATTTCCTCCTATACATGATTAAGATATCCCTTTTCAATTAATTCAAAAAGCTTTCCAATGCTTCTAATTCCCATTAAAACTTTCTTCAATTTCCTTATTCTCAATTTCCAAATTGAATTCCTCATTAGTTTGTTTTCTACGGATCATTCTTGTGAGGTGTCATACTCCTCAATCTTACTCATCAAGTTAGAATTTGTCCTTCCATCCTTTTATTATTAAGGCCTCATCGATATATATATATATATATATACGTTCTCTTCTTCAACCTTAAATTGTAATTGTTTTAAAATCATAACAGTTCATGATTTCAATACTACACATAAAAACTTATTTTCAAATGCCATAAATGTATTAATACTATCTAAAGTTCCATCATTCATATAGTTAATTCTTTTAAAGTATTTGAATATAGCTCTATAATGGTTCTATTGCATATATAAATACTTTTCCTTCACTATCTTAAAGTAAATGTGTTATGAAATATACTTGTTCCCTTCAAGTATTTAAATGTAATTTTATAATAGTTCCATTATATATAAATACCTTTTTCTCAACATCTAAATAATTTCATCAATTTCTATGGTCAGATGTAACAATTTTATTTTATATATATTCTAAAAGAATTAGCTACTTTAACAATGTTTACTTACATATTAAACTTTAATATTCCGTCCTAACTACAAATGTTTAGTACATTCCTTTTTATTTTCCACTTCCTAGAATTCAATTCAATTTATTCTATTAAAAATATCACTTTAGATATAATAAAAATAACTACACTTTCCATATAAGAAATTGAACTTAGAAATTCGTTTCAGTTTATTCTTTAATTATTTCACTTCAATATAAAGACCATATAAACTAAATTTCAAGAATTAGTCAAAAATCTATAAATAAATAAAATACTAAAACTCTAACATATTACATATCCTAATGCATTTTTCTCCTAATGCATTAATATAATATATAAACTACTAGATACTTATGCCTTTGAGTATACGTAATTACATATTACATATCTTATTGTAATATTCCTTCTTACCTCATATACTACCACATTCTTCATTTCAAATAAAATATCGAAACGTGTATATATATTATTCTATCCATATGTATTTAAACTTTCAAAAGTATATTCATATGATATGTATATTTGTGCATATATAGAATTCCTTTCTTCACATGTATACAAAAATAATTTAAACTTTCTTAATGTATATTTATATAATATATATATTCACGCATATATAGGATTGCCACGATGATTCACATGTATACATTTTAATTCATCAGTTAATGATGATTACGCAGTTTGGTTATCTTGGATAATGACACAACTTTCTGAGATTTGAATGGAGTGGAATCCATTTAACCGTCTCAATGGTAATGTTAACATGTGTTTATCACTACTTAACGCAACTCTGAAGGTAGCTATCCCATCGATATTATACTCATATGTTTTAGTAAAGTCAATAAAATATTGAAGTCATTCTCCACGCCCCACGTGGTATGTCAGCCGTATCTATACATGAACTTCTGATCTTGCAATACAATTCTACAATACAATCTTATGAAATGCAATATTTTGTATGCTCTTTATGAGGCGAGATTATAATGTAATGATGCAATTTTATGACACAATCTTACCTAATCTTGCACATTGACCAATACAACGGCGGTCTTGCATGATGCAATCTTCTATTTTTAGTAATTCTGTAAAAATAATCTCTTTTAGGAGTGGATTTTAAGAGTGATAGTCTTTTATTATGTCAAGAAATGGTATGGAGTTCAGCGCATGCCTTATGCATCCAATGTCGATTAAATTAAATCCAGCAAGCACATAAGTAGTAACAAAAGATCATGAGATTGGAGACAAGATAATAACCGACTCGAAGAGATATTCGATGGATCAATTGATGGGCATTTACCCGTGGCGAGTTTAACACAGAAAACCTCAAGGATTGGGTTGGCAAACTAGAAGTGGCGTAAATAAAGACAACTTCAATTCATTAAATACCTAACACACCATGCATCGCCACCAAGCAATTAATACTCAAACGTTTTACACGCATTGGTGCTGGCATCTACGTGGACGGAAGGAGAGGACGTCGATCAAGCCAATCACTCTCTCGTGATTATCTCAACGTACCGAATTCTTAGAGACGACTGGGGTTCTCTGTAGTCGGTTACAAAGTTTACATGACAGAGTCTTAAAAACTCAAGATCTATCAATAAGTTCAAATCAGATTACAGAGGCCAGATTGCAGGTTTAAATTTATATTCACCAAATACAAAAGAAGATGAATCAGAAATAATTAATGAACAGTAAAACATACACAGCTTAGCTACGTTTTCAATAACTCTACAGGGATTCTGTTTTGGCAATGGGAACAAATCTAACAGGCTGAAATCAAGATTTGGAATCCAGCATACAAACAATACAAAACTGGGGCACTATAACTCTGTAGAAAATGACCAACATATATATAATACAATGATCCGACTAAATTCAAAGCAATAATCAAACACAGTGATCCTTATCGTCCACGATGGACAGAGGTTTCTCCGTTTACCAGTATATATATAATACTACCATTCCTTCCAAATCAAGAGCAACATCATAAATACATAAAACATCTATGATAACAGCGTTCAGTATAACCTATGAATAGCAACACCCACGAGGACAGAGGCTAGCCCAAACGTTGCAGCATACAGAATATGGAGATCTCTCGGTGGAATCTCGATGGCAGAGAAGGGTTCATAACTCAATCAAACAACAAATAATAAACAGAGATTTAAAACAAAAGAACCATCGTTGCATAGCATTAAGACAATGATCCGATCGTTGTGATCTATAAGCAATTATCAAAATAGGAAGGCATCAATTGGTATAAGCAATAAACCGAGAAAATATAACGCTGGTGTAGACCCTAGTGGATCATGCAATTTCATTGTAGGAATCTACAAGTAGCATATACAGAAAACAAAATTATTTGCACATTCATAAATAGCATCCAAAGATCATATGCGCCTTCCTGTGGAAACAGGGGACAATACATATGATATGCAAATCAAATTCTTGCTTCCACGAATACACCTCAGTTCAGATGGGGCATTTAATACCTCGACGCAGAGAATGAAAACAAGGATCATTTGCACAATGAGATCATTTATGTAGGGCCCCTCTTGACCTAAATCGGTGATCTAAGGGAATTATTCAACTTTAAAGTAAGGCGATTTCGTGCAGATCAAGCTTTAAGTAATGCAATTTGGGTTCAGACAATTTGCTAACGTAAATGCCCAGAGATCTTTATTAAAAATAAAGGTACAGGGCAGGATTCCTACAACCTTCAAGCGTAGACAGAATTCATGCAAACGTTTAAGCGGGACAACGTTTGAATTGGGGTGAATTCTCAGATCGATACGAACTTAAAGCAAGGACATAATTTTATTGCTGATCTTTCAGATCGAACCACGAAATCGTACAAAGATATAAATGAAATTTTGGAATTTTTGAAATATTCGATCTATCCAATAATTTGAAGTAAAAACTTTCAGATCATTCGTATGAAAAGGCTAAACAATTTCCAGATTTTTTATTTTTAATGGAGAAACATTCACATCAATACTTGTAGTTCATATACAAAGGTAAACGATTTCCGGATTTTTAATTCAGAAACACACATCACATAACAGAATGTTCGATTTCCATGATTCAATTCTATTTAGAATCAAACCGTCCACTGAATCATGAAATAAAGGTTACAGATAGAAATCAATTGATTCAAGTAAGCACGCAGAGGTCTACCTCTGTTACACAGGGATACGATCTCATCGGCTAAGATCCTTAATTAAATTTACACAAAATGCTATTGATTAGGCAAGCACGCAGAGGTTTAAATAAAAATAATTTAAAACTGAATTAAACACAGAGATTGGAAATGATTGACCTTGTAAATAACCTCTTCATTTAGCTGATAATCTTCTTCAATAACACAGATTTAATAGGAATAACTAAAACTATAATTAAACAAAGAGTTTTAATATTCGATCTGGAGATGTAAAAGAAAACAAATAATGCAGAGATTTGCACAATTTGAAACAGAGACAAAGATCTATACGACTGGGATTTGAAGGTTGTGATCCAAAACAAAGGATTTAAGATATCCAACAGAAAAATACATTCAAGCGACAGAACAGAACGGGAGTCACCGCACCCTTGCGTTTTGATTTTAAAGAAATTACAACATCTCAGAGGCAGCATTACGCTTCAAATTTGGGCCCATAAGCATGATCTACCAGATAATTTAACAAGAAGGTGGTCAGGGTTATACTAGTGGATATACCATAGCGGTCACATCAAGATTAAAGAGAGGCTTAAATGATTGCCACAGTCTGGTGTATGCATCGATCAGCCACCAAGCTCAAGAGTGGTGGGACAGAGTCATGGCGAAGAACCCCTCAATTAAAATAATCAAATACACAGCGAATCCCTAAATTCGGTTCTTCCAAGTACAGCGATTTTCTAATCACGGATCACTTCATTACATAGTGTTTTAAAATCTAAAAGAAAACACAGTAATTTCCCAATTTAAATTCTTCCAATACACATCAATTAAAATACTGAAATGTACAGGAATGCATAATCACAAACTCACATTCTCACACGATATTCCAGATCTATAACTTCTCAAATAAAATTGAAACAAATATGAAATATTCAAGCAATGAAGAACCTGTAGGAACGACTGCTCCAGTCGAAGGTGAAACTCCTCGAAGATCGTCGCTCCAATCCCGCTGATGATCACCACAATCACCAATTAACACCTGCAAAAATATATGATCCTGTGCCCTCAATGCTCGACTGGCTCTGATACCAAATGTAGGGCCCCTCTTGTAGGGTCCTTCATGCTTAACCTGAAACTCAACCACTTGATACAAAAGAGATTAGAAAACATAATGACTAGACAAATAAACTAAATAAATGAATAACTTATGCAAATTATAACAAACCATAACCTATCTATGATACCATCTTGTCCACTGTCGTCCGCATCTTCCGTAGGATCCCTCCAGCAAAGCTCGTTTAACCATAGGCGAAGCAACCGTTAGCTTTGCCACCCAACCATAGACTCATGCTTTCAGTTGCATGGCCTCCCCCGAGCTTTAGGTCGTAGAGCTCACACACAATAATCTAGAAAGCCAGCTTGGGTTCCCCCCCCCACCAAGATTTCCAGCCAAACCCTCAATAGCATCAAGTCATGAGGTAACTCAAAATTATGATAGTCATCCAGGGTCTGGGTCCTTTACCCATTCCCAATGCCTTCCTTATAAAGGAAAATCTCATGCGACACATGTCGCTTCATGCAAAAATATTCATTTTATTAAATTAATAAAACTCACCCATCCATGTGTCAGTTTCTCTAGGAGATGCACCAACATCCCTAAGTTTGCTTAAGTTTGTCCCCTAGATATTTCACTTAACTCCTAGATTTTTTGGTGTAGGTGGAGTTGACTAGGTGTCCATGCCTAGGATTCCATTTTGCTCCTAAATAAATCTTTATAATATTTTTAAATAATCAGAAGTATCCTTTCATGTGCGAATGCCTAAATAACACTTAATATTATTTAAATGCCAAAGTATTCATTTATGTGCAAATGCCTAAAGTACTCAAATACATTTCTAAGTAATGTTCTAGGTGCAAACTTATACGTTTCAATGCAGTTAAGTTTAGCAGTCAACTTTTACTAGGACCCTGGTGCCACACCATTGGGCCTCCTTGTTCCTTAATTTAATTTCCCCGACATGGCACCACTCCATCGGGTCCATTCATCAATAGTTTCCACTCCTCGGCAAGGTACCACATCGTTGGGTCCTTGTGTCCACTCTTTCCGTTCTCGACAAGGTACCGCATCGTCGGGCCCTTCTGTCGTCATCCTTCCGTTTTGACTTGCGGGAACTTCATGTAGGGATTTCAGGAGTCGTTACCTTCCATCCTCTATCTACATGCTATTAGGGACTAATGGCGTTGAGGAGTGAGTCCGTTCTCACTGTGCGCCCCCCAACTCGTACGTAACCAGCTCCGTCGTGGCCCACCTCGTACGCCCTCACGCTTTCCTCTTGAGCAAGAGGATCAGTGCTTATCTGCTCAAGCGTGGTATTCTGTCGGAAGTCGACATCGTCGTCGCTCTCCCTGTGTGTGATTTACCCGTACTCTACGACCCTTCATATTCCTTTGTGTGTCCGTCGGTGAACCGTTTCACCTGTCGCTACACATTATTCTCACAAACGTAAATTAGTAGCACTGTCCTCAATAATCACAATTTGATTTATAAATCTGCTGCTTCATTAAGCATCTATAATTTACTCAATCATTACTCATTCGTCTAATCACATAATCAATTGAACAGCTAGTCGTTAAGCATCATTCATATCAAAGTTAATCATTAAACAACATGAAATCATCCATTCACAATAACTACCCAAATGCACATATATCAATCGATTGTAATCATAAATATACTCAAAATAAACTCATAGGGTTATTTTATTGATGTTTCAAACAGTCGGGTCACTCAACAGGTGCTCTCAATGTCTACAGTAGTCTAGGGGCACTACACCAGTCGTGTTAGTACGGAAGAAGGATGGATCGTTTAGATTACATATAGATTATAGAGGATTAAGCAAAATAACAATTAATAACAAGTTTCCCATCCCTTTCATCGATGATATGCTAGATAAACTTCATGACGCAAAATATTCAAAACTCAATTTAAGGTTAGGGTACTATCAAATCAGGGTCATATTAGAATATATCGCAAAGACTGCTTTACAAACTCATCAAGGACATTATGACTTCAAAGTAATGCCTTTTGGGTTAACTAATAACCCTACCACATTCCAAGCAACTATGAATGAACTATTTCAGCCATACCTAAGGAAATTTTTGTTAGTATTCTTCGATGGCATCCTTATATATAGAAATATGTGGAAGGAACATTTGATGCATCTGGAAAAGGTTCTATCTCTTCTAAAGGAAAACCAATTCTATGCAAAAAATTCAAAATGCACATTTGGGAAGCAAGAAGTAGAGTATCTCGGTCATATAATCTCAAAGGAAGGAGTTAAGGTGGACCCAAGGAAGATCCAAGCGATGAAGGAGTGGCCCCAACCAAAGAATGTTTCAAAATTGCGAGGAGTTTTGGGATTAACAGGTTACTATCGAAGGTTCAACAAGAACTATGCACACGTCACTGCTTCTCTAACGAATCTCCTAAAAAGAAATTATTTTCAATGGGATGATGAAGCAAGAAAATGCCTTGAAACGTTGAAACAAATTATGTCTTCAACTCTCATTTTGGCAACACCTGATTTTTCAAAATCATTTGTAATTGAATGTGATGCTTCGGGGTTTGGCATAGGAGTTGTGCTAATGCAATGTCATCCAATCTCTTTTGAAAGCAGGAAGTTGAACAAAAGAGAATACCTATAGTCTACATACAACAAGGAAATGTTTTCCATCATGCATGCACTAACTAAATGGCGACAATACCTTTTGGGAAGCAAATTCCTAATCCGAATAGATCATAATAGTCTACAACACTTATTATAGCAAAAGACATTAACAACCGAACGAAAAAAGTGGATCGAAAAAATCTCTACCTTCAATATGGAGATCTTACATAAAAAGGGGAAGGACAACATAGTAGTTGATGCCCTATCAAGGAAAGATGAAGAGGTACAAGTCTATGCCGTATCAATGGTGATCCCATAATTTTTGGACAAAATTCGCAAGGAATATGCCAAGAATTCAGAGGTTTGCTCCATAATTAATGACATAAATAAGTATCTGAAGTTTGAATGGAAGAATGACCTCTTATGCTACATAGGACGAATTTACTTAAGTTCCAAATCCAGTTTTAAGACCAAGGTGCTTAAAGAGTCACATGACTGCCCAGCCGCTAGAAATGTAGGATTTTTTAAAACATACTATAATGCAAGGAAATCATTCTTTTGGAAAGGTATGAATGCCGACATTCACAAGTATGTTGTAGAATGTGACATTTGTCAGAGAAATAAAATAGAAAATATCTCAAGTCCCTGGTTACTCCATCCAATGCATATTCGAAATCAGAAATGGGAGGAAATTTCAATGGATTTCATTGAAGGTTTACCAATATCATAAGGGAAAGACAAAATACTAGTAGTAGTAGACAGGTTAACCAAATATGCACATTTTGTAGGAGTAAGGAAAAATGATTCTACAAAAGAAACAACTGAAGCCTTTTGTAAAAAATCTACAAGTTACATGGGTTCCCCAAGATTATCGTGAGTGATAGGGATGCCAAATTTAAAGGTAGTTTTTGGAGAGAATTCTGCAAGCAAATTGGAACGTCTCTTAACATGAGTTCATCTTATCATCCCCAAACAGATGGTCAGGAAGAAGTCGTCAATAAATGCTTAGAATCCTACCTTCATTGTTTTGTAACTGATAAGCAAAATAAATGGTTTCAATGGCTACATTTTGCAGAATGGTGGTATAATTCTACTCATCATACATCAACAAAACTAACACCATTTCAAAACCTCTACAGATATGAACCCTGAAAATTGAAGGATCTCATTACCAACCAAGCGAGGGTCGCCTCAGTAAATGACCATTTAGAAGAAAACCAAAAGGTTGTACAAATACTTAAAGAGAATTTGAACATTGCCAGGAACAGAATGAAGCAGCAAGCAGATCGACATCAAACAGAACAGGAATTTGAAGTCGGAGATTAGGTATTTGAACGATTACAACCCTATAAGCAGTTGTCACTTAAACAAAGTAGAAAGAATAAATTGGATCTGTGATTTTATGGCCCATATCAATTCAATAAGAATATTAGCCATGTGGCATATGCGTTGGAGTTTCTAATAACAAGTCGCACCATGATGTCTTCCACGTTTCATGCTTAAAAAGGGTGATAGGTCAACACCAATAGGCACAAACACTACTTCCCATGTTAGATGATGAAGGAAGAATCATTTTCGAGCCATAATATATCATTGCTACTAGATAAAGGATATTAAGAACGCGAGTACTTAAAGAGTACCTTATAAAATGAAAAAACCTCCCTGAAGAAGACGCAACATGGGAATCCAAAAAATTTCGACAACTACATACTTCACTAACATCGCTTTGAGGACAAAGCTCCTTTAAAGGGAGTGGTAATGTAACAAATACAAATAAAATATTAATTTATAAATCTATTATTTACTAAGTGAAAGGATGTAACCCTTCACTTTAGACACTCAATCCTATAAAGGTGAGCTTCATTGTAAATCTTATCATCAATTCAATAATAATTATCTATTCTTTTCAAATATGGATTTCGCGTTCTAAGCATAGTGCTCCAATGTTAATGTATATTCAATTTACCTCAATGTAGGTTCACTACAAGTATTAAGTGTGGGTACTCATTGGATGTGTAACCTAATAATGCATCCAACAAGTACCAACACTTGAATTTATTAGTAAGGCTATAGTGGAATAAACTAAAAATACATGGAGAATGTGATTTTTTTCATGAAATCATGCTAACTATTTTAGTCAATAAAATACATCTCTTGGGATCATTGGACGCCATAAGTAAAGTCCCATTTTCTTCTCAAAATTCTTGTGCTTCATAACGTTTTCATCACCCTAAGGGTTAATAAAGTTGAAATTATTCTTCTATATTGAACTTCATGACTATCTATTATGCTTTCAATGCATTTTAAATTAATGGATTCATTCTTTGCAATGCCCAATACATTATTTTCTTTTAGTATATGAATGAATGGGACTTTAATTATGAATTCCAGTGATTTTATATACTTATATGTTTAGTTAATTTCCTTAAGCATCTCCATACTTAAAACTTGTATTCCAAAATGTGAGGGATGAAGGTACCCAAAAAAATGCCTTTTGTGGTTATGCTCAAAGTTATGTTACTACTAGTTATCACCTCTATAAGACATTTTCCTCCATCCTTGACCTAGACACACTTATCCCTCCTTCCTAAATAAGTACCCCTCCCTTCACATTTACCCAAGACATAGCCTCCCCATCTCCTCTTTATGTGTATCCCTTGGCCTTCATTCCTGTTGGTTGTGGATCCTGATCTCCTAGATTCAGAGATATTATTATTTAGTCGTGTTTGTACCCCAGCTTTATATGATATGCAAAAAGGAATGTACACTCACCCTAGCGGGGGGTGTGGGGAGGGTGTGGGGGGGCAAAGCCTCCCCCCACTGGGGGTCTGGAGGTAACCCGTGGTATTTTTCCATGGTATTCCCCTTTATAAGAAAGACATTGTGATGCGGCTAGGGTTGATGTATTAGGTATTATGCATTGTAAAGATCTCTGAGATCATAAAGAGAGACTATGAGACAGCGAAGAGGAAGTGCAGTGGATGTGTTGTAGGTTGTATCCCTTCATTTGTTGGATGGTATAATAATAAGGACTGAAAATTTCAGTGTGGACGTATCCCATCTTGGGTGAACCACGATATATTGGTGTCTCTCTTGTAATGTGTTTGTGTGTTTTGTATTTGCATCTTGCTTATTTTCATTGCTCTGTGATCATGTTTTTCTAACAATTCCATCCTCCATCCCTCTACCCACAAGGCCAACAATATTGGTCCTCTCTACTTCACCCTTTCACAAAACTGCAGTAGGGTTACACTCACCTACTTCATCCTCCTGTAATATCCTAATTTTGACCCTATTGCATCAAAATTGTAAATAATGTAAATATCATTATTAAATCGTGGTGAGGAGCTCAAGGCCGAGGCCCCGCCATTGATTTAGCGTTTAGAAATTAAGACATCGTGTAAATATGAATTTTAATGAAATACCCACAACTAGCTATGCAACACAACAAGAGATGGGGGCATGATTCTTACAAGGAATAGAGAGGGAAAATATTCAAACCCTTGAGCCAATAGTGTTAAGCCAAATGTCAATGAGAGAACCCATAAACCCTCAACTCCCCATTTTGACTTATGCACCAAATCATTTAATTCTTCCAAGAGTTGGTTGAGATAGTTAATGCATTGGGAATAGAGAAATATGGCTTCCCAATTTCGTGTATGGGAAAGCCATCAATTTGGAAAATATTATTTTGGATTCTATGGCAAGAAAACACCCATGAAATTGCTCCCCGAGTGATTATTCACCCATGGTATTTTCTCCCTCACGCAGTCTGAGCTAGATGGTCATTTTTCCTCACGGTTTTCCATCATTTTCCACAGCTGGGAAGTTGTTTTTTGTGTTGCAGAGTGGCTGGGAGGAAGAGAGTCACGATTTGGGGGTTTATGGAGGTTGTCTTTGCCCCTTGAGTGCCCAAAAACGTGTGGTGAAATCGATTTTTATCTCCAAGGGTTTACTCCCCCTCTAACAATTCGTTTTTGGGTGCCCACTATTTTGGAAACTCATGGAAACCCCATTTTGGGAATCCCACAGTCAAAATGTTTTTCCTTCATTCCCAGCACTTGTGTTTTGTTGTTATGTGTATCCATGTTTTGGTTTGAACTTGTGAGTAAGAAATCAGGAGTGGAAGAGGATTAGAATTAGCGTGATAAACCTAGTGAAGAGAGTAACCTCACAAGAAAGATCAAAGGGCCTTGGCTACTCTTTTATGCACACCCTGAAGAGCACTATAAGGGAAGGTATGGCCTGAGGGACTATGTAGCAGTGAAGGGAATACTTCCTTTTGTTGGGTGTGTAGGTATTGTGAGTACCAAGCTAGCTAGATATTGTATAGGTATCAATAGCTTTGTGGTTGATCTCACTAGCTTAGCAACTCATTCCCTTCCATTGCCTTAGCATCCTGATAAAACCAACTGTGGATTGAATTGGATAATTTTTTGTGTATATTTGGCTATGTGTGAGTCTGTTGTTCCCTTTTTCCTTGTAGAAATCATGCCCATATCGGGGGGTGGCAGTTGTGTTGAGAGATTGATGAGCACAATTGGCCTATGGTTGGGTGGAACGTTGCAGTTGCATAGCCAGTTGCTCGGGACTACTTCGTTTCAAGATAAGTACTCTCTTGTGTTAATTCTGCAATGTCTTTATTTGATGACTATTATGAATATGTTGAATTCATGCTAGATGTGTAGTAGAATTTTATTCCGCTGTGTCAAATTTAATCATGCATCTGCACACATATGCATTTTGTTTGTATGAATTTGTACATTTTATCATGGGGATGAGAAGTAGAAATAGCCCAGTTTTAGTCGCATGTTCTCTCCCTTGTGTTGGATCAATGGGAGGGGATGTGACACCTCCCTTCTTGGCTACCTTCAACACATGACCTAGTGGGAGTCTCCTTACCAACTAGAACCATTGTCAACACTCTATAGTTTAATGGAACTCAACGCCATACATTGAAAAGAAGGTACATCAATGATCATGAAAATTACCCATTAGACTAGGTGGCACATTTCATTGAACTATTTAGAGTATTAAGAATGAAGAGGTGGTGAGCTTTAAATTACAAGAAGCATGCATCCTCACTAAAAGACTATTGCAAGTGGAATTGAAGAACGTGGGTCTCAAATAGTTGGTCCTTATAATTAAACAAAATATAACCTCTGGCCATGTAGGGACACATTACATGCATAAATCTTGGAGCTAATGAACAAGAATTGAGAAATTCATCCTTGCTTAGAAACATTTAATTAGAAAACCAAGAATTAGCTCAAGTCCTACACATATGATGTTGGCGCGTAGCAGGTAAACCCAGGGTTCAACATATATTTACCAACAAATCCCAAGACACTGTCCCTTTCAGCATCACCTGCGAGTAGATGATGCCTCACCTGTGATATCTAGGGGGACTACAGGAACCAAGTTTTTGCAGCGCTAACGGGATATGAACAGCCATTTAACAGATCTCCCATTCATTCGCTAGTCATGGATAACATGTAACCTATTCCTATGAACTGATAACTCATTCAAAGCATAAGAAAAAACATAGCATCCATGTTGATCTAAATGGATATTGATGGCCACCCACCTATTCCACTAGCTCAAAACAGTTTCCAATTTGGGCAATTTTCTAGTAATTTTTCTATGATTTCTCAGGTCCCAAACATCTGAAGCCATTTAGAGGCCCTAAATGAAGTTTTTTGAAAATTTGGGGGGACAAATGGTTGCCATAGGCATACAATTGGCCCAATAAAAATTTGTAAATCTTGGATAGACCTTTCCATGGGCTACCGAGCGCCCCAAATGGAGATCGTATGCAAAAGTTATGACCCCGGGAAGTTGATTGTTCAACTAACCACCTTGGGGCCGCAAACTTTATGACGGTTCATCTTCTAGGGCTAGGTTTTTGGATGTTTGGGATTATTTCCCTCATGCTTATGATAAATAGGCCCTTTCAGCCTCTTTTTTTATTCATCTTGGCATGAATGATCATAGCGGCCACATCTCTTCTCAGAGATAACTACTACCATTCTAGTTGTTGTATGTTACAGTTTGTTATATTTTCGTTATTTAATAGAATATGTGTTTACTATATCACTGTGTTCTTTACAATATATCTCTGCATATGATTATGTATATGCTCTTTTATTTCGTTCCCACATAAATATGGATCAATGGTATCAGAGCAATTTTCTCTTTGATTGTTTCTCGGTGCATGTCCCCGACGAGGTCAGGATATAGAGAGTTGCATCTCGAAATAGTTTCACTTGGGTAAGATCACTCTCGCCGCCCCAAACAGCCTCCCATGGTGGAAGAAAAGAGAGACGACAGAGAAGGAGATCCTATCAAGTTGTTGCTCGAGGAAGCCCTTGCACGATATGATGGATAATTTTTCCCAGATCCTTCAATGCATGCCAACATCGAAAAATACACCTTCAACAAGCAACCATTTCGGAGATGCAACTCCCTTCAAGGAACAAGCTAACTTTGATATCCCTTTATTTGAAAGCCATATCGATGTTGATGCCCTAGATAAATGGTTGAATCTACTAGAAGGGTATTTCTATGTCCATAATTTTTTCGATAGGAAACATACCACTTTGCACTCCTCAAGGCTCCCCCCCATGTCAAAAATTGGGAGGAAACTTATTGTGATCAAAACTCATGAGACGAGTCTGGATTGTTTGAGGCGAATCCCACTTAGGACTCTTTTATAGATTTTGTCAAGGAACAATATTATACTGTGGGAAATGATGATGACCAATACACAAAATGGACCATTATGCGTCAACAGAGGGACCAAATGGTGTCATAGTGCATGAGCAGCTTTCATACCTTGAGCACAAAGCTAGGTATCAAGGACTCTGAGCGGCACCTAGTACTGAAATATCGTAGTGGCCTACACTGGTACATACGAATAGAGATGTATTTCCTAGAAATCTATTCATCGGATCTGCCTATCGATATGCTGTTAAAATTGAGCAGAAATTTTAGCAACAGAAAAAGCACGACTTTGGACCTGTGCAGAAGCAGGGCAAGGGAAACTCTGGTATGCAGAACACGGACAACCAGTCCCAACCACAAGCGAAGAAGGATAATAGAAATACAAAGGACACTAGAAAGTGGTGTGAGTTCTACAAAATCCCCTAGCACAACACTGATGAATGTCGCTTGAAACAGTCATTGGTGCTGAGATCAAAGATTCGGAATCAGATCCCAGTTTGGATTCTGACTCAAAGCCCAATGCCATAGTTGTAGACAAAGGGAAGCAGATCATTGATACAAAGCCCAGTTTCAATTTTGCTACCACACAGATTCAACCAAAGAAACCTGAAGAGTCAAAGGAAAAGGAGCGCCTCTTCCACTCACAGATGTGGCTAAAGGGAATTCCCCTACATTTTGTTATGGACAGTGACAGCCAAAAGAACCCGATCTCAACAAAAGTCATCAAGAGATTGGAGCTACCAATAACACCACACCCGAACACATACACCATTGGGCGTCTAAGCCAAGGACGAGGTATCTACGTCAGTCATCAATGTCGCCTACCATATGGCATCAAGCCCTTAAGATATGAGGTATTGTGTCAAGTCGCCCCACTTGAAGTATGTGATGGTCTTTTAGGACAACCATATATGTGGAAGCGTCATGTTGTATATGAATCACGATCTCGTAGTGTCATTGTCACTTTGGGAGGACAACTCTATCGGATACCAGAGATAGTTACACCTACCCCAACCAAGCAGTGCAGGAGGATAATCTCCCACACTGAGAAATTTTCCCTATTCGCAATTGCCACTGAATGAGAACATTAGATCGTAGAGACATACACAACCTCTACACATGATCCCTCTACTCAGCAGAAACAATAACACCACAAATTCATTGCAGCATCGTTTATCTGGGTACCTCTATAGTGCAAGGCCACGCATTCAAGGTGCTCCTCCAAAAAGAAACCATCTGCACCAATGTAGCTCAAGGATAACACAACAACCAAAATTGTTGAACATCTCCAGTGCATCTATCAACAACAATTACAACCCTCTGAAGATGTCAAAGTAAGGCGGCCTTTTGAGTTCAACAAATGTCGCACTAGGAGCTCAACTCAACACGCAGCTTGACATATGATAAAGGATTTGAAAATGAATACCATTGCTTCCTAAGGGGGGAGGAATCATCCAGATGGATATCAGTGGCCAACAACCTGTTCTGCTGGCTCAAAACAATTTCCCATTCCGTAAATTTGTTAGTAATTTTTCTATGGTTTTCTGGGTCCCAAACTTTCAAGGCTGTTTTGAGGCCCCAAATGACATTTTTTTGCGATTTGGGGGGGCCAAAGGCTCCCAACAATATATAATTATCTCCACTTGAAATTTCTAAATCTTGGATAGAGCTTTCCAACGGGCTACCGAGTGCCCCAAACGGAGATCGTATGAAAAAGTTATGACCCCGGGAAGTTGACTATTCAACTAACCACCTTGGGGCCGCAAACTTTATGACGGTTCATCTTCTAGGGTTAGGTTTTTGGATGTTTGGGATTCTTTCCCTAATGCTTATGATAAATAGGCCATTTCATCCTCTTTTTGTATTCATCTTGGCATGAATGAGCATGACAGCCACATCTCTTCTCATAGATAGCTACCACCATTCTAGCTGTTGTATTTTATAGTCTGTTATATTTCCGCTATTTAATAAAATATGTGTTTATTGTATCACTGTGTTCTTTGCAATATATCTCTATATATGATTCTTTATATGCTCTTTTATTTTGTTCCTACATAAAATCTGGATCAGTGGTATCAGAGCAATTTTCTCTTTGATTGTTTCTCAATTCATGACCCCGAGGAGGTCAAGATATAAAGAGTTGCATCTCAAACTAGTTTCACTTGGGGAAGATCACTCTCGCCGCCCCAAACGGCCTCCCATAGTGGAAGAAAAGAGAGATGACGGAGTAGGATATCCTATCAAGTTGTTGCTCGAGGAAGCCCTCGCGTGATAGAGGAACGAGATGATGGATAATTTTTCCCAGATCCTTCAACGCATGCCAACAGCAGAAAATACACCTTCAACAAGCAGCCATTTTGGAGATGCAACTCCCTTCAAGGTACAAGCTAAATTTTATATCCCTTTATTTGAAAGCGAGATCGATGTTGATTCCCTAGATAAATGGTTGAATCTACTAGAAGGGTATTTCTCTGTCCATAATTTTTTCGACAGGGAAAAGATCACCTTTGTGCTCCTCGAGGCTGCCCTCCATGTCAAAAATTGATGGGAAACTTATTGTGATCAAAACTCATCAGACGAGTCTGGATTGTTTGAGTCCAATCCCAATTCGGCCTCTTTTATAGATGTCGTCAAGGAACAATATTACCCTATGTGAAACTATGATGACCAGTACACAAAATGGCCCATTCTGCGTCAAGAGAGGGACCAAACGGTGTCATAGTACATGAAAAACTTTCATACCTTGCGTACAAAGCGAGGTGTCAAGGAATTTGAGCGGCACCTAGTACTGAAATATCGCAGTGTCCTACTCCAGTACATATGAACAGAGATGGATTTCCTGGACATCTCTTCACTCGGATCCGCCTATCATATGTTGTTAAAATTGAGCAAAAATTTCAGGAAAAGAATAAGCACGACTTTCTACCTGCGCAGAAGCAGGGCAAGGGAAACTCTTCCTCGCAGAACAGAGACAACCAGTCCCAACCACAAGCAAAGAAGGGTAACAGAAAGACAAAGAAGGATACCGGGAAGTGGTGAATTCCACAAAATCCCCTGGCACAACACTGATGAATGTCGCTCGAAACAGTCATTGGTGGTTGAGATCAAAGCTTCAGAATCAGATCCTAGTTCTGATTTTGAATCAGAGCCCAATGTCATAGTTGCAGACAAAGGGAAGCGGATCATTGATGCAGAACCTAGTGTCATTGTTGCTACCACACAGATTAAACCAAAGGAACCTAAAGACTCAGAGGCAGAGGAGCACCTCTTCCACTCACAAATGTGGGTGAAGGGAATTCCCCTACATTTTGTTGTGGACAGCGGCAGCCAAAAGAACCCGATCTTAGCAGGAGTCATCAAGAGATTGGAGCTACCAATAACACCACACCTGCAACCATACACCATTGGGTGGATAATCCAAGGACGAGGTATCTGTGTCAGTCATCAATGTCGCCTACCATACGACATCAAGCCCTTAAGAGATGAGGTATTGTGTGATGTGGCCCCACTTGAAGTATGTGATGTTCTTTTAAGACAACCATATATGTGGAAGCGTCATGTTGTATATGAATCATGACATCATAGTGTCACTGTCACTTTGGACGGACAACTCTATCAAATACCAGAGATAGTTACACCTACCCCAACCAAGCAGTGCAGGAGGATAATCTCCCACACTGAGAAATTTTTCCTATTTGTAATTGCCACTAAAGGAGAACATCAGATCACAGAGACATACACAACCTCTGCACATGATCCCTCTACTCAGCAGAAACAATAAGAACACAAAGTCATTGGAGTATTTTCTATCTAGGTACCTCTACAGTGCAAGGCCATGCACTCAATGTGATCCTCCAGAAAGAAACCATCCACACCAGTGCAGCTCAAGTATAACACGACAACCAAAACTATTGAACATGTCCAGCGCATCCATCAACAACAATCACAACCCTCTGAAGATGTCAAAGTAAGGCGGCCTTTTCACTTTAGCAAATGTCGCACTAGGAGCTCAACTCAACACACAACTCGACATATGATAAGGGATTTGACACAATGGATACCATTGCTTCCTAAGGAAGGAGGAATGATCCAGATGGATATCGGTGGCTTCCCACCTATTCCACTGTCTCAAAACAGTCTCCCATTTGGGAAATTTTCTAGTATTTTTTGTACGGTTTTTCTATTCCACTGGGCATACAATTGGCCCAGTAAAAATTTGTAAATCTTGGATAGACCTTTCCATGGGCTACCGAGCACCCCAAACGGAGATCGTATGCAAAAGTTATGACCCCGGGAAGTTGATTGTTCAACTAACCACCTTGGGGCCGCAAACTTTATGACGGTTTATCTTCTAGGGCTAGGTTTTTGGATGTTTGGGATTATTTCCCTCATGCTTATGATAAATAGGCCCTTTCAGCCTCTTTTTGTATTCATCTTGGCATGAATGAGCATGGCCGCCACATCTCTTCTCAGAGATAGCTACCACCATTCTAGTTGTTGTATTTTACAGTCTGTTATATTTCTGCTATTTAATAGAATATGTGTTTACTGTATCACTGTGTTCTTTGCAATATATCTCTATATATGATTCTGTATATGCTCTTTTATTTCATTTCCACATAAATCTGGATCACATGTGCACAACAAGTATAGTATTCATTACATTAAACACATCAACTGCATGCTCAAGACAGGTTCACTTCATTCATATTATCATCGAGAAAACCTTACATAACCTAAGCAGTGCATGACAACTCTCTGTTACATACCCAGAATTACTCAACACGATAACAACTATGACAACAGCCACAACAGTTGTTGAAGCAACTAAATAACAACTCAAGAATCCTAGCACAAGCTAACCCTTAACCCAAAAACCCCTTACATATTTATACATTGCGATAGGGGCTTATCCCATTACAAAGTGGACACAAATGCCCAACTAGCTTCTAACTAACCATTGGCAAGCGGTTAGGATGGGTCAGTCCCGCAGCATCGCGAATGTTGTGATACCGCGAAAGGAAGAAAGCCGAGCACAAAGGATGTTATTCTTTTGTATTTTTGGGTCAATTGTACCGCAATAGGCAGGTTTTGGGTCATTTCGACCAGATATTAAGTAATGTTGAGTCAGCTATACTGCAGAATGCGGGTTTTTGGTCGTTTTTGGATAAGTCAGTTAGATATTGGGTCATTTGTCCATAGTGTCAGTTAGGAAGTCGGTAGTAAGTGGAAAAGAGTTGTAAGGTGCAATCCTATATATAGATAAGAATTGTAATTGTTGAGGACACAATATAATTCACGAGAGAAGATGGTGAAGCTTTGATGTCGTATGATTTTCGGGTATGTTTTGATGTCAAGAGTCATTGCGGAGATCTAGTTTTTGCAAAGGTGTTGTATCTGGGTTGACAATGATAATATGATGAAGCTATTTTGGTGCAATCCATGTGTTCAATTTGTTCAGTTATGATAATGTGATATTGCACTATACAAATAATGTCATGCTTCTTTGATGCGATACTTGCTTTACAATTATTGTTGTTGCAATGATGAATGTTTGGGTTGAATATTGCTTTACTACCATGTTTAATGCTTAAAGATCTATGTCGTTGTGTTACAACAAGTTTAAGTATCCTAGCTGCAACCATCTTCCTTCATTCGGCGGAAACATGGTTTTGTTTGCTCTTCCTAGATTGCTCGGGTGAGACCTCATTTGCTCTGCAAGTGTTGCTGGGCAGGATAAACCCTGTCCGAGGCGGTGCTCAAGAATACTGCGGTATGTGTCAACAGTAAGTGGGACCCCTGTCGATTGGCGTCGTGCTAACAAATGGTTTTGTTGCCGGCATCTTGTATGAAGTGAAAGGAGGACATGTTGTGGCACCCGACGAAACCGGAGATCCAAGAATGGTTTGATCAGAAGTTGCAAGAATTCACTGAAGAGAAAAGCAAGAACACTCGATTGATAGTAGATCAATGGGTGGGTAGATACATTCACGACGGTCCGCACGAATGGTTCTTCTGTGAATTTCCACTCCTATTGTTCGAATGGTTAGCAAAGTTGACCTTCCAAAAGAGGAACTTTCAAGGTGGTGAACTGATGACTTGGACCCCCGAATTGATTCAGGAACTGCAGGAAGTTGATGATAAAGCATCGTGGGTTGTCAAAGTGTGGTTCGATAGCATCCTAGAAGGCTATATCACAGAGTTCACAGTTAATACTTAGAAGTCCTATAGTGAAGCTGAAAGATATTTTTTCCACGAACCTCGGGGCAGGTTCTTACTGTCGCTTCAACTGTTGATCAAGATGCTTATTTGCAAAAAGGGTATATTGAAGATGCATCTTGATCAGTACACATCCTAGTGGGAGGAGCCCGTGGGTACCATGACTGTTGGGGGGCGGTACATGGAATGGTAAGGGGTAGATGGGTTTAGGTCATGAAGAGACTGTGAGTGAAGCCAAGGAAGAAAGTGGCCTTATGAGGGTAGGAGCGAGGTTCTGATAGGAAAAGAGGCAGAGGACAGGAGAAGCTCCTGCTGCGGTCGAACCGAAAGACTGTGAAGGAAGGCCACACAGGAGGAAGCGACCTCACGGTCCTGACAAGGACAAACAGGATACACCTAGGACAGAGGTAGGACCAAACCCCGGCACCAACGTACCCACACCTCCGCTCACTATCTCTCAGATAGCAAGAAATACCACTTCGATGCCACCAAGTTCATCAATTCCATAGAAGTTAATTGGTAGTAGTACAACGAAAGGAGGAAGGAATCCCAGAAAGGCAGGCGATGATGCTAAGTTACTGTTGTTCCACGGGAGTGCAATAGACAACCTAGGACAGTATTGGTTTTTGTGTGAAGCGGTCTAGACCATAGAACAGATCACCGATGCTGCTGCTAAGAAAGGACAGTTAGCGACGACTCTGCGAGGTCATGCATTAGATTGGTTTATGAAGTTTGTTCTAGTCCCTATAGGAGCCCTAGAGAAGTCACTGGATGAGATTCAAGATGGTCTGATTTCCAAATTTAGAAGGCCCAATTCTGAGGCTCAATATATTACAAAATTGAAGGAAACTAAGCAGTATCCCAAATGAGATGGTATGGGATTTCGACCAGTGATTCAAGACGTTGATGGAAAAGGTTAGTTTTGATATGAGTGTCATCCAACATAAAGAATGGTTCATTGCAGCACTGCTACCATACATTCGGCTTCCGTTGATGCAACAAAACATCTCGATGCCCAGTGAAGCTCTAGATATTGCAATGTGATTGGAGGCGTCGCCGATTGGAGATAATGCAGCCAGGATGTCGCAGATACAGACACAACTTGCTAACTTGACTATACAGCTGCAAGATTTGAAGAAAAGAAAAGAACAATGTGATGAAGTATGGTGTACACGATGTCGAGGAGAAGGGCATACGAAGGACAATTGCCCGAATTTCTACAATTATTTGGTGTCAGGTGCGCCAAACCTATTGAATGGCGGCAGCATGCCATGGTGTTGCATCTACCAAGTGTATGGGCACAATCATGACAATTTCCCTTATATGCAGAAAATGGTCACAACCCTGATAAATATTTATTGCACATTTTGCACGTCGATTGGTTACGATGACAAAGATTGTCGTGCATATGGGTTGCTACAAGAAAGAATGTGTGATGCATTCTACATCAAGGAGGATTAGCGTGTCGTACAACAATCGCAACCGCAATTAGCCTAGCTGCTACCTCAACTGCAGATACAGTTTGTACCACAGCAATAGCAACCGCCGCAGTTCATGCCGCAATATGCTCTGATGCAGATGGCTCCACAACAGCCACAATATGTATAGAAACCGCAGTATACACCACAAGGGCAAGGGATGTAACCAGCACCAATGCAGCAACAGTTTAACTAACCCCAGTACCAGTAGTAGGGAAGATTCCAGGGAGGATACCAAGGAGGACGTGGCGGAGGATTTGGTCGCGGAGGAGGATGAGGTGGTCACAGACATTTTCAATGTTATCACTGTGCGGTATGGGGACACTATCAGCGAGACTACCCACTGCTATAGAACCAATGTACATTCTGTTTTGTTAACGATCATACAGTTGAGAATTGTCCACAGTTGATTGCACGATGGCACGCAGGGAACACTCCCTAGTTGCAGACACAGCCCCAGGCATAGCAGCACGCTCAGAACCAAGTACAGCAACCAGTGCAAAAACCAGAATCTGCGGACGAATTAGAACATAAATAAAAATATAAACCAACAGGGGAACGTACCACCGAATCAACAGCAAGGTGCAAACATTGCGACAATTTCTGCAGAACCAAGACCAGAAGATGCTTCTGTTACTGTGGTCACTCGAGGAAGAAATACAACTGGAGAAAACAGCTCAACGATCCAGTTAGCTGGACAAAAGAAGGTATCATTTGATATTGATGCGGAATGGGAGACGTTTCTTTAGGGAATGACCAAGATAAAGCCGTCATTTATGACATGCCCTCTACTTTTGATGCTACTTCAGAGGTTAGCCCGTCGCGGCGGTCCAGCACACTTCGATCATTTTTGGAACATTGTTTGTCCCTGGAAAAAGATCCCAACGCTCTTGCTACAATTGAATCCTTGTTGCGACAACCGACATAGGATTGATAAGAGCTCGCGGTTAATTCCTTGCAACGACGGAAGACGGGTAAGGAGATGCAGATGAATATTCAAATTGGCGACTATGATGCTGATTCAGCTATTCTGGATCTTGGTTCGGATGTCAACATATTGACCAAGTAGGCTTAGCAGAAGATGGGGAGCCCCCCATTGAGCTGGTCTCCTGTACAGCTCCGATTGGCTAACCATGCGAAAGTAACACCCATTAGGCGAGTTCTGCGGCTAGTGGTAGATATCGAGGGTATGAAAACCTATGTCGACTTTGATGTCATAGAAGTTGTTGAAGGCGGCAACTCTTATCCTGCACTATTGGCAATTGGATGGGCTAATGATAGTGGAGCTATAATCAACTTCAAGCGACGGATGATGACTTTTAAAAATCGCGATCTCAAAGTTATCACCCCATTGGATCTGGCTGAAGGATGTCGCTACATAGAGCTAGTGAAGGACGACGATCCCAGCAGATGGGATCATGCATTCAATATTTCTGAAGATTATATACATCCAACTGCTAACGGTGAGCTGGGATGGCGCAGTGACAGCTCTGGGTCTTCCGACTCTGATGATGTGTTGGAATATTGGTAGAACCGCTTGCACGAAGTGTTGCTCCGTAAGTGCGGGTTGGTCACACAGTCATTATGCCGTGTCACGACTGAAATGGTTACACTACCAATATATCAAGGACTACCTGGCTTATCCAACTTTCTGATGGAGTTCAAAGAAAGAGTTTCCGAACCACATCACTTGCTGGCATTGAATGAAGCATTGAAGGCTCCTCCAGCACGCTGGTGGGAAACACACAAGGCATCGATTGATGGATGGTTGAAATGCCGACGATTATTGATGGTACATTTTGATGATACTGAGGTTTACCACACTGGGAAGTATGATGGGAAAACTGATCCTGGTTGTCACTTGATGGAATGTCAACGACTATGGGTATCATGATTAAAAGATGAGTGGGTCCATGCTTTTATCCATACGTTGGATGAGATGCCACGTTGTTGGTATACTGCAGCTGAGTTGCAAGGGGAAATTTCTACTTGGATGGAGCTCACAATGGGTTTTACCGATACATTCAGTTTTGCGGATGCCGATCCAAAGGATAATAATGCATTACAGCTCATCCGTGATGTAATTCTGTAGGTTGTCCCACTAGCATATCCTGCAGATCTGCACACGCACTGCCAGATGCAATCTCTCATGGAGTGTTTCAATATCAGTGGTGGGCCAGAAGATGGTGATGATCTACGAAATTTAAATATCCCGGAGTCAGAAGGAAGTCATGTTGTGGTACCACCTAATGCGCCAAGCGACTCAATCAGTCAGCCACTGAAGCTCCGCAAGATTAACATTGGGACAGAGGACACTCCGAAGTTCACAAATGTCGGGGATTACTGGGATGATGAGCTGATAAGAAAGGTTACTGATATGCTCCATGAGTTTCAAGATGTATTCCCAACAAAATTTTCTGACATGAAGTCGATTTTGGGCGACTTAGGAGAAATGAAGATTCCATTAAAGCCAGATGCTAAGCTGATCCGGCAGCAACCCTATCGATTTAATCCGCGACATAAAGAGTGAGTCAAGGCTGAGATGGATCACATGTTGGATGCTGGTATTATTGAACCAGTTGAGGAGTCGGAATGGATTAGTCCTATGGTGGTGCAAGATAAGAATACTGGTGAAGTGCGCATTTGCATTGACCTCAGGAAGCTAAATGATGCATGTTTGCACGATCCATTCCCCACTCCATTTACCAATGAAGTGCTTGAAGGTGTGGGTGGCCAGGAGATGTACTCATTCACAGACGAGTTCTCTGGCTATCATCAAATCCGCATTGACAAAGAAGATCGCCACAAGACAACTTTTGTTACTGAATGGGGCTGCTTTCAATACACTATAATGTTGTTTGGTTTGAAGAACACACCTGCGATATTTTCGCGGGTTGTAGTTGCTGCATTTAAAAACTTCATTCAAAAATTTTTACAGGTATAAATGGACGATTGGACGGTCTATGGTTTGGTCCATGATCATTTGGCAAATCTGTGGTTGATGCTCGAGCGATGCCGACAGCACCAGATATCGTTGAATCTGAAGAAATGCATCTTTTGTGCACCATTTGGGATATTGCTCAATCATATTGTGTGTAAGCAAGGGTTGTTTGTCGATTCCGCTAAGATTGCGCTCATTTTGAGTTTGCAACCACCGACCACTGTTAAGCAGTTGCGGGCGACTCTGGGACACACGGGATATTATAGAAAGTTCATCAGGGGTTATGCCGCGATTACTGCCCCTATGGAGAAGTTGTTGAAGAAGGATGCGGCATTCTTGTGGAGCCCGGAATGTCAGGCTAGCTTTGAAACACTAAAGGTGAAGATGGCGTCGGCACCAATATTGGTATTTCCAGACTGGAGTAAGGAATTCCATGTTCATGTTGATGCCTCATCAATTGTGTTGGGTGTCGTATTGGCTCAACCAAGAGAAGGATACCTTGATCATCCTATTGCTTTCGCAAGTCGGTTGTCCTCTGCAGAAAGAAATTACACTACCACTGAGCGGGAAGGTCTAACAATGGTCTACGTGCTGCAGAAGTTTAGGCACTATTTGTTGGGTGGGCACTTTAAAATGTTCACCAACCATTCCGCATTGAAATACCTAGTCAATAAGCCTGTGTTGGGGGGGAAGATATGTTACTGGCTACTTCTTTTTCAAGAATTCGATTTTGAAGTCATTGTGAAGCCAGGATGGTTGAATGTTAGTCCCAATCATCTCTCGTGGATCGATACAGGAGAGGAGCTGACCAACATTGAAGATGGTTTACCAGATGCTCAACTGTTTCAGATTGAGGTTGCAGATGGATACTTTGTGAACATCATCCAGTTTCTGACAACGGGTACTGCACCAGACGAGTTCACCACCAATCAAAGCTACAGACTTCCATCTAATTGCAGTAGAGTTATACAAAATGGGTGCCAATGAGGTATTGCGCAGATGTGTCTTGCCGCATGAGCAATCACAAATATTAGCAGAAGCGCATGGACGAGTAGCCGGAGGACACTATGGCGATAGGGCAACTGCTAGGAAAGTGCTGCATGCTGGGCTATGGTGGCCAACACTACATAATGATGCGACAGACTATGTGTGGTCCTGTGATGTCTGTCAGCGAGCTGGAAAACCATCCCGACACGATGAGATGTTGTTGATGCCCTAGTTGACATTACAGTCGTTCGACAAATGGGTGGTGGATTTTGTAGGACTGATGGATCCACTAGGGAAGCGCACGGGTTCACACTATATTATTAGCGCGACAGAGTATTTGACTCGATGGGAAGAAGCTGCACCAGTCATTGATTGCTCCGTGACCATAGCCACGCGGTTTCTCTTTGACCACATTGTCACTCGCTTCGGCTGCCCTAAGATATTATTGAGCGATCAAGGTAGCCACTTTCTTAATCTCACCATCAGCGCATTGACGGAGGAGTTGCAAATACAGCATAAGAAGAGTACACCCTACCATCCGCAGGCGAATGGCATGGTGGAGGCTTTCAATAAGGTATTGGAGCATGCGCTGACAAAGGTGTTTAACGTGGACCGCGATGATTGGGATCTCAAAATCCTAGCAGTATTGTGGGCCTATCGCACCACATGTAAACGGCTAACAGGGAAAACACCATTTAAGTTGGTGTATGGATAAGAAGCAATTATGCCCATAAAGTATATTGTCCCAAGTATGCACATCGCAGTCGCAACAGGCCTGGATGATGCAACGGCACTAGGTGAATGTCTAGAGTAGTTGGTGCAGTTGGACGAAGATCGTTTCATCACTGGATTCCACCAGGGGGTAGAGAAGAATCACCAGAAAGCATGGCATGATAGACACTTAAAAAACAAATAGTTTCAGCAGGGCGACTTGGTGTTGTTGTATGACAACAAGTTCATGAAACATCTAGGAAAGTTGCAGATGCATTGGCTTGGTCCGTATCGTATCAGTAGTATTACTTCAGGGGGTGTGGTTCAGCTACGGAAGCTGGATGGGGCGATGCTCCCAAAACTAGTGAATGGTCATAGGTTAAAGCCCTATCAGTCGGGCTTGGAATACCGCAATGCCTGAGTCGCATCGGGAAAAAAAAAAGAAGAAAAGAGAAGTAGATTGATTGGTGGTAGGATAGTGCACCAACAGGGACGGAATGCGGAAGCAAGGAGGCTTCTGCCGCAAGTTTGGAGCAGTTTGTGACACCTAGGAGTGTTGTGCTTGGGTCACATCCGAAATCATGATGGCAATGGGACTTTTCCCTTTTTGATGGATATGATCATTAGTCGATTTCGATCGTCTCAGAAGAAAGCACGTTTGTGCTGAGGGGTACACTGAGGCAGTATGGCCAATGGCACTTACCAGAATGGTCTGCATGGTTGGCACGAAGCATCCAACATGCCAGCATGGCCAACGACATGCTCTGCACGTTTTTGCATGAAGAGAACCCGAAGGAGGTACGATTCCTCTGCAGTCCGGACAATCGTCACACAAAACAATGGGATATTATGATTACCCAGGAGTGCAAGTAGGTGGTACAACGGATTGCTGAGGCAGATGAATGACATAGTGCATTATATAAATAAGGGACCTGAGGGGAGTAAGAACATAGAGGTTGTTTTAGTTAAGAAGGGTTATGCTACGAAAGGCTCTGTCATTTTGGTAAGTTAGGAATTCCAAGGAGGTTGTGGAAATGCTACATTTTATTTCGCGGCGTAGCACACCCAATGCGCTGAGGGCCCAAACCATGAGTGTACATGAGCGGTTGGAGCAAGCTGCGCCTCGAACACTCCGAGGTTACAAGCATGAAGCTTCGCCCGAAATTTCTAAGCAGTTGGTGATGGTTCGAAGTCTCGTGGTCCCTGTGACCACACAAAAGGGGGGGGTCATCACCCCCGGGTCCCTGTAACTTGTGCTTACTGGTGCGAAATAGATGTGCTAGAGCTATTGGCCTATTTCGCCCCTTAGAACTGTTCATAAACTTCTCCTCAGTCTGCACCAGATTGCTCGAGACTCGAGGATGAGTTTGAGAGGTACATGACAGCAAGTCAAAGGATGACCACTTTTGGGTGAGAGTTACATGACAGTGAGTCGACGATCAGTGTAGCAAAAGGAGCAGGACAACACCGCGTGATCCAGGCAACAAGAATAGTTGCAGAAACATAGTTCAACCATACAAAAAGTTGGAGTACACCATGTCCTGCTGACGTGGCTCTAGGGCGAGCCACAAGATTGTGTTGGGGGCCTGTTGGCAGGCGGTTAGGATGGGTCAATCCCACAGCACCGCGAGTGCTACGACACCGCGAAAGGCGAAAAGCCGAGCGCAAACAGTGTTATGCTTTTGTATTTTTGGGTCAATTGTACCACAATAAGCAGGTTTTGGGTCATTTGGACCACGTATTATGTAATGTTGAGTCGGATATACAACATAATGCAGGCTTTTGGTTGTTTTTTGGATAAGTCAGTTAGATATTGGGTCATTTGTCCATAGTGTCAGTTAGGAAGTTGGTAGTAAGTGGACACGATTTGTAGGGCGGAAGCCTATATATAGATGAGAATTGTAAGTGTTAAGGACATAATATAATTCACGGGAGAAGATGGTGAAGCTTTGATGTCGTATGATTTTCAGGTATGTTTTGATGTCAAGAGTCATTGCGGAGATCTAGTTTTTGCAGAGGTGTTGTATCTGGGTTGACAACGATAATATGATGAAGCTATTTTGGTGCAATCCCTGTGTTCAATTTGTTCAGTTATGATAATGTGATATTGCACTATACGAATAATGTCATGCTTCTTTGATGCGATACTTGCTTTACAATTACTGTTGTTGCAATGATGAATGTTTGGGTTGAATATTGCTTTACTACCATGTTTAATGGTTAAAGATCTCTGTTGCTGTGTTACAATAAGTTTAAGTATCATAGCCGCAACCATCCTCCTTCATTCAGCAGAAACATGGTTCCGTCTGCTCTTCCTGGACACCTCGGGTGAGACCTCATTTGCTCTGCAAGTGTTGCTGGGCAGGATAAACCCTGTCCGGGCCGGTGCTCAAGAAGATTGTGGTATTTGTTGACAGTGAGTGGGACCCCTGTCGACTAGCATCGTGCTAACACTAACTTCCACCTTCCGTGTGCTTTGGTTCATTCATTGAGTTGTCACACGGTCCATTTATGGTGCACGACATCCAAGGCAAGTCCAAACACCCGCTCCAACATATGCAATTCACAAGGGGTTATGGAGCCTCAACTTGTAGTGATTGAGGAGGTTCTACAAACCAATCCTACCAAGGAGTACACAAGGCAAGCTAGGGGGATAAAACTAAAGGTGGGATACTCCCATCTCTAGCATCGAATACTAATCCCACACAAGGAGTCTCCTTTCTTCTAGATACTTTTGACCTTCCAGATATCAAGCTAGAAAGGGCTTAGTTTGGATTAGAATCTAATCTATTTATTCAGTTCACTTTATTTCGGGACCGGTCACAATCCCTCCAGTCTAATAGAAGGCTCTTCATCCTTAACCATGAGATTTTCTTGGATGAGGATTTCACACAATCCTATGTCATGGAGCTAAGCACTCCAAGGAACATGTGGCAGTATCATGATAGGAAATGAAAGAAGTAATCATTAGATATATTCAAGTAATAAGGACATGAGGCTTTTCTCCTTAAACCCTCTTCAAGGGAAATGCATCTATTTTTCCTTCCACTCTTAGAGCTTTCGAAAATATTATTCTTTTATAGGAGCAACCTTATTACTCACTTTGTACCAAAAATTTTGTAATGAGTAATGACATTGACCAATTTTGGTCATTTATAGAAAATTAATAAACTATCTCATCTTTTCTTATCTATCTCAAATCTACAACAATAGTGTGCTTTAAGAAAATATATTAAGAACAATAAAGGTTTTACACCCTTTTTCCCAAGGATTCTTCCTGTGTGGACTTGAATGGGGATATTTGTACCTTGAATGGATGCCTTGGTGTTGTTCCTCCTAGAGGAGCAACTCGGGGAACCACGAACTCTTTTATATGAACTATATTATTCCAAGACCCATGAGGATAGTTTCATTCGACAATTATGTGATGTATGATGCTATCTATCAATGAAATAGTAATGATTTTAACAAGGGATGATTTCGAGTTGTATTGACCAACATCAAAAATGTTGTTCCAAAATTATGGAAGGTGTTATCTATCACCCCTTGGTATTCTCCCATTAATGAAATTCACTACTTTCTTTAAACAAGTGCAATAGACTAGTAGAAAGAATTATAGTTCCCTAAGTCTATCTCCAAAAGGAAGGAAGCAGACCTCAATGGTTAACCTAAGGAACCTAACTTAGTGGGTGACCACCCACCTACATTCACAATCGGTCATGGTCTATTCCTCATCTCCAATGTAAAACCTTGGTTCAAAATCCCTTTCCCCCAAGCACCTACTCATATCCTATACCAATTGGTGGGTTCTCCTGACCTACATCCCTTCCCTCCAATATAGCATATCCTTGACTATCCACCTCATGTTCACTCTCCGTTGCTTTATTTCTTTCGAAGCAATTCACCAAATTAATAATTAGGCATTGTTTGTGTCAAACAAAACATCCCCTTAATGAAGTGTGGAGCTTAATTAAACATTGCAATGCACATGTTACAAATATATAATTATTTCCATTGTTATAATACAAATATCTTGAATTTGCTTACCAACATATTGTGAGGTGTAGCATGCAAAGTTCACAACCATTTTCCCATGCATTTAGATGATGACCAATTGGTTATGGAGCTCCTTATATATATTGGTGCGATAGCAATGTTCACTCAAACATATGGCCATCAATTTGATTTATGAATCATGCCCTTGGTATTATAATTGACATTATTTATTCTCTCACAACTTTGCCATATCATTGATATAAAGTTGAACATTTTCGATGTTGAATTTAAAAAGATAAAAAGTTATTATTTCGTTCTTAATAGTTGTCTAATGATGGTTCACCATTTGTTAGAGGGCTACATCCATCAGGAAATTTCCAACACCTGTTATTCCGGAGAATCAAGGTATGTATAGCATTACAATCATTACATAGCCAAAGTCGGCTCCCAAGGAGCAAGTGTCACAAAGCGTGATTTGATCCCGGGTGGAGAGGACAACAACATTCCTCCCAACCACCTGATCTACACTCAATTGACATTGTTTATAGTTCATTCTTCTACATAAAATCACTTAATCATTTTATGCCTATAAAATAGGAATGTTATGTTATAAAATAGGAATGTTATGTTTGACCATAGATACTATACTAATGATCTCTTTAATTGGTGTAAAAATTATATGGAAAAAATTCAATATTCGTACATATTTACAATTATGTAAGGTATTGGATGTCCTTGTGATTACATGCATCTAAACGGAAAATTATTGTCAAAATGATATAATGTAAATGGTCTCAAATATTTTGTAGATGATAATCATTCAAATATTTAAAACTCCCCTTACTACACGCACACGCAAGGAATCATGTTATGAAGCGAGAACACAACGTTCCGAGTGCAAACAAAATAATCCTCCCAATAACTTGGGTGCTCATTTCCCTCAGTTGAACAATCCTTTCAAATAAGTTGGGATTTATATAATTTATTGTTTATAAAGGGATACATGTACTTCACAATTTCATCTCCAACCACTTATAATTATTCTAGTTGATTTATTTTATTTTTTTCTACTTTCACTTTAACATGAAAATGTGAACTTTGTTACTCTCAATAGCATAGCATTACGTCATGAACAATACCGTTACAGATCAAAGTCAAATTACATCATGAACAATATCTTTACAAATCAAAGTCAAAGGAGCATATTATAATGCATCCTTAAAAAGACCTTTTGCTACTCTGTAGCATTATATCATGAACAATACCTTTACCAACCAGAGTAAAAGTTGCATATTACAATTCAGTTTTGAAAAAAGACCACCTGTAATACGTTATCAACATGAACAATGCACTTATCATCAAGAGTCAAATTTGCAGATTACCATGCAACTAAAGGGAAATACCTTTCCCAATCCACACGGACAAGCCAAAATCAGCTTGCTTCAGTTGTCCAACAATGATTCCAAAAATATTCTCAGGTTTTGTATCCCGATGGAAAACACCCATCTCATGACAGTATTGGATGCCCGTTATCAAAACTTTGATCAATTTTCCATCCCTAGACATCTCATTATCAGGCATCCCCAAGGCATAGTTCCATCGCAAAATGGAAACAATCTGCATTTTCATAGACAGCATACAATGTGAGAAGCGCAACATTACGATGGGCGGAAAGGTGCTGCATGATCTCAACTTCCTTAGGACATTCTCTTCAGTGTTTTTAGCCAAAGTTTTGCAGGAAAACTCTTATCCGGTAGCCTTGTTCTTGCATCTCTTGCTCTTCTATCTATAGCCCTGACCAAAATTGCCTCATCCCAATTTTGAGCCCAAATAATAATCAGTTTCAAGCTTTTGCTACCTGCAAATCAGGGTAACAGCGTCAATATAGCAAAGTAATCCGTGTTCACTTTAACAGTTAAAGCAGGCTGAGGAACGCATAATCCTACTATCATTTAAAATAAATAAAAAATGAAAAGCATATTAATAATCAACCATGAAGGAAGAATGGCAGTGACCATGAAGGAAGAAGACAGGAGAATTTTTTCAGAGTTATAGCTACTTCTGTCACCTTTAACGAAGATTAATTTAGAAATTTATTTTTTCAAAGGTTTTGTGAAGATGTCAACAAAGTGGCAGTTGGTTGTAGCTTGGGTGGTTGGGAGGAAAGATTGTTGCCCTCCCCACCCAAGTTCAATTCTTGTAAGTGACATGATGCTCTTGTTAAGCCCTATTGTAATGATTGTATTTCAAGCTTTCCTTGATTCCTACAGAATAGCAGGAAGGTGATTTTTTCGCTGAAAAAAAAGATGTCAACAAAGTGAATAAATCTAGGTTTAAGATGGATCTATGCTGAACTGGACTAGAACACTTCGCTTCTCTCAGCAATCATAATTTTTTTGATAAAACATAAAAATAATAACTAATTAAATAGCATTTAACACTTTAATATTCTATCCATGTTGTGAAGATTCAATTCATTAAAAATAATCATAATCCACATTTCTATGTATACTACATTAACATCACTATATTCTACTTTAATACATCTACTACATTAACATCGTGATATTCTACTTTAATCTGTGTTACCGGATCCACCACCCCAGTGTTTAGGATCTACGGATCCGCCTAGGATCCTTCATCAACAAAGTGAATAAATCTAGGTTTAAGATGGATCTATGCTGAACTGGACTAGAACACTTCGCTTCTCTCAGCAATCATAAATTTTTTGATAAAACATAAAAATAATAACTAATTAAATAGCATTTAACACTTTAATATTCTATCCATGTTGTGAAGATTCAATTCATTAAAAATAATCATAATCCACATTTCTATGTATACTACATTAACATCACTATATTCTACTTTAATACATCTACTACATTAACATCGTGATATTCTACTTTAATCTGTGTTACCGGATCCACCACCCCAGTGTTTAGGATCTACGGATCCGCCTAGGATCCTTCATGGAAACGGATCCCCTACAGAAGGAAACGTATCCTGGTCCTATGAAAAGGATCCTATGAAAAATCAAACAATTCCTGAAATTTTCAAATGGACCCTGAAACGAGTGCTTCTATGACCCATTGATCTCCCAAAAAAATGTTTTTTTTATGAAAAAATTAAAAAACTCTAAACAACTAATGGCTAAAAGTGTAAGACCCATTCCTACTCACGATCTGATCTATCCTTGTGTCATGATCTACTCTTGAAGTCTAATATATCAATATGTAATGCACCAACTCAAGTTTGTGACACAAAAACTCTAAATCTCATAGAATGAATTAAAACATTGTTAGTAAGAGCTATATTGATTGAGGGTGGACTGGAACAAGAGCTTTGGGTAGAAGGAAGGCTCTGATATGGAATGATACCTCTGCATAAAGTACTGAGACCATTGATGTTTCAAGAGAAACAAAGCTGCAATTTACTCCAACGCTCCTGGGCCCCTCAGCATAAACAGACTAGTATGGGTGTGAATTTTAACTAGAGACTGGGGATGGGTGTTTATGACTCGTAGAGGCTAAATATCATTAAATTACAGTCATTACACAATAAAATAACATTCTGGAAAGTTATATGAAGTTCGGAGAAATTCTCACAAAAAGACTTGTAAAATTGTCTTCCAGGATTGCATAACTAGTGAGAATTCAGGGATCCCAAACAGTAATCAGAGACTCACAAAATTCTTATCCGAGACTTGGATCATGGCACATGACATCTTACTCAATTCCAGAAACAAGAATGACTTCATTTGGATTTATACTCCTTCATTTATTAAACACACAGTGGAAACTAGAATTCTAGCTAAATCTAGAAGGGGTGGAGAAATATGAGAAGAAATCTGAGTTTTGTAATTTTTATTGACTGATATCAAAGGATTACATTTACTGTTAATATATCAAAAATGAGCCAAGAGAATTCTCTAATAATTACAAAATTTTATCTCCATTCTTACTGAACAATATAGCACTAGAAATCAATGAAAAACTCTGAGATTCAAACCACAGACTTGTTGGAGATTTCTGAATTTCGACCCATCCTTGGTTCAGTTACAGGACCTGCAAATAAATTCAATGACAATGGCTGAATTCCATCATCCTCTCACAGAAAGCTAGGGCACATCTCCCAAATTTGACCAGGGGCACATCTCCCAAGTCTCTAAGGCAAAATTGCTCTCATAACAATTCTCAAACTGACAAAAGATGTGAATGTGGTGCACACTAGTTTATTTATAGATTCTGGGTGACTAGTGGAGCAAGTCTTCATGGCTAATGCGCCCTCCTTGAGTGGATAAAGAAAGCTAGTTTTCCTTCCTTTCATTTTTGCTTTGCTTTCCTCTTTTTCCTTTTCTGATTGCTTTGCTTTGGATTTTCGTTTTTTGAACTTTCATTCTTTTCTGACTTTCCTATTTTTTTATTTTGTGTTGCTTTCTACGTTATGTTGCTTTTCCTGATTTGCTCTTCTTTTGTTTATTTTTCCTGATTTTCTAGATCCATGTGATTTCTCATTGACTTCTTCCTCAATTCTTCTCTCCACCAACCTTGTCCACTAATGCGCCGTAGTGGAGCATTATCTCCATTTATTCAACATAAAAAATATTAAATGCATTATTCCAAGTGGATAACAAACTTTGGATAAAATTAAATGCACACTCCTAATTAATTAATTGCCTAGAATACAAAATTTAACCCCATGATACAGAAATTGTCTCCTCAACCTAAGGGATTGGTTGGATTATGATCTTGATCCAATGTTCAATGTTGAGGGGACATGATAGTCTTCCCCACCCAAGATTGCTTGTCCTCAATCAATTTCAAACTGGGATGTTGTAAGATATGTTCATCTTCCCAAGTAACATCCTTACTAGGCAATCTTTCCCACTACACCAAAATTCCTTAAGGATTCTAATCCTTAGCTCCTTCTCTCTGACTTCCAAAATCCACTCAGGGATCAACACCAAATTCCCTTCATCGTCAAGGGGTGGCAAGTCTTGTGAAACTTTGACTTGTTGCCCTACTGCTTTCTTCAAACAGGACACATGGAAAACATTGTGAATCCGGCTGCCTGAAGGCAACTCTAGCTCATAAGCCACTTCCTCGATCTTTCTCAAAACTTTGTAGGGGCCATAGAATCTTGGCTGCAACTTATCAGCCCCTTTAGACTTCAATGATGACTTTCTATAGGGCTACAACCTCAAATATACCAGATCTCCAACTTGGAAAGCTCGCTCAACTCTATGCTTGTCTGCATGTACTTTCTGTCGATTCTGTGCTACATGCAAGTTGACCTTGAGAGTCCTAAGTATGGCATGACTATATTGGATCCAATCTTTTGCTTTCTGTGTCTTACAATCACCAAATATTAGGTCAGCAAAAGTAAGTGCATCATATCCATAAAGAGCTTTGAAATGAGACATACCAAGAGAGAGATGAAAAGTAGTGTTGTAACAAAATTCTCCCAAATGGAGCCAAGTGATCCATGACTTTTGTTGGCCGGTGACATCGTTTCTTAAGTACCCTTCTACCCATTGGTTTGCTCTCTCTGTTTGGCCATCAGTCTGTGGATGGTAGCTAGTGCTCATGTCCAAACTTGTCCCCAGTAGCTTGAACAGTTCTTTCCAAAAATTGCTAGTAAACTTACTGTCCCTGTCACTGATGATGGACTTGGGTATGCCATGAATTTTGAAGACTTCTTTGATGAACAGTTCAACCACTTGGTTGGCTGCAATATTAGTTGTGACAACAAAGAAATGTGCATATTTATTCAACCTATCAATTGTCTTTACCTTGTCTTTTGGAAAGCCCAATGATGAAATCCATTGATACTCTCTCCCATTTTTGCTCAGGAATGGGGAGTGGTTGTAGGAGCCCTACTGGATGAGTATGCTATACTTTATTTTGCTAACATGCCACACATGATCTGACATACTCCATCACTTCCTTTTTCATCCCTTTCCATATAAACTTTTCCCTTACTTTCCTGTAAGTCTTCACAAACCCCAGAAGACCGACTAAAGGCATATCATGGGCAACTTCAAGACTTCTTTAGTATGGATTCTAGAACTACAAAGATCCTATCCTTATAATAAATGACATCATTAATGATCTGATAAGCATCATCATGAATTAATCCATCAAATAAATCACAAGCAAACCGATTCTTGGTGTATTCTACCCCAAGCTGTATTTTCCAATCATCTTGAAATTTGAGCAATGCAAGAGTGGGTTTTCTAGAAAGTGCATCAGCTACAATGTTCATCTTACCCTTCTTATACTCAATCTCAAAATCAAATGTTTGGACCTTGCTTACCCACTTGTTTTTCTTTTCTTTTTTTCCTTAGAAAAATTCGTAATTTTATTTCAAAAAGAGGAACAAAATTACATTCTGCACATGTAATAGAATCACTAAGATCCCTACATTGTCACATATTACAGTCCTTATTATTGGCAACAGAGCCAATCGTAACCGACTGCATCCTACTGCTGTCTCTAATTGGGCGTGACCATCACTGATCAATAAAATGATGCTGTCCATACAGCCCACAAATGAAGTCCCTTACAAATTCTATATATATATTGTTTTTCCAGCCTGCAGCGCGCTACAGTTGCTCTAATAGAAGGTCGTGACTCTGCTTATTATTACAGCCCGTCATTACAGAGAATTGTTTCTCTAGTACAATCAGGTCGTGATCGTCACCGCTCTAAATACTGTCCATACAGCCCGTCAATTCTACACTCTATACAGAGTATTTACAACAGAGGGCGTATGATAGCTTCATCAAGTCCAGCCTGTCCTTAATATGCCTGTGTAATGCCTCCCGACGAGAGGAATTCAGCGATCAGCCTTCCCATATCGCCCCAATCATCAATAGATCAATGCATTGCCTCATTATCCTCATTAACCTCATAAAATGGTCGGTGGTAATAGCTGAAGGTGCCTTCCGGAGAATGTATGGTTATCCTCCATGTTCCATGAGCTAACTCCTGCTGCGTAGCCTCCTTGGATAGCTGGTCTGCTAACCCATTCCGCTCCCTGTATACATGTGTAAAAGTGATGTGATTAAAGGACAATTTTATCCGGTTCACCTCCTCCAGGATAGGTAATAGAACCATCACATGACACATTGAGATCTCCTTAGCCCAATTGATGACTAACAAGGAGTCACCAAAAATCTGAAGTGATAAACATCCTTGTTCTAGAGCAAATAACATCAGTAATTTTAGAGACATGAGTTCTGCATAGTTATTTGACCCTCTACCCAAACCAGCCACCAGATGGAAGAAATGTGCCTCTGATTTGTAAAGGACGCCCCCCCCTCCACATACCGATTGTTGGTTTATGGAGGCGCCATCGAAAAAAGCCCACGGCATGGAGTGATCAATCAATTCTACCTGCACAGGTCTGGCTCTGCTCACTTGTACCGGGGCCACATAATGTAGATAAACCGCCACCATTTGTGCCACAACAGATTCCAGTGGAACCCTGCGGTCCTGGAATAACACCATATTGCGGGCAATCCATATGCCCCAAGTGTATATACACGGGAGAGCCCGGGAGGTGGAGGAATGTTGAACAGACCACCACAAATCGAATGCTTCCAGCACACTCGAACCCCTCCATCTCACCTTAATATCCAAAGAGTAGCAGATTTCAATCCAAACAGCCTGTGAAAAACTACAATGAATAAAAAGATGGGCCATGTTCTCTTCGGCAACCCTACAAAGGGGACATATCCCCGGACCCTGGAGAAAACGTTTTTGCAGGGTGTCCCAAGTGGGTGCCTTATTTTCCAGGATCGCCCAGAAGAGTAGTTTGGCTTTACCCGGACATCTTAGCTTCCACAAGTATTTCCACCACCACGCCAATTCCCGGTTATGTAAATCCAAATTGAGCTGGATATATCCAAGTTTAGGTGTATATACACCGGAGGGATGGTGATCCCAGATAAGTACATCAGGCCTATCGGACAATCGAATGTGAGTGAGATATAACAACCTTAAATAAGCCTCCCAGGCCCCCTGTAGTTCAGCCGAGATCCCAAGAAGTCGTGCAGACTTCCACCCCTGATGCCAAAGTGTAGTAGCTCCCGGATCCGCTAAATCAGCCAGATAAAGACATCCTCTAGTAGCCAAAAAGGTTCTCAGATCCTCAGAAAGGACATGTCCACCCCTGCATCCAACCCAAGGGTCCATCCCAATTCTAAGGAGACACCCATCGCCAATCCGCCACACTAAACCAGATCCGACTAAAGTGAAATGCTGCACCACCGCTTTCCAGACCACCGAACAGTTTGCCCTCGTCTTATTACGCAGCCTGATCCATTCGAGAAGAGTTAAAGGGGCAATATATTTATGATAGACCACACTAGTCCAGAGACTTTGTGTATGAATTAATCTCCACGACACTTTGGCCCCCAAGGCTTTGGCAAACATAAAGATATTCTTTAATCCCCACCCTCCCAATGCTTTAGGAACAACGATTTTCTCCCATCGGACCCACACCAATGCACGTTGATCACTGGTACCCTTCCAAAGAAAGGCAAAACACAGTCGCCTAATCTGCTCCAGCACTCCAATTGGTATCCAAGCAAGAGACATCCAATACACCGGAACTGCTTCCAATACAGATTTTATCAATACCAGCCTTCCGGCCCGAGAGAGCCATTTATGGCTCCAACCATGAAGTCACTGTTCTAACTTAGCAATTAACCAGCACCAATCAGCCTTCAAGTATGCATTCGGTTTTAAGTGAAATCCGAGGTACTTTAAACCATCATCGATTTCCAAAATCCTATATGGTAGTTTGTTAACCATACTAAGGATCTCCTGCTCGGTTAATTGCGAACAAGTGATAGTCGATTTGTCAGTATTCACTATCATACCCGCTGCAACTTGCACTAATTGGAGGCCTTCAACCACCTTGTCTATATCCTGTCGCGAGCCATCACAGAAAAGCAGAATGTCATCAACAAAAAGGAGGTGTGTAATGAACATTACCTGTGAGATAGATATGCCTCTGAAGGAACCATCAGCTTTTGCAATCCGTATAAATCGGCTAAGACCTTCGGCAACCAGGAGAAACAACAGCGGAGACAGGGGACATCCCTGTCGGAGCCCCCTCCCAGCCTGGAAGAAAGGGCTAGCAGAACCGTTAATCAACACTGCAAAGTTCACCGTTGTGAGGCATGCCATTATCCATCCGATAAATTCATAGCAGAACCCCAGATGGGTAAGAATCATCCGGATATAAAGCCAGCTCACCCTGTCAAATGCTTTGGAGAGATCTATCTTAATCACAGCCCCCTTCTGCTTCTGCACCTTGAGAGTGTGTAAACCTTCCTGTGCAACTCCAATAGCCTCATGAATTTGGCGACCTTCCAAGAAGCCAAATTGCTCACAGGAAATATGCTTGGACAATATTTTCTTGAGTCTGCGCGCCATCACCTTAGAGATGATCTTGTAGATGCAATTGCAGAGCGAAATGGGTCTGAAATCATCAAAGCTGACAGGCTTGTCCGTCTTCGGGATTAGAGTTAAAAAGGTGGAGTTGAAAGGTCCATGGATAAACCCAGCCTTGCGTGATTCTTCCACCACATTCAAAATCTCCTCCCCGAAGAAATCATAGAATCCTATGAAGAATTCTATCGGCCAGCCATCTGGCCCCGGGCTGCTATCTTTATTAAATGAATTCATAACCAAGGAGAGCTCATTCTGCGTTACCTCCTCCATCAGCAATCTGTTATCGTCCTCCCCCACAAAGCTGGGGAATAGCTGTGTCACGCGAATGACCTCAGCGATAGAGACACCAGGAGGAGCCGTGAATAAATCTCCAAAATGTCGAACTCCCAACTCTGCTAATCCATCAAAGCTGGAAACCTGATCCCCATTAGCAGCAGAAAGTTCCCAGATCGAGTTGGTGAATTTTCTCCCCTTAGCATAAGCTTGAAAAAATTTAGTGTTCTCATCACCGCACTGAAGCCAAACCGCCCTGCTTTTCATTCTCCACAGCTCTTCTCTCTCACACAGAATCACATTCCTGCGCCTCTCCCAATCCAACAACTCAGCTTTCTGCAGATCATCCAGAAATCCCATGCCCCGACTGTTATGTATCCTAGCTATGTTTAATTCAGCCGCATGTAAATTCAGGTCATCCAACACCCTTTTGTCATGAGCCCATGTACGCGTGGCCTCTTTAATTCTCTTAAGATTGTGATAAAAGTGAGCACCAGCCTGCGTCTGCGAGTCATGTGGACGATGAACCCAATGCTCCTGAACCAGATTTCTGAAAGTCTCCTCCTTCAGCCAGCTAGCATTGAATTTGAATGGGCTGGGTGGTTTTTTCCTGCTGCCGCGTATCTCCAGGAAGATGGGGCAATGGTCAGATATCCCACCTGATCCTACCCACTGTCTGACAACGTCAACACCAAGTGCCAATCCTTCGGCCACCAGGAACCTATCCAGGCGTTTAGCCACTCTATGAACACCAGCTCTCATATTCCTCCAGGTAGGAGCTAGCTTGGATGGTATAATGTCGAGGAGATCCTTCCTGACAAAGGCATTAATGAAATAGTTTGCTAAAATGTCCGGAGCAGCCCGCGGCCCCCAAATTTCAGAAGACCCCAGGGTAAGATTGAGGTCCCCACCCAGAATCACATCCCTGCCATCAAAACTATCCATACCTAACAAGGAGTCCCAATAGCCCACCCTATTTAAGTAGGGCCCGTAAATATTGAGAACCGTGATCGTCCGACCAATTTCTGCATCCCAAACCTCCAAACCGAGTCCAGAGACTATGCCCCAAGAACAATCACATCTGCAGCTCTTGACCTTCCACCCCGAGGCCAGACCTCCCGAACGACCCCGAGCATCCACTCCTACAAACTTCCAACCAGTCAGCAAAGATTCTAACGTACGTACTACTTCCTCACTGCCACCCAAAGTTTCTTGCAGCAATAATACATCCGGTTGGTTTAAATCAACCAGCCGCCTTAGCGACGATTTTTTAATGGGACTCGCCAACCCACGACAGTTGAAGGACATAATTTTCATAATAAATCCCCATCATGGGCTTTCACTGCTCTAAGTGCCCACTCGATAGAAGATTGAGTACCCATCGCTACATCCACTTTAGCCCGTTCCTTTGCTTTGGACAAATGGGATTTTCGACCACGCCCTTTCCCCCCAACACTGAAGGCCAATTCAGGTAGACCCTTGCCCCCCTTTCCATTATCAGGAATCTCCCTATTACGAAGGGCATAACGGATGCTGCCCTCGGAGCTGGAAGAGTGAGTGGTTGAAACCATAGTCGGAGTGACCATACAATCCACAACAGGCCGATGAAAAGGAGCATCCGGACGCGGAGGAGACCCATGGCAGCCCCCCCCCCAATACCATAGAATCGTCCAAAAATGAAACAGTAGGGGTAATTAAAGGAGACATACCTGAATGATTCGCTGATGAATCCCGACGAGAATTTGGCAGCTCCAGTATCATAGAAGACGGAGGTATGGAAGTAGAAACCCCCTCAGTACCAGGGGGCGCCCGCTCAATATGCTCCAACCCAATAACCAAAGGTGGCGACAATACCTCTGATCCTAGCCTCCCACCATGATCGGGTGGCACCTCAGAGACATAATTCACTTCCCCCTCCAAAGCAGGCCCACTCCCATCAACCACCACCGCCGGAGAGTCCACCTTTGACACTGGAACATCCTCTATAACAGCTGCAATACCGGACAGAGGCTTACATTTCCGAAACGGTAAAGGACAACCGGCTACCAGATGACTCTGAGAGTGACAGCGATGACACCGAAACGGCACACCCACATAATCCAGTGATTGTGTAAAAACCCCATCCTTGGAGTGAACATTAATCTCAGCCGAGAGTCCCAATCGAATATCGATTTTCACCAATATTTTAGCGACCGTGTAGATGCCAGTCGTTATATGGGAGGAATCAGAGCACACATATTCCCCAAGATAATTCCCAATCTCGATAAACCGTGTTTCATTCCACATATGCATGGGCAGGCCTGGGAGCTTCACCCACAGAGGTTCTTTCGCAACTCTCTCCGTCTTAGAGTCGAAGAATGGTGACCATCGTTTCATAACAAGAGGGATTCCCAGAATCGACCAATTGCTACTCAAGACAGTCTGGACCTCCCCTGGATTCCTGAAGATAAATGCAAACCAGCCTTTCGTCAATACACGGACCTCCGGAGCTGATGACACGACGTTCATCCACTGTTCAGATACCCAGCGTTGAAGGAAACCACGGCCAAATTTGCGTCCCCTCACATGACCAACCACAGCAGTAATCGAGAAATCCTCTGCCTCTGCCATAGTCACATCTACCCCCAATATTAACAGGTCTGGTCTCTTTCTTTCCTTGACCGTTTTTGCAGGGTGTTTCGGAGCTCCAGCGTTTGCAGTCTTCCCTGATCGAGGCATGGATTCATCGACAGGAGAGGCTCCTCTCCCCTGGGCGGCCATCGTAGCACCAGTAGTTATGTAAATCACACAAAAAAAACCCAGCAATGGAAGCGATCTTGAAGATCCAATGCAGAACCAAGAAACTTCACCACACCATCTCAGCTCTCCAGCTTCACCAGCGATCACAGGGGAATCCGATCCTAAGAAAAATGACCCTCATCTCTGTCATTCCAGCGTATACTTCCTCTGCCGATTCCAGTATGAATGCAGGCCTGTCGATTAGATGAGGATCGCTACTGCAAACCATCCGCGTGCCCAGATCAGTTGTCTTCAGCTAAATCAACAATGGTGGACAGCTGATAATCCTCCTCGAAGACACCCAAAATCGCTGTGTAATCCCAGTCTTTGTTTAACGTACACCTTCCTACTGTCATTCTTGCAGTGTTTCTTGCTCCATAGAACTGATCTCCTGACCTCATTATCGTAAATACCTGCTTACCCACTTGTTATCTATCATTCAGATCCTTTTGGGTTAAGAAGTGTCTCAAACTATTGTGGTCAGTCTTGATAATAAACTTACCTCCCACCAAATACTGTCTGAACTTGACTAGCACATGCATCATGGCTAGCATCTCTTTGTCATAAACTGAATACAACCTTTCATGTGGCTGCAATTTTCTTCTCTCAAAGGCCAAAGGGTGCTTATTTTGCATCAAGATGGCTCCAATCTCATTCTCTAAAGCATCACACTCAAGAACAAAAGGTTGAGAAAAATCTGGAAGTGCAAGAACAAGACAACTGCTCATTACCTCCTCGATTCTGTTGAACACTTGTTCAGATTCGTCTGACCAATGAAAGCTCATTTCTTAGTGAGATTTGTCAAAGGAGATGTCAACTTGGAAAATCCTTTGACAAAATTTTGGCAGTAGGTACATAGCCCAGTGAACCCTCTTAGTTCAGTGAGATTTTTAGGACTAGGCCAATCTAGAATGGCTTGGATCTTTTCCATGTGAACCTTAACTCCATCTTGACCAATCACATGACCAAGATACAAAATCTTAGCCATTCCAAACTCACACTTGGTTAGCTTTGCATAAAACGATTGATCTGCCAAGATTGCTCGGATAATATCCAAATGATGCAAATGCACTTCCCGAGTCCTACTATAGATTAAAATATCATCAAAGAAAACAACTACAAACTTACGGAGCTGCTTGTTAAACACTCTGTTCATGAAAGATTGAAAAGTTGCAAGTGCATTTGTTAGGCCAAAAGGCATAACCAGAAACTCAAAGTGCCCATGGTGACACCGAAAAGTTGTCTTATGTATGTCTTCTTCTCTCATGTTGATTTGATGGTAGCCAGATCGAAGACCAATCTTAGAAAAGTACTTGGCCCCATGGAGATCGTCCATAAGCTCATCTATCCTTGGAATAAGATATCTATTCTTCATAGTCTTCTTGTTAAGAGCTCTATAATCTATGCACGTCCTCATGGTCCCATCTTTCTTCTTCACAATAACTACCGATGAGGCAAAAGGACTTGAATTCAGACTAATGAACCCTAAGTCAAGCAGTTCCTTGATGGTTCGCTTTATCTCATCCTTGAATCTTTTTGGGTGCTTGTAGGGGTGCACCTTGATAGGTGAGGTTCCTATCTCCAAATCAATCCTATGCTCCACTCCTCTATTCAGAGGCCTACCATGAGGAAGGTCCCCAAACACCTTCTTATGCTTTTGGAGCAACTTCTGAATGTCTTTAGGATAATGAGATACTTCAAATGAATTTCCCTTTATAGTGATTAGGCATTATGTAGCCCATTCAATATCTCCATGCCTTAGAATGGATCTCATACTATGTGCACTTACCACTTGTTTAGGATAGGTGTCGATTCCCTTCAACCATTGTACTCCCAAAACCATGTTAGTATCAGCCACATCAACAACATAAAAACTATCTGTAATGGTATCTTCTCCTATACAAATCTGCAATTTAGGAATCCATCTACAACGGTTGATGGAATGATTACCTGGAATGATAACAGTGAAGCCTCCAAATTTTTCAGTGTGTAGCTTCCTTTTTTCAACAAAAGTTGAATCAATGAAGTTGTGTGTTGCTCCTCCATACACTAACACAGTGATCAATTGTCCTTGAACCACTACTTTGAATCTGAGTGTATGGTAACGAGGCACTCCTAAGAGTACTGCAATCTTGCTCACCTCTGGAGTAGGTTCTTCTTCTGCAGTCTCATAGGCCACTTCTGCATCTATTGGGGCCTCTTCTTCTTCTTCCTCAGCTTCGATCTCTGAGTAAACTTCAATGTAGTGTGCCTTTGCTTTGGAAAATCTATGTCCTAGAACCCATGGCTCCTAACAAGTGAAGCACAACTTCCTTCTTCTCAACTCAACTCGGTCATTAGCATAGTCATCCTTTCTAAAATTTCCAGAAGGACTCTTCATGGGTGGCCTTTGATTCTTGAACTGAGTTGGACCAAGAGTCCTTAGAGGAAATTTGGTCGTTGGAAGAGAGTCTTGCAAGTCTTTGGTTCGACTTAGTGCATCTTGCAAGGTATTGGGTCTATATGATTTCACTAAGTCTTTCAAAGGTTCTGATAACCCTTCAATAAACAATAAGATCAGCCCAACTTCTGAAATATCAGAGACCATCACCACTAATTTTTGGAACTCAGAGATGTAAGCTTTAGGAGTTCTTATTTGCTTCACATGTGCTAGTTCTTTGAAGGTGATCTCAGGATCTCTTCTTTCAAATCTTTCTGCCAACCTTCTTGTGAACTCTTCATAGGTGGTCAATTTGTCATACCCAAGAGTTTTTAGGCCATGAAACCACCAGTCATTTGCTTCTCCATCTAAGTGTAGAGGAGCCATCTTGATGGCATCTCTCTCAACCATAGGATTCAGCTGAAAATATGTATGAAGTTTCTGAATCCAAGAGTTAGCAGTACATTTTTGTGAACCATCAAAATAGGGTAAATAAATATTACGAATGGCATTTCTAAGTTCGAAGTTCTGATGTTGCATCTTGTAGCCTCCTCTTCGGCTGGACTTGTATTGCAAATCACAAAAGTGCTTGAATGGTAAGGCACTTACGCATTCTCCATTCAATGTAAGGTACTCAACATATTTGTCCTCCCATGAAGTAAGGCCTCCATTTTGAACCTCGGGTTCTTCTCTTTGTTCTTCAGTGAACTTGGGCATAGTAGGCCTGGAGTAAGATGGAGATTCCTTCTTGAATTCATAAGGGATATTGTGAGGCCCAGTCTTTGAGAAAATATGGCCACCATTGCTCTTCCCCTCACCATGTGGGTACCATTGCTACTCCCTTCTCCTAACTTGCTTCCTAGCTATTGAGCTAAGAACTCTCTGGTCTCCTTTCCAAAATATACAATATTGAGGGATATATCTTTCAAACCTTTCATCATGCCTTGAAAAAAGAATTTGAACTCTTCATTTTCTTCATTGTTAGACATATTTGATTCTCCTTGTAATTTCTCTTTAGTATAATTTATTTCTCCTCGGACCTCTTCTCCCTTCTGACAAAGGACCTTTCTTCTTGGAATATGAATATCTTCCTGGACTCATAGAAACAATTCAAGAGCAAGTTCAAAGGACCATGCTGTGATACCACTATAATGTTCCAACTCAGGTTAGTGATACAAAAACTCTGAACCTCACTGAATGAATTAAAACAATGTTTGTAAGAGCTAGATTGACTGAGAGTGGATTGGAACAAGAGCTTTGGGTAGAAGAAAGGCTCTGATATGGAACGATACCTCTGCACAAAGTACTGAGACCATTGATGTTTCAAGAGCAGCAAAGATTCAATTTACTCCAATGATCCTGGGCCCCTCAGCATATGCAGACTAGTATGGGTGTAAATTTTAACTGGAGGCTGGGGATGGGTGTTTATGACTTAGAAAGGTTAAATATCATTCAATTACATTCATTACACAGTAAAATAACATTCCAGAAAGTTATATGAAGTTCTGAGCAATTCTCACAAAAAGACTAGTAAACTTGCCTTCCAAGATTGCATAACTAGTGAGAATTCAAGGCTCCCAAACAGTAATCAGAGGCTCACAAAATTCTGATCTGAGACTTGGATCATGACATATGACATCTTACTCAACTCTAAAAACAATAATGTCTTCATTTGGATCCATACTCCTTCATTTATTAAATGCACACTAGAAACTGGTCAAATTCTAGCTAAATCTAGAAGGGGTGGAGAAATATGAGAATAAATTTGAGTTCTGTAATTTTTATTTATATGACTGACATCAGAGGATTAAATTCACTTTTAATACATTATAAATGAGCCAAGAGAATCCTCAAATCATTACAAAAGTTTCTCTCCATTCTTACTGAACAATAAAGCACTAGAAATCAATGAAAAGCTCTGAGATTCAAACAACAGACTTGTTGGAGCTTTTTGAAATTTGACCTAGCCTTGTTTAATCTACAGGACCTGCAAATAAAATCAATGACAATGGCTAAATGCCATCGTCCTCTCACAGAAAGCTGGGGCACATCTCCCAAGTCTATGTGGCAAAATTGCTCTCATACCAATTCGCAAATTGACAAAAGATGTGAATGTAGTGCACATTGGTTTATTTATAGATTCTTGGTGACTTGTGGAGCAAATATTCATAGCTAATGCACCCTCCTTGAGTGGATAAGGAAAGCTAACTTTTCTTCCTTTCATTTTTGCTTTGCTTTCCTTCTTTTCTTTTTCTGATTGTTTTGCTTTGGCTTTTCTTCTTCTTTTTTTTCTTTTTTTTTTTGAACTTTCCTTCTTTTTTGACTTTCCTGCTTTCTGATTTTGTGTTGCTTTATGCTTTATGTTGTTTTTCCTAATTTGCTCTTCTTTTCTTTTTTTTTCTTGATTTTCTAGATCCATGTGCTTTCTCTTTGACTTCTTTTTCAAGTTTTCTCTCCACCAACCTTATCCACTAATGCACCCTAGTTGAGCATTATCTCCATTTATTCAACATAAAAAATATTAAATGCATCATAAATAATTATTCTAATTGGATAAAAAACTTTGGATAAAATTAAATGCACACTCCTATTTAATTAATTGCCTGGAATACAAAATTTAACCCCATGATACTGAAGTTGTCTCCTTAACCCAAGGGATTGGTTGGGTTAGGATCTTGATCCAATGTTCACTATTGAAGAGAAATGACACAATATCAAGTTCTGCTCTCAATGTTTTTATTTGATTTATCTTTATGGTCAAGGTTTGTTGTCAAGGGTTTATCTATCTTTATGTGCTATGTTTGTTGCTCACTTGACCTACACTGTTGTGTGGCTCACAAAAACACTATTATGACCTACTTCAAGTTCATGCTGAAATGGTTTTTAAAATTATCAATATCAATCATGGTTACAACTAATCAAATTATCAGTTATGGTACATGAATTCTCTCTTTTGGCCATAACTTATAGACTTCTACTCTTGTGTTTCATGAATAGTTTTGATTCTTCACTCTATATTTTTAGTTATTATATAAAAAAATTATATTTTTGCACTTGCCATTTCCCCATTGTATCTGGATCCTAGGTTTTAAAAAATCTGGCCATATCCTAGTAACTTAGACTTTAATAGATATACTACATTAACAACATATCTATTGGCTACCATGAATAGTAAAAGGACATTGTAGCGGCCTACCACAAATGAATCACATCAGAAGTAAAAATTGGAGTGGAAAGGATAGAGAGCATGGTTAGAGAGCAGCTAAGCAGAACATTCAATTCACAAGTGGATGAAGAGGTCATCCAATGGGTACTTGACATAGGGTTTTCCATAGCAAAGACACCAAATTTTGAGGATGGTGGAAATGTATTGACATATAAAATATTTCATAGTGGATGAAGAGGTCATGCAATGGGAACTTGACACAGGTTTTCGCATAGCAAAGACACAAAATTTTGAGGATGGTGGAAATGTATTGACATATAAAATATTTCATAGTCTTAATAGTGAAAGGGAATGAAGCCCAACAATGGTAGTCCTCAACAAGCTAGGCCAACTTAAGGAGACAATGAACCATTTAAATCATCAATATGAACATCTCATCTTACAAATTTGAAAATATGAACATCTCATCATAGAAATTTGAAAGCAGGTAGTGGAAAAAGGAAAACAGCAAGGATCATGTGACGTGTTATGAACAAGGAAGAGCAAGGATCATGTGACGTGTTATGAAGAAGGAAGAGGAAAGAAGGAAGCAGGATGATGACATAGATCAAGAACCATGACATAGATCCAAAAACCGACCGTCATGGAGAGGCTACGTCCATCTTCATCAACCTTGATTCGGATTCTAATGATTTCCGTAGACCACATCTTTTTGTATGTAATTTTTGTTGTCAATAGAGAAGTCAAACCTAAGAGGGTCTAAATACCCTATCATGTGTTTTGACACATGTAATGTCAAGGAAGAATCCAAACAGAATAAATAGCTCAATTTTTGTTATAATAATATAAATCTCATACATTCGGATTCTAATGATTTCCGTAGACCACATCTCTTTGTATGTAATTTTTGTTGTCAATAGAGAAGTCAAACCTAAGAGGGTCTAAATACTCTATCATGTGTTTTGAGACATGTAATGTCAAGGAAGAATCCAAACAGAATAAATAGCTCAATTTTTGTTATAATTATATAAATCTCATACATTCGCTCACTATCCTCAAATAAATTTGGCAACCCTTTTCTTCATGATTAAAAAAAATGTACAAGATAAATTTTTTTTACTCTTAAAAAAATAATCGGAAAAAAAACTACTTTGGATGCCTCGCTCAAGCGAACAAGTGGTGGAGGGGCCCAGTCTGAGGACATGACGGCCCCCTCAACACCACACCTACGTAGCATCATGAACAAACAGATGCCAACGTCGATGATCTCTGGTCACAGGTGTGACTGGATGTATATAGGTAAGATGCAGCTGGATCTAGTTCAAAATGACAGCCAAGTTACTGTCATTATTCACCATCTCTCTGATAAGATGGGACCCTCTCCTCAGAGGCTGAGGAAGGACTTGGAGTCATTAATGGCTATGTATGGAGCCTGGGATCATGATGACCGGGAACAATGTGGGAAAGAGCAACCTTTTCATGTCGATGGAGAGAAGTCTGGCATTATTTATGGCAAGTTACGAATGGAAATTGGTGAGCATCAACACGGTCTGATATCTGGTTCTATCCGAGTGAGATAGCAATAACCGCCCCCAGGATCGCTCTCAACACAAAGCGATTCTCTACGGTTGGTTCACTCTCGAGCTGGGGAGATTCGATTGGGTTCACTGTCACTTGGGCAAACGTTTCTTCAACTGTAAGATGGTTGAGAATAATCGGAGCGCCAAGCGAAGAAGGGAATGTCGAGAGCAAGGATTTATTCACAAGTCAAGGGTCATGCAGGAGGCGGCGGCCTCTATAGCTCGGTACAGAAATATACCCCTGCCCGAATCCAAAAGGAAATTAAGAACGCGGAGGAATGGATTAAATAGATTTACGATGCGGTTGGCGAGAGGTCATCATTTAACATGAAATTCAGTGGCTCCTTAATATATAGATTTTTTTAATGTATAGATTTCCAAAATCAAAGATATAATATTACGTTCATTCATATTGCGGTATTAAATATTCATGAAAACCTAAAAATTATATTGTTTATATATTAAGGGACAAAGGGATTTTTTTATTTAATATAATAATACAAAAATACTTTGGGGTCTTTTTTATATGGGCGGGTTGACAAATATTCGTCAAATGGAGATGGCGGGATCACGGCCGGATGAGAAATCGGGTTGAGGCAAGGCTCGGGCTTACCAGTACGCAGGGAAATCGCGTCTTGAGGCATGCTTGAGGCCAGGGGGTTTCGTGGTGAAGTGGGTTTCCAGTCGATCATAGTCGAGAGACAGTGGTCATTAACAACCAATTGTTGCCAATAACACTCAGTCAGTTGTTATCAATAGCCTTGAGAGGCTCTAAGCCTCCAGGGCCTGTTATAGGCCCTCGACAAGCCTTGGGGGCTTGAAGACCCAACCACTCGTGCCTATTATAGGCCTTGGGAGGTTTAGTCAGCCTCCTAGAGCTTGTTACAGGCCCTGGGGGCTTGGACACCTAGCCTACAATAGGCTTAGTCAGCGATTGGAAAACTGCAACATGCAATCTAAATGTTGTACTATGTGCATTGGCTCTAGTGATATACAAGAAGTGATCTCCTATCTCTTCATTAGACCATTAAATATTGCAAATCATAATGATATATGGTTGAGTAATTGCATTGTGGGTGAAGTAATGTGCATCCACAATATACATTGAAAGAAGGAAGGTGCATTGTAGAATGCATGTGTGGTCATAAGAGGGGTATGACATCAATATACTAGGTAGAAATATAAACGGATATAAAAAATGTTAATGAAAAAGTTGATACATACAATATCTAGTAAAAATAGAGTTCTTTTTACTTGAGAAGACATATTAAGAGGGGGTAAAAAAAAACGATTTTGAAAGATATTTTCCAATATTTAGTGAAATTAGGGTATTGTTTCATATGCCACGAACGAACCTACTATGATAAAGATTTATTAAAGCCATTTTGTTATACTGATAGATAAAATCTCTATTAAAAAAAGCTCTAATAGATAATATAAAAAACTGTAAGAAAATTCTATTTTAATTTTTTGCAAGGAAATTCTATTTTAATCTTTTGACCAACTTCATGAAAAAAAAAAAAAAAAATCAATGCCAAGATCAATTTGATAGCAAAGGTCACCCCAGAAAATTTGAGAACAGAGGAAACTCCTCTCACTAAGGTGCTTCTTATATCGATTTCCGATGCTCAAAACTCTTATCACAGTCTACTTTCCAATTTAGTTATATAATATCGATTTCCGATGGTCAAAACTCTTATCCCAGTCTACTTTCCAATTTAGTTATATAATATAATTCTCCAATTTAGTTATATATTACAATTATGTTGGCAGTCTTAGATCTAGGAGAATTATGAATAGAATTCTTAAAAACATTTTCATGATGTCCTATTTTATGAATAATTGGGTTTTCCAATTTATTTATATATTACAATTATGTTGGCAGTCTTAGATTTAGGAGAATTTTGAATAGAATTCTTAAAAACAATTTCATGATATCCTATTTTATGAATAATTGAGTTTTCCAAGTGGCTGACTAGTTATCTTAAAAACATTTTCATGATGTCCTATTTTATGAATAATTGGGTTTCCCAAGTCGCTCAGCAAACAATGCATGCATTAAGCCAACACGAGTGAAATACCATCAGATATAAAGGAACAAAAATGCATGGCTCAAGTCAACACCGAAAGGAATATTAAGGCCATTGGGCGAAGAGAAAAGAGATGCAAAGAGGTCGCATTACCGAACAGCCAGCTGCCTCATGAAAATGAAGCAAATGAAAGGAAATGGAAAACTTTTTGCAATAAGTAGATATGCCAAATAGTTGAATACAACACCACCATATCCTGTACATATTAACAGAATCCACATATTAAGTAAGTAATATTGGCGATAGTGAAAATGTTTTATCAAACATCTACTGCAAGATTTCATTTCTTAATGCACAATTTCCTATTTGTTTTAATCATTAAACTTTTTCAAATAAAAAACACAGATTTTGAGCAATTACATTTGGAGAAGCAATTCTCAGGCCTTTCCGACATGCCTTGCCTTCTCAGGCTTTTCCAACATTCCTTTCCTTAAAAAAAAGCAATTGAAAAGGAAGATATTTAGTCTACGATTGTGTTGCTCCTGTGGTGTTGACTTTTGCAGCAGGAACTGAAACACGACAAGAACAGCCCGCATTTGAAATGGATAAAGTAACGATCTTTGTAATCGTGATCTCATCAGAGATCACTGTGATGGGTGGGAGTACACGACAATAGTCTACATATAATCAGAATGATGTTCAATAACAGGAACGAGAAAATAGAATATCGGAAATTATTATCTTTTGTTTTTAAAATATTTTGTACTTTCTTTATCTTCTGGTCTCAGAGTTAGACAAATACTCTATATATCTGTTAAAACAAATATGGGTTGATCAAATATACACTTTGAGAGGAGCGATGGGGAGAGGAAGAGAGCCACAATGGGAAGTACAGGACTTAGACATTTTCAGAGCAACGATGGGGAGAAGAAGAGAGCCACAATGGGAAGTGGAGGAAAATGACCGACATGCAATCATTGCCCAGTGTAGGGCCTATAAGGTCCTTGGGGGTTTCACTTCTTTTGCAGATACAAGTATGCATTTGGGAAGAAAGGTTGATTAAGATTTTGTATAGTTTGTTCAGCTGACGGTCAGCTTTTTTAGTTTACCAGCAGCATGATAAATCTAATGAGAGTGTTTTGACAGAGTCTATTGTCTTTAAGTGAATGCGGTGGTGCACTCTTTGAATGCTAAATTCTTTGGGATCGATTCCTAGCCCCTCGAAATATTCAATCTTCAAAAGAGTGACCTCCTCTTCAATCTCAAGGAAATGCTGTCACCAAAGAAAATGAGAATAAGCTTGATGGGGATTTATAAAAAAATAATTTTATCGTATGATTTATTTTATACTATGTTGTCATATGAGATATTAGTTTCATTTTTTTTTGTATGGTGAGCTTACTATTTGCTATTATAGCTTTTGGTTTACCTTGAGTTCTAGGTTCCTATTCCCATGAATCAGATGGAATTGGATCGTATTCCCACTTCTTAGTTCTATTATTAAAGTAATTGGTCATTTTTAGCATCTAATGAGATCTTCTCTCCTTGTCTATTGAGTTGTTTTCCTCCATGTAAGCCTATGCTTGTTTAATAAAAAATTAGTCAAAGATTTTGGATTCACACATCCGTGTTGAACTCTGCCTGATGTTATAGTTTAGCTCCATATCATTGGTCATGTTTATCCATAAACATTTTGGCGTCGATGCCAAGGAGGAAAGACTTAGTAAAATCTTAACGACAAATCATTTTGGTGAGGATATTTTCCTCACCTGACAGCTCCACTAAGGGACAAACTACAAAACATCGATATTTCCTTAGGAATCCTAAATCTACAATATTTTATAGGAGAACCCTAAGAAGAGTAAATCTACTTCTAGCAAGATTGTCCCAATGGCTGGTACAACTCCTCCACATAGGCCTCATGGTAATCCAAATCACCCTAGAATGTTTGGAGGAAGTAGGAATCAAAGCAATCCTTTCGACTTTTCAGCTATTGTGGGATGTGAAATTTTGTAACACAGCAGATCATTGAGCCTGGGAAAATCTCACAATGAAGGAATTAGCAAGGAAGAAGAATTGTAGTGATATCTAACAAGAATTGAGCAGTAAAATTAAACATGCAAAGAAACTCAGATGTGAATCAAAACTGGTGTCATATTCTATTAATCTGTATAGTCAAAGAATATAGTACAATTGAGAGAATTTGATTATCCAGGAGGATTTCGAATCCATGTCAGTCTAGCATAGGAAATATCACCACTACAGTGCTCTAGAGGTTCCAAACTCAACTGATTGCCAGTCAACTGAAGCTACTATCAGTTAACTGAGCATGAAGGGCGCATTAGTGATTTTTGCATGCAAATCAAGCTAGAGAGGGCCCATTTGATCAAATTCAGTTGCAATTGGAGCTCAAACCCCCCATTAGAGTCATGAACTCGGGTGGACTGAACCAGATCACTGAGTTAGCTCCTAAAATGTAGGGAATTGACTCTGCAAGGCCTAAATTGATGCAGGGCTAAATTGATGCATGCAAGGTGCATCAAGTGGATAATGTGTCCTAGGCACACCACTAGGGGGTCAACAAGATCATACAATACTAGGAAAAAGGGAAATAATACTAAGGTGGACAAGGATTGGAGTATTAATTATCCCAACACCCCCCTTAATCCAAACTTAGACGACCTGGGCCCTGTTAACTGAGACCAAAGGTCACCCATACAATCAATAATAAAAAGTAATTGTTCATGGAAGTAAGGAAATGGGGAAAACCTCATGGAAAAAAAAGACCCTAAAAAATGAACAAGAAGGAACTCAAGCAGCCTTCACATTGAGCAGAGATCTGAAATAGGCAAATCTCTTTTGAGTGAAAGACTTTGTAAAAATGTCTACAATTTGCTACTCTGTAGGGCAGCAATGCAATGTGTTGGTCCTATTGTGCACTAGTTCCCTAATGTAGTGCATATGAACCTCAGTTTGCCATCTTGGATCATGGCAACCCTCTTTAAAGGATTGTGGATCAGACCCCACCATCATGTAGCACCTCTCTTGGAGAAGTGGATTTGTATGACATAGTGCAAGGTTTGCAACTTGATACTGAGATCTGGTTCTTCTATTGTCAGATGGATCCCCAGCTATGTTCCCAGCAACTTCAAGGACTTTGTGAGCCCATTTTGGTCTTGGCCATGGATTGGGAGCAAGTGCTGGTTTTGGATTTGGACCTGCTTGATCTTCATTCTAAAAATCAAAATATGATTCAACTTCGTCCTCATCAGAAGAGACATCATTCTAATCTTCATCTTTTGCAAATGGAGTAGGCAAATCAGATCTACCTTGCTCTTCAACAGGCTGTAGATCTTGCAATGGATCTTCATCGAACTTGACACTTCTTTCAATGAAGCATATTTTGGTTGCAATCGCCATTAGCTTGTATGATTTTGCATCTTCTGCATATCCCAACAGAATGCATTTGCTACTTTGGGGTTGAAGAGCCTTTCTTTTGTCAAATGGCATTTTGGCCCATGCCTTGGATCTAAAAACCCTTAGGTGGGAGACATCAGGTTTGTGTCCCTTCAATTCTTCGAATGGAGTGACCCCATCCACATATTTGTGGGGTACCCTATTCTGAATGCATGTGGCACAGTTCACTGCTTCTACCCAGAGATATGGTGGAAGATCCCTTGCTTTAAGCAGATAGGTAGCCATCTCTTTCAATGACCTATTCTTCCTCTCAACTACACCATTTTGTTGTGGTGTGTATGAGACAAAATTTTGCATTTGAATGCCCTCAGAAGCGCAAAATGACTGCAACTCATTCTTGATGCATTCCCCTCCAGTGCCTGATCTGAGTGCTTTGATTTCTTCCCATCAGTGTTCTCAACCAAGGCCTTGAAAACTTTGAAAGTCTCGAATACCTTAGACTTTTGATTAAGAAAATAGATCCAACAGAAACTAGAGAAGTCATCTATGAAGGTCATAAGGTATTTGGATCCATTCATAGAAGTTGTGGGCATCAATCCTGAGACATCACTATGTATCAAATCAAGTGTAGAGGAAGCTCTCTTTGCCTTCCCAACATCAAACTTTCGCTTTGGCAATCCTTCAACCATATCTTCCTTGTGCAACTGCCGCAAGTAATTGAAATTTAGATGGTCGAATCTCTCATGCTAGATTCTGCTAGTCTCGTTTGCATGGGTCAAGAGAGAACTTTGATGTGAATATGGAAAAAAATAGGAGAACTCATATACCTTTGAGGCATGGTTTGCAACACCTTTATCTATTAGCTTCCCAGATGAGATCTCTACAATCTCAACTATGCCAGGTCCAAAAAAGACTTTCTTTGGTGAACCTGTGTGTGTCATCTGATAAACAGATAACAAGTTTGCTGCTAGAGAAGGAACGAACATATAGAGCATTGTTGAACTTTCCATGCTCTAGTTGTACTGTGCCCTTCCCTTTAGCAGAGATCTGTGAATCATCTCCTATCTGAATGCTAGGACCATCAGTGAGATCTAGAGAATAAAATGATTCTCTGGAGGAAACCATATGGTTGGAGGCTCCAAAATCAATGAGGAAGGCTTGTGATTGTGAGAATCCAACCTTTATTGCATGGCATCTCTCATAATCATTTGTCTCACTTCCAGAATCAGTTTTCCTTGCGCCTTCTGGGAGGTAAATGTTGTGTTGTTCAAGAAGTTTGGTCATTTGCTCTATCTTCTTCTTCATGCATGAACTCTCTGGATGGTTTCCTTTCTTGCAATAGATACACTTGGTCTTCTCAAACCTCTTTTGCTTATCCTTCTTGGAGTTGGAGGCTCCTTCTGATGGATTAGGCTTCTCCTTTGGTTTGTATTCAAATTGCTTCTTGTCCTTCCACTTCTGCTTCCCTTTGGAATTCACATTTTTTTACTCCCCAACCATAAGAGCCTGATTCTTGGAGGCCTTCAAGGTGCTCATTTGAATTAGTTTGTCTTGTTCTTGGATGAGGGATCCAATGAATGCATCTAAAAAAGGCATTTTCCAATTGGGGATTGACAATCTCCGATAGTGAAAGGTAGACACAAATATTGAAAATTCAGGACCAAGCTTGCTTAGGATGGATAGCACCAGCTGCTCATCCTTATAGTCAATTCCACATTGTTTTCACTACATAAACAAGGACTTGAACTTTGAAAAGAACTGTTGTATGGTTTCGGAACTGTTGGGTTGAAGAGCAATTAATTCATTCTCCAAAAAATGGCCTCTCAACTCATCATGCTTACCAAAGAGAGTTTCAAGCTTCTGCCAGACCTCCCTTGTGGTTTTCAATCCATCAAGATGGAAGAGTAAGTCTTTGGAGATGTGAATAAACATAAAACCAAAAGCCTCATCTAACTTGTTTAGTTACTTTGCTTTCTCAACAATTGCCTGAGGTTCGACCTCCTTGTCCATTGTGACCTTGTAGTGACTCTTGCTGTGCAACACAATCTGCATATATGACCTCCAATATAGATAATTGAAGGGTGTCATGATTCTTGGTGTCAAAGGAACATTTAGATTCTCCATCTGCAGCTACTGGATCGAATGCAAACTGCTACTATTGCTATTACTGCACTGACAACTTCTCAAGATCCTGCAGAAAAATCTCAAAACGAAAATAAACCATCTCTATTGAGCTCTGGTACCATGTGAAATTCTGTAACACAGCATATCATTGAGACTGGGAAAATCTCACAGTGAAAGAATTAGCAAGGAAGAAGACTTGTAGTGAAATCTAGCAAGAATTGAGCAGTAAAATCAAGCATGCAAAGAAACTCATATGTCAATCAAAACTGGTGTCATATTCCATTAATCAATATAGTCAATGAATATAGTACAATTGAGAGAATTTGACTATCTAGGAGGAATTCAAATCCATGTCAGTTTAGCATAATAAATATCACCACTACAATGCTCTGGAGGTTCCAAAACTCAACTGATTGTCAGTGAATTGAAGCTATTGTCAGTTAACTAAGCATGAAGGGCACATCAATGAGTTTTGCAAGAAAATCAGGCTAGAGAGGGTGCATTTGATCACAGTCAGTTGCAATCAGAGCTCAAACAACCCACTAGAGTCATGAACTCAGGTGAACTGAACCAGATCACTGGGCTAGCTCCTAAAATGTAGGGAACTAACTCTACCTGGCCTAAATTGATGCATGCAGGGCACATCAAGTGGATAATGTATCCTAGATGACATTTGCACACCACTAGGGGGTCAACAACATCATCCAATACTAGGAAAAGGGAAATAATACTAAGGTGGACAAGGATTGGAGTATTAATTATCCTAACATGCCATCCTAATCCAATACCTAACAAGGCCCATAAAAGGTTTCCCATCTTTACTAGAGATAATGCTATCTCTGCTTCTGAGCATTTGGACAAATTTTGATAGGTCATAAATGAACTTGGCGTTGTTCATGAAGATGTTTTTATGAAGCTTTTTGTTGCATCCCTAGAAGGTAATTCCCATAGATGGTACATCAATTCAAAAACAGGAGGTGTGACGAGGTATGATTTATTTGAAACTAAATTCTTGGATAAGTGAGGGGAAAAACATGATGGAAAATTCCTTTTGAATAAACTCTATGAGATTAAGAAGGAAAATGAAAATGTTCAAGAGTTTAGTCAAAGGTTCAATAAGATCCTTGAGAAAAATCAAGAAGACATTAAGCCTAAGGATATTGTTATCCTCGTCCACTACCTTAACGCATTCCAAGGTACCTTTGCGTTCATACTACAAAGAAAAAGATCCAAAAATCATAGAGGATGCTCAAAACAAAGCAAGACAAATGGAGATGAATGTGTCCTCCAAAGGGATAGTTAACCTTCTAGAATCATCTAGGACTTCTTCCTCAAGATCAAAGGGATCCAATACAATCGAACAAGCTATGGATATTATGGCTAAGATGATGAAAACCACGACTAGGATGGATCAAGAAATGGGGAACATGAGGGAAGAAATTGAAAAACAAGCCTAGAATGCCTTTTCCTCCTCAAAACATGGTTGTAGTTGGAATCCTAGAAACAAGGAGGAAACTAAACAACCCAAAGCCTCTACTTGCCAGGAAGCAATCCATTGGTGTTTCAATTGTGAGGAGCCCCATGATGACCAATCTTTCCCTTTAAAGCATATTGAAGAATCAAGAGAGGTAATGGTTTAATTTTGTAGAGGAATGTAATCAGGAAGAAGAAGAATTTCAAGCTAGGGTTTACAATTTTTCCCATGATGACTTAGAGCAAATCAATCAAAGTAGCATCCAAAACAATCTGAGTTATTTGGATGAAGAGGCTAGGAAAAACCTAAAAGAGGAGAAGTGGCAAGCCTATCAAAAAAGTAAATCCATGGAAAATCAACCAATAGTTCAGACCAAGAAATGGGGAAATTCATCTCTTCCTTTATCTCAACATAGTCAAACTAACCCTTCTCCACCTTTTCCTTCTCAAAGTCAACTCATTACTAAGAAACTCAAGGACTTTGAGTCAAAATTTGATGTTGAGGGAGCCTTAAGGGAAGTTGTTGTCCCTATTCCTCTCAAAGAGTTTATTAGATTCTAAAATTATTCAATTTTGATTGGAGTGATAAGCTTAAAAATGACCCTCCTATTAATCTCCAAACAACCATTTTTGAAGAGGAAAATGGGGGTCACAAACCTTTTTATCTCACTCTAGTCATTAAGGGGGTGCTACTTTAAAACTGCATGGTGGATTTTAGAGCTGCCACCAATGCTATGCCTCTTAGGGTTATGAGAGATTTGGGACTGTAAGCAGGGAAAATTTTAAGGATCCATAATTTTCTCAAAGTGTAGAAACATTGGTGAATCTTACTAATTCTTAAGTTTGCTACCATAAAATGTTTGGGAATTTTAAAAAATATATTCCAATTTCTAAGGATTTTATATAGTTTCTAGACAATTTTGGCGATTTTTAGAGTAAAAAACAATCATCCCATGGAATTTGGGTGAATCATCTTTGAAAAAAATGCAAATTGGCGAATCTTACTTTGGAAAAAAAGTCGAAAAATAGCCCATGGGCTAAATTTGGCCCCTAAAATTTTCCTTGACTCTAAGTTTATAGGCCTTATAGGAACGTTTGTGGTTTGATTGATTTCAAAGTAATTAAGTCCCATGGACTTATAAAAAATCTGTTGGGATATTCCTATACTCCATCCTAGTCCTAACATCATTCTCCATTTTTGCATTTTCATTCATGCATGCATTTTGCATGCAGCCATGATTTTGCATGCATGCATTTCGCATGCAGCCATGATTTTGCATGCATGCATGCAATTGCATGCATCCTAGTCATTAGTCCCAACACCCATCCCTAAGTTAGCTAGCCCCGGGAGCTTCTCTCTGATCAGTTTTAAACCTCCTAGTGCTTAGTGCACCCTGCATGCAATTGCATGCTTCCCACGCACCCTCTCTCACCTACCACTCAGTTGCACTTCAGTTAGTTGAGTTTTCTTTAGATCTTTCCTTGATTAAGGCTAGATTGACTCCTCAACTAACTGTATCACTTCGATGGACCTGTAGTGAGACTAGACTGTCTATTCTGACTCCAGTTAGCTCCTCATGCACCCTCCACTGAGCCTCCTTCACTACATTGGTGCTTCCATGTGCTAGTTACACCTACCACACTCAGTTAGACTCAATTTGACACCTGGTTGACCGTTACTTGTGCATTGATAACTCCACTGATGATGATTAGGACTCCTAGTGGTGTATTGTTGACACTCCACTGATGATGATGATGACTCCTAGTGCATATAAGCCATGCCCAGCAGGCTAATTCGAATTGCCACCTTCGCATTTGAATCCTCTCCACCATTCTATTATTTATTGTTCATATTATAATTAATGAATTAGTGTGTGATGTTATTCTACTTCTATCTGAGTTCTACTGTATCATAATTCTGCTGCTCTTTTAAACTGCATTGTCCACTCTTCTTCTATTTTCCTGCATAATCTTAATCTTTCTTGTGAGGATTTTCATATGGTATCAGAGCATGTTGAGAGTATTGTCTATCTCCATTCCTGAGAATTTTTTTTTGTAGGTTATTATCAAGATTTTGAGTGCAACAGTTGCAGCAGTTTTCACACTTTTGCAGCAGTAGCAGTTGCAGACATTTTCTATTGTTTTTTGCAGGTCTTTTGAAACAGCTTCCATGAATTTGGAAGGAATTACTCCTCTTTCTTCATTCAAGTATGATGAATGGAAACCACAGATGATAGCACATTTGAAGAGACATGGTCTCTTTGATTATTGTTTTGAAAGAAAGTTTGAATCCTCTGAAGAAGAGAATGACTGGTTAAATGAAGGTGACAGAGCCTCTTCAGCCATGATGTTTGCTATGTCTCGTTGCATGGTACACCACTTCCTTTCTGCTGAATCTCCAAAAGAGCTATGGGCCCATCTGGATGAAATATTTGGCAAACAGAATGAAGGTATTGGTCCAAACCATTTCGAGAGCAAGCCCACTGTTGCATTTGCCCTCCTTGATGATCTCTCTGATCATGAATCAGTGTCAACATATCTCATATTGAAGTTGTCCACAAAGAAGAAGAACTTGCAGATTCTACACTCATGCTCCAAATTTCTTCTATTTCCAATTTTGTGCCAGCTCACACTCTAGAAACTGCAGAGGTTCTTAAACCCTCTCTTGCACAAGAGTCTGTTGGCTTGCATCATGATCTATAGAATGTTTTGGAGGTCAAATTAGCAATTGGAGGTAAACCATTCGCTCCCCTTGATCACTCACCTCTTATGTACTACTATATGATCATTTTTACATCCTCTCAGAAGTTTATTGAAGATGTAGGGCATTGCCATTCGCTTGGGATAAATTCTCATGCATTTTATGGTTTTGATCTCACCTCTATTGGTTCAAAGGAGATCTCAAGAAACCATTCATTAAGTCTTGGAGCTTATTTAAAATCCAAGCAATCACTACTTGGGATAATTTCTCATGCATATCATGGTTTTGATCTCACCTCTAATGGTTCAAAGGAGATCTCAAGAAACCATTCTTTAAGTCTTGTATCTGATTTGAATTCAAAGCATTCACTATCATGTGGTGGTTCTTTTGGGCATAATCTAACCTATGATGGTTCTTTTGGGCATAATATCACCTATGATGGTTCAAAGGAGAAGACAAAAGACTATCTGCACATTCATAGATTTGATCCTACCTCAACTGATTCGAATCACAGGTTCCAGGATCATCCTCATACTTTTGGATTTGTTCTCATCACATTCGATCTGAAGAGAAAGTACAAGCACATGCTTTTTGAGCATGAACCACTTCTTCCCAAGAAGAAGATACCTCTAGACATATGACCAAGCATCACACCTGCTTGAGTTTGGAGCATTTATTTCTGGTGTGCCTTACAGTCTATTTTGAGGGGGGGTATTTTTCCCATGAGGTTTTCCCCATTTCCTTGGTTTATTGACTATTATTATTATTCACTGTATTGGGTGACCTTTGGTCTCAATTACCAAGGCCCAGGATGGATTAGGGGGGGTGTTGGGATATTCCTATACTCCATCCTAGTCCTAACAGCATTCTCCATTTTTGCATTTTCAGTCATGCATACATTTTGCATGCAGTCATGATTTTGCATGCACGCATGCAATTTTATGCATCCCATTCATCAGTCCTAGCACCTAGCCCTCAGTTAGCTAGCCCCGAGAGCTTCTTTCTGATCAGTTTTAGCCCTCCTAGTGCTTAGTGTGCCCTGCATACAATTGCATGCATCCCAGGCACCCTCTCTCACCTACCACTCAATTGCACTTCAATTAGTTGAGTTATCTTTAGATCTTTCGTTGATTTAAGTCTAGATTGACTCCTCAATTGACTGTATCACTCCTATGGACCTCCAGTGAGACTAGATTGCCTATTCTGACTCTAGTTAGCTCCTCGTGCACCCTCCACTGAGCCTCCTTCACTACATTAGTGCTTCCATGTGCCAGTTACACCTACCACACTCAGTTAGACTCAGTTTGACACATGGTTGATTGTTACTTGTGCATTGATGACTCCATTGATAATGATTAGGACTCCTAGTGGTGTATTGTTGACACTCCAGTAATGATGATGATGATGATGATCTCTAGTGCAGATAAGCCATGCCCATGCTAGTCAAACTCCACTGATGTGTTTGACACCTGGTTGACTGTTACTTGTGCATTGATGATAATTAGGACTCCTAGTGGTGTATTGTTGACACTCCACTGATGATGATGATGATGATTCCTAGTGCAGATAAGCCATGCCCATGCCGGCTAATTCGAATTGCCACCTTCGCATTTGAATCCTCTCCACCATTATATTATTTATTGTTCATATTATGATTAATGAATTAGTGTGTGATGTTATTCTACTTCTATTTGAGTTCTACTATATCATAATTCTGCTGCTCTTTTACACTGCATTGTCTACTCTTCTTCTATTTTCCTGCTTAATCTTAATCTTTCTTCTGAGGTATACATCAGCTCTTAGATCTGCTGTGAGGATTTTCAAAAAATCATAGGGTTGACTTTTTTTATTGTCTTGACATATCAACCCTTATGGATATAATAGTTATAGATATTCCTCCTACCTATGGCATGTTGTTGTCTAGGAAAAGGTCAGCAAGACTTGAAGGTCATCTGCAAATGGATCTTTCATATGCATCCATCCCTAATTTTGAACGAAAGATGGTTAGGATTTATAGGGAACAATTTTTCAAGTGCCATATTGAAGGGCCTATTGATGAGCTAAGTATTAATTGTGAAGTAGCTTGCGAAGAAATGGATAGTTTGCATATGGTGAACTAACTGGATCTAGATACTAAAGATAATGGTGATGAAGATGTCAAACCACAAATGAAGGATAAAGGAAAGGAACCTATGTTTCCTTCAACTCTTATAGTTTACCAACCTAGTTCAACAAGCCATAAGGAGGTGTCTACTGAATATGCTAGAGCCTTAAAAGGGGATGTGAATTTTAGAACTCCTCATGATATACTAAGAGAAATGCTTCTTCCCCTAGAACAACCCCATCAAGAGGAAAATAATAATGTTCCTATACCAAATGATTCTCTAGGTCCTCAAGAGTTTGTAGATGGTTGTTTTTTATACCTGGGAGTCATGATCAGAACTTTAGCTAGTGTAAAAAATGTCTTTGAGAAGAAAGAAGAAGAGAGAGGAAGAAATCATGTAATTCACCATTATCACAAGGTGGCTTTGGAAACTTTCCAAGTCACAGAGTGTATTCTTGAGAGCATAAATACAAGACCTTTCACCTACCAAATCCTATCATGGTTTTCAACCAAGCCTATAGGTATATGACCAAGTGGAATAATCATCTATAGGTATATGACTTTTTCTAATTGATATGATTGATGGTGATGCTTATTACTTAGCCACAACCAATGGATACCAATTCGTCATTCCTGTGTTTGCTAACTTTCTAAAACATTATCATCAGGATGTTCCTTGAACACCCAATCTTTCAAATGTTCTATTAGGACTCAATTTTGTGCTTTTGCTTTCCAAGCTTAGAAAATTTTGAGCATTTCAATGTTTATGTTTATTTCCATGTCAGTAGCATAGATTAGACTTTGACAATTTTAAGCATTTACTTTCATTATAGTCTTTTCTTTTCTAAAATAGTTTACTTTTTCTTTATGAGAATCTAATAAATTATCTGTGAGAAGGGTATAAGTGTTATTGTAGGTACTTTGCTTACTGTTGTTGTACTAGAGATGTTGAGGCTCTGAAGTACTCTCTTCCTTAGAGCACTTCTTCCCCATGGAGGTAGATGTTATGCCACATTCTGCAAGCATACTATTTTTCAGATCTATTTTTTATTTTTGAGCAAGATGCATTCCAGAGTATTGAGGCCCATCTTTGTTGCTCTTGGGTCTCCCTTTTGATTTGATGTGATATTATGTGATGATCTTATATATGCCATGATTCTACTACTATGCCATGCCATGATGATGTATTTCATGATGATATATTCTACTATTTCCATAGTTGATGCACTCATTATCTAATGAGTATAGTTAGTAGTATCACACTTTCAACTTGATGAGAGTAATAGATTCTTTATTTACTTATGTACCATTAAACCTAGATAATTCTTGGTAGTTTGCAAGGACTTTTACCCCCTTCTTTGGGTCGACATTATTACCATTCATCCATCATCATTTTCACTTCATACTTTGATTCGCATCCTTTCGTTAAAAGATTGATAAGTTGAAATATTGACCTCCACTTTTTGGACCCCTTAACCATGAAGGCTTGCCAATTATCCTTTGTGTCTCGGGCATGTTTGTGTTGCAATAATCTTTTTGGCGATATATGAGGTTCACTTGTAAAACCATAGGGTTGGATATCAACAAGGCGAGAAAGTTGCCATGGAGTGATTCTCCTCCCTAGACATGAAGCATGGAAGCCCTTTTTCCCTTCCTATGCCTTAAAAAGGGCATAAAAAATCAAGCTCCTGGTCCAAGAATCCTTGTACTTACAAAGTCAAATAAATTGAAGACCAATTCAAGGAAAAGACAATCAAGAAAAGAAAAGGGAAGCAAGTTGAAAACTTGCAAATGGGCCTCAAAATAAAATAAAGGCCAAGGTCTCCAAAATCAACAAGTACGAGATTAAAAGAGTCCAAGAAAGAAAAGGAAGACAAGTTTCAGGTGGAGCTAACAAAGAAAAGTCAAAGTAAAAGGGGAAAGTCTGATTACCAAGGTTAAGGGGAGATTACCTCATTACACATCACCCATTTGTGTGAAACTCCCATATTGTTTTCGCTAGTGGTGAATATCACAAAGATTCCCTTCCTACGTCTTGAATTAAATAAGTCACATTTAACCATAAATCTCACTTGTCCAACTTGGTGGTTTACTCCACCTAGTCCACCCCTTACTTGGTTTCCCTGTGATACCATTTAACCCATATTCTTTTCCTTACCATAAAAATTTCATGAAAAGTTTTTGAAAATTAAAAGCCACTATAACCATTAAACTCCTAAGACAACATCAACACCCCCTATCGAAATAGCAATCATTGGACTATTCAATACATATTCCCCCATAGTGAGATTGATATTATGACATTTTCCTAAGCAATTAATAGTTCCTCCATCTGCAATCATTACTTGAAACTCTAGTGCTGGATATACAAAGCAATTGAGAACCTTGGCTAATTTACAGTGAATGAAATTATGAGTACTACCAGAATCAATCAAAACTATTACCTTCTTCATTTTGATACATCCTTCAATATGGAGAGTTTGAGGAGTGCTAATTCCATCCAATGAATGACATGGGAGTAATCTCTTTGGAAGTAGTATCCTCTATTTCTAGTTCTTGTTCTTTTGGTGCTTCTTCATTTTCTTCCTCTCCTTCACCATCTATGTAAAATAATTTATTCTCAGTGCACTTGTGGCCCTTACTGTATTTGCTATCACAACTGTAACAAAGCCCTTTTGCTATTTTTTCCTCTAGTTGTTGTGGTGTTAACCTTGTAGGTTGTGGATGACTCAAGACCACACTTCCTTCTTTAAAGTTGTATGTGATAGACTTCCTTGTTGCCATAATTTTGTTTTCAACTTTTCTTGCCACCCTAAATACATGCTCCAAGGATTTAGGTTCCCACAGGAAAACCTCATGTTGGATGTTATATCTTAAAGTTCCTATGAAGACATCAATCGGATGCTCCTCTGTAATATTTGTGACCTTGATATTCAATCTTTGGAAGTTCTCAATGTGCTCCCCAACTGAACCCTTTTGTTTGAGATTTATTAGTTGGCTAAAGAAGGTATTGCTCTTGGTGTCGTCATAATGTACTATCAATTCCTCCGTAAAAATCATCCAAGTGACAATTGGTTTACAAGAGCATAGCCATCTATACCACACAAACGTATTAGGTTCTAAATATAAAGATGCAATGCGCACCTTTTGTGTGGATTGCACCTCGTGTAGCTCAAAGAACTACTCCATCTGTAGTATCCATGTGACTGGATCCGTGCCATCAAACTTCCTCATATCGATTTTTGGGATGTAGTTGGTTTTTGACCCCATGTTGGAGTCCATAAAGTCATGATGTATGTTCCTTTTATTTTCATCATGAATTTCATAGGAGATCTTCTCACTTCTAGGAAGCCCTTCTTGCAGCAACTTTGACAAACCTTCTTTCAAAACTTCCATATTCCCCTTCAAACCCTTCAAATCATCTATGTCCTTTTTCAAATCATCCATTTTCACTTCCATTTCCTTCTTGGTTTGATCTAAGATTGATGTTAGTGCATCTTTTCTTACTATCTTCTCTTGTAAATCAAATATGTCCTTGCGCATTTCTTCACCTTCATCATAAGTCCATGTAGAACTGTCTAGGGGCTTATTTGGTGTGGAGGTTACCCTTTAAGGAGGCATTTAGAACAATATAGATAGGTATAACACCCTAGGGTTCACCACAATTATATACTTCTACTCAAGTTATTCAAATTTAAAACGACGTACCTTTTTCAACCCTGATTGGAAGATTGTTTTAAAGCCGGCTTAGAACCGAGGTAAAATTCAAATTTAGACTTATTTGGGTCTGAAACTTCGGCATGTTGTAGCCTTATGTGTCCTCTTTATGTTTCCGCGGGTATGACCTAACTCTGATGTGCCAATAAAAAGTTATTGCGAATATCCCAACACTTCTTATTCTTGGTCCTTTCAAAAGACCAAAATTGTACGGAATGCCACGTGTCCAATATTTTGGATGCGAGTATGAAACTTATACCGAAACTACTGTGGTATGTACTCTTTATGATGCAACTAGTCTCACTCAATTGAGATCTCGCATGTTCCAAATATGACCCTTTTCCCTAGAACACCTATTTTAGACTAGTTTTTGGACTAGTCAAAATTGCTAGATTCCGAGGCCAATATCTCTAAACCTGTGATGTCCTAGGACTTGAATTTCAGACCACTGATAGATCCACCTGTGCTAGAGGTGGTTTTTTAATATCGCTATCTGAATCGTTGTAGAAACAAAATTACAACGCAAATTCCAAGATAACTCGTTTTGAAGAAACCAGTCCCGAGGAAAGAGTTGTGATACCAAATGTTATGCAACCAAGTCCCAAATATAGCATAAAAATAGCAGAAATAGACCAAAAGAAAGTAATCAACGACTTAATAATGAAGAACTGATATGGATAACAATCATCTTCGAGGGAGGAACCTCCTTACACAATGTACTAAGTACATAAAACAAGACAAGATACAATGATGACTAAAATGAAAAGGTCTCCTTCCTATATATAGGAGACAAAGGGGTACAATAACAACTAATAGACCCAATCCGACATCAATAATATGTAATGCACCATAATAAAGGGGGTAATGTGCCACTACATAGGGGGTAATGTGCCAATATTTAGGGCTTAATAGTAGTGCACCGAAAATAATATTCGAGAAGATTACTCTTCACATACCTGGGTAGTAGAGTGGTGTGGCCAAGGGTATGGTCTATCCCAATTTGTTAGTGCTCTGAGAGATTCAACCTATTACGCCTTAGAGTGTTTGAAACGTTCGTTCAAGATGTACCAAAGTGAGGGGTTTCTTTTTCTTTTGTAAACACCACGTTTTGGGGCTATATTGTGTAGAGGGCTGATTTTTGGCCTAAAAACCCCTGATCAGGTCATGGTAGGTCCCCTTGGTTCCCACTTCAAGGATGTGCTACCCTTGTGGCTTTGTTGACTACCCTTTGGTACATGGTGTCTAGTGTCCTTGAGACAAATCATTGGGACACATGGCCACTCATATTTTTTCTTTTTAGAGGTGATTGCGTGTGTAACGGTTTCCATACCCATCTTAGCACACCTCATTTTTCCCACTTGAACCAATTGTTTTGGTGTAAAACCCCTCCTCCTGGTCTCCAGACCCATAAACATCATTCGTTAAAGAAGAAGCATACATTGTTAGAAAAGGAGGGCGTTGAGGGAAAATAATATGTTGGGGTTAGTTGGAACATGGAGCCTCTTTTTGGATCATCTTGACCTTGGTGGAGCCTAATTCCACAATTTTATCGTTATTTTAAGTCATGATGTGGTTTAGTCCCCAACTTGTGGGTGTGCAAACCTAAGGTTTTATAATTTTTATTTAACTTTGTAGGCTTGGATTTGTAAAAGGTTGATGGTTGTCCCATATAAATAAGACAATCTCACATCATTTGTAAAACATGGACAAGGGTTCAAATATGAAACCTTTGCTTTTTCTCTTAATATATTGGTGTACGTGAGTTATACACACCTCTCTTGGGATGTCTATCTTTGCTTGAAGAATGAATGGAATGTCTTCTAGGGTTTGATTTTGCACATGACATGTTGATGCTAAGACTAGTTGTAATAACTCATGCTCAAGGGTGACCTAAGGTGCACTTTCTTACTCATTCTTGATTAATGTTGGTAAGTTTCTCTCTTAACCCTAATTTAGTGTTGCTCTTGAAGTTCTTCGGACTAAGGTAGGGTTTCTTTGCTATTATATTGTCAACTTCCTTGAGGAGACCATCCTACAAACGAGCTCTGAATTATTTAATCAGGCATTGGACTTCATTATTTTCCCTAATTATGGTTTTGCTACCTAACCCTTGAAGTTTTTAGTTAAGCCTTAGTTTCAAGTATTGAATACCATCTTAAGATGAGGGACGTTAACCTCGATCTCTCATATCACCAGGATTTTAGCTAAGGTCTATTGCCTTATCCTAACAAACTCTCTATCTCCCTTTATTAAATTTTTATATGTTTTATTTTATAAAATTATATTTCCGAAAAAAAAACCCTAAAAATCTAAATAAATTCAAAAATCCAAAAATATATGTGATTTTGTATTTCTGACCTACCCAACAAATACGCCCTTTTCTTCATAATCCCTAGAGGGTTTCTCCTTTTGAGTAACTACATTGGGATATGTGAAATTGCCTAAAATCAATAATTACTTGATGGTTAGTATTTATGGTTCATCCTACAAGTGTGCCCTATTATGGAGATCTCCTAAACCTAGGGAGTGCACCTTTTTGACGACTTGCCTTGGGAGACACAAATTGTCTTGGTATTTGTGATAATTCCATGAGAATTGTGATAAAGAGGAAATTCCGTTAGGATTATTGCGCCTTGTTTAATATTGTTTGACTCCAATAAGGAACTAAGCATAGCCATTAGGGCTTGGTGGAAGGTATTTATCGTTCGTTGGTGGTTGCAATTGTCTTTCATCGATTAGGGTCTCCTCCTGGGTTCCATAGTTACCTTAAGTGTTGAGAGGTTAGACTATGGTGACATTGGGTTTAACCCCTCCCAAGCTTACCATCATTAGCATTGGGTTAGCACCAGGTCTACATAGCCTTGCTTTACAAAGGGGTGCTAGTTCAAGCAGTAACATTTTGGCATCATTGTCGAGGACCTCAAAGAACTGTGACGATGTTCCACTGAAGAGGGATTCTTAGGTTGAATCCATTTATCTTTCATATAAATCCAACATCTTTCATGTAACTTAGGTACATTCTTGTTTGGTACTTGGTGAGATTTGCTTTGATATAACTTGATAGGTCTCACCTGGCGACTCCACTAAAGAAAAATAAAGAGGTTCTCTAAAAGAACAAGTCCAAGAGGTAAGTTTTGCTTTGTACTTTGATGGGATTATTGTTAAGAGATAACTTTGCAAGTCCTATTTGGCAACTCCATTGAAGAAGACAAATCAAAGAATTGCAATTCAAAACAACAAACCTCAACTATTAATAAGAGGGTGATATGGATTCCTTTGATGAAACATGGATGCACAATTGGTATGGTCTCCTGGATTTCTCAAATATTTTGGGATATCCAGATTAGTTAGATAAAGTTGGTTGGAGCAAGTCCATACCAATATTTAATATGAAGATACAGTTGTGGAGCATATTATGATGTTCAAAGAATTTATTGTGGCATGGGATGTTGTGGACGAGGATCTCAAGATGAAGAGGTTGGTAATATCTTTTGTTTTGCATAATAACAAGGATGTGGGAGATTGGTATGATGAGCTTGCTCATAAGGGGATACCTTCACTCTTGCAATTGGTCAAGGCAATTGAGAAAGAATGGGATCCTATTCTTGACGAAAAAATTATGGAGGTCGTGATTTCCCTTCCCAAGGAGTATGTCCAAGAAATCCTTGAATATATCGATCCATTCGTTGTTGCAGGGTTGGAAGACCATTTTTCTTCTATTGATTTGTCAACCACTTTAGATGAGTTACCAAAGGAATTCATGGACAAATTATGTGATCGAGCTGATTATCCCATAGACCATGGCGAGGTGATTATCCCACAGAGCATGTCCAAGTGTTTCTGGCAAATGCTCCAGATTACAATATCAAGGATGAAAACACTTACATAAAGTCATTTGTGCTGCATTTGGGAGGCAAGGCCCTTGCTTGGTTTAAAGTCCTGGACAAAGGTACAATATCCTCTCTTACAGAATTGATAGAGGTATTTTGCAGCTATTGGTGCCCAAAAACACAATAGAGATGGGTTCCCTATGTTGATGTATTTGTAACTTTGGAATGTATTTCACATATATATATTGTACTCCTATAGAGATGGTATTATTCCTCTACAGGGAAGTGTCGTCATTTACATTGTAAGTGTCGTAACTTATACTTGATGGGTTATTAAACCACCTTGTTGGGGTTGGCCCTGTATAAGTCATGTGGGTGAAAGGGTTATTAGACCACCCTATTGGGGGTCGGCCCTACCAACATTATGTTAAGTGGTTAAGTTGAGGCCGAACTAGTAAAGGTTATTAGGCAAGTCAAGTCATGTATAAATAGAGTGTGGGAGGCACTCTATTTGATCATTCACTTTCTCACTCACACACTCATTGGAGAGTGGCGCACTAGTGGAGGAGGAGAAGCTGCTGCTAAGAGGAATATGTCTTGTACTTGGGTTGTATCATTTCTCTATCTATCTTTGAGGAAGTTGCGGGGTTTTTCACCTTCTTGGTTTTCCTCGGTGAAACTCTGTGTCTCTTGTGTGCTTGCATTAGTGAGTCCATGATTGATATGTTGTAGATATGTTGTACATGTTATTCTCTCAGTTAAGACCCTAG